>JAFELO010001079.1:68667-144405 GCA_017140195.1 Eumaeus atala | reverse complement strand
GGGGGGGGGGGGGGGTGACAGACCCACCTCTTTCCCAGGAGATGGGAAAAGATGTAGCGGGTTGATTATGGTAATTATTATGTTTAGGGCTGATAAGGGGAGACGGTCCCCGTCCCACTGGCGCACGATGTCGTTTATGGTGCGGCGACGTGGATAAAGATAATTGGGCTCTTTTATTATTTGGCTTATTCGGGGAGGCCGGTCTCCTAACATCACCTGTGACGGACGAGGTTTGATTCGCGCTCGAAATCAACAAAAGCCGTGATCAAGATTTTATTTATTATTAGAGCCCTCTAAATATTGTGTTTGTATTTATTCTAACATAATTTAAGCTCTCAACTTACGGATATGAACCCGGGTTTCTATTCGTAATAGGCTAACTACGGGTAAAGATTTTCTCTGTTTTCATGTAGTTTCTGCAGCTTCTAGTTTATAATCCTGGCAGCATAAGTAATAATTGATACCAGACGAAAGCCTTGTTATATTATCCATAGTTTCTTATTTTGGACGAATGTACCGTAAAACTTTCAGCCTTTACACAATGAAGTAAGGTCTATCATCGCAGATTCTTGTACTCTACATACATTGTCGTGTTGCGCATGTAGCGAGGTTCTTGACGTTAATTAGCAAAGTAACAATAGTAACAAATATTTTCACCGTGTAGGTTTATTACCTATACATTAATACTAGCTGTCCTTCCCGGCTTCACACGGATACTTCACAAAATATGGCAAAAATCATTGATCTAAAAATTATAACAAAATTAAATACATGACATTGATGATTCAATGTCATTATAATGACAACAAATGATATTTATGACATTGTACTGTCATAAATTTCATTTGTTGTCATTACAACGCTCTGTCGGCACAACCAGTTAGTAATTTCTGCAGGGAAATAAGGATTTACTTTGATATTTTATCACAACTTCTATTACATTATGTTTCATAATCATCAAAATATTTTAGAAAATGTTATGTAGCCGACGTTATGTATGTATACGTTCATCATTGGTAATGTAGAATTGTAATGGTAAAAAAAAATTACAAATCGGCCCAGTAGGTACTTTCGGAGACTATTCAATGCTAACATACAAACAAAAAACAATCCAATGTTTCCTCTACATAATATTAGTATAGAAATAGTGATTTTTTGTGAAAGTTAAAATAAGGAGGACCACATTTTTTACCACTAGAATAAAATGTCTCGCGAAGCATAAGCATAACAGAAATTGTTTTTCAAAAATCTTCATACCACCTACAAGGACCTATTTAGTGACAGCTCACTAGGTTATGCGCTTTAAAATAATATTTTCATCCCTCAGTGACAGACAAATAGATTTTTACTTCTCAAAATTATACTGCATCATTTTGTAGCGGTTCTTAATATTATATAGTCATAGGTGTAACGGCCAAAGTAAAACGGAAAATAAAAATACCTGTTCATAACTGTAAATGTTGGACGCTTTAGAAGGCTCCTGATACTTATAATAAATCAGAAGGATTCTTTTTGTTTTAACGCGCTCTGGAAGTACAAGGTGGATTTAAAAAAATATTTACGTGTATTAAAAATGTTAGTGCATGTGTCAGTGCAAGCATACATATTTACATTGGATGGGTGTTGAGAAAATCTATAGGCCACATATCATGACGCAGCCACAAATAAGACAGGAGAAGCACGGCAGAGCCCCCTGGGCGCCTGTTAGTACATTAGTGCACCGTCTACATGTTGACTGTCTCGTGTTCCACTGGTGAGGATGTTGCATCATCACTACAGTCGCTGGATCTATAGGCCACATATCATGACGCAGCCACAAATAACACAGGAGAAGCACGGCAGAGCCCCCTGGGCGCCTGTTAGTACATTAGTGCACCGTCTACATGTTGACTGTCTCGTGTTCCACTGGTGAGGATGTTACATCATCACTACAGTCGCTGGATCTATAGGGCACATATCATGACGCAGCCACAAATAAGACAGGAGAAGCACGGCAGAGCCCCCTGGGCGCCTGTTAGTACATTAGTGCACCGTCTACATGTTGACTGTCTCGTGTTCCACTGGTGAGGATGTTGCATCATCACTACAGTCGCTGGATCATGGATCCGAGTCCCGAGTCGGACCCATGTGTTATATCCCGTTGCATCGTGGAGCAAATTATACCGTCAGCCCTGCTTCTGATTTCTCTCCGGTCCTGTCGGATTGTCGTCCCATCGGAATAGGGGAATGAGCGAGCAGGGAGAGCAGTTGGCTTGTCTTTATAAAGATGACTGCCACGGCCGAAATTCTAAGATGACCTTATTATATATGATTGTACAGCTATCCCGACAGACGTTGTCCTATTATAAATTGAATTTATATTCATTGTAACATTAAGGGGCTTGAAAACTAGATTGTAGGCAATTCTCAGACCTACTTAATATGCATATAAAATTTGGTAAAAATCGGCAAAGCCGTAACTAACATTGTGGCACGAGACTTTTATGTCATTATATAATATTATATACACTATATGCTAGGGCCCATCGTACGTGAGTAGGAATGGATGGCTTTGCATCCGTATTACTACGGATTTTTATAGGCGTCTGTAGTCCAGCATAGGCTCTTTCTTTTTTTCTTCGACTACTTGTCTGGCCCCTTATAATATGAAAAAAGAAGCGTACGTGATATAGTTTGTGGAATGTTCTCTTACTTCTTAAAGACAATTCATTTTATTACTTAAATTACCAGTATTAAATATACTTTTATAATATACTAACAACATCCCGCGGTTTCCCCCGCTTAACTTCAGTCCTATTAGTCGTAGTGTCATAGTATATAGCGTATAGCCTTTCTCGATAAATAGACTGAGCACAAAAATATTAAATTATTTTTTTCAATTCAGACAAGTAGTTCCTGAGTTTAGTGCGTTTAAAGATACAAACAATCCAAAAAAAAGGCATATATCATGACGCTACGAGTCAAATAAACCGCGGGGTCGTGGTAGTGTCTAATAAAAATAATAAATCCTTTTAACATATAAATAATAATAAAATAATAAAGTCTTTCAATGACTACCGATGCCCATGAACATCGGCATAATTATACCGATGTGTTGCCCACTTTTTGTCTCTCTCTCTCATTGGGCCACTTTTATATTGCCCTGTTTTTAGCGGAAAAGTCGGCTCCTCACTTTCACTGCAAAGACAGGGTCACGATAGATGACAAACAAAAAGTTTTTCATTCTGTTTTCACCTGACGCTATGCCGACGGAAATCCAGTGCCCACAGCTTAATTAGATGTAGAATGCTCGCCGCGTCTGGCATGATTTACGGTACTGAGGCGGGAGAGGCCCCCCTTTTTCCCGCTCATTGTGCATATCGATAATCGCTTAAGAATAACTAAGTAATGTAATAAGATGTAAAGAGGGAGCTCGCGCGCGGCAGCTATAGTAGGCCTGGTCAATACCACGGATACAAGAAATCTTTATAAATAATCTATACACATTACGTTTTACGTAGTTATCTCTTTACAACACCGATAACAACGATTCGATTAAAAATCGATTCCCGCTTACACCTTTTAGTAGCGTCATAACATATGATGTGACGTTCCTAACTGATTTGAAGTATTTACAGCACTTAGTGACTAATAAGTCAGTAATATATCTAGTGATATCATGTTACATCGTCGTCGAAAAATTCGTGAATTACTGTTCGAATTCAAATTTTTATTATTTTATATTACAGGGGGACAAACGAACCGTCGGCGCCTTTTGTTAACTAGAGACGTCCATAAATATCCGCATAATAGTTATGCAATTGCCTTGCTCCTTTCCTCCTCTCAATGGGCTACCAGCTGCTACCGGCAGTGTCATGTGAGCGAGAGATACCTCCCCATTCTTTTCCGTTTGATGCTGGTTATGGAAGATCAAAGAACGTCTACTAGGCGGTCACACTATTTTTTTTTGTTTATAGCTCGGATCGGATCGGAGCTATTTACATCAACATTGTGCACCATGCTGTGCCCTCCTTCACCCCACTCTTCCAAGAAACACTGGCTACTCACAAAACGCTTAGCATAGCTATCATTTTTAAGACGGTATGATTCGAGAGCAGAGAGAGACACCTCTCTGATCGAGCCGGTTTCGAGTGCAATGTAACAATGGCATTGCGTCTAACAAGATTATTATGTGTATCCTCCAAACCTTCTATTTAGAAATTCGGTGTACCTCTGTTGTACCACCTGACATCAGATTTCATTAGTATATTAAGTTAGTATTAGTGTCAATATTCATTATGGTATAGATGACCGGCGGTAGTGGTCACATAGCTAGGGCGAGCCGCTCATCTTGCATTAGAGGTTCGAATTTCATTTAGATCATTTATATTTATTTATGTATTGTAAGCGTTTTTTAAAAAGAACCTTAAATGTATAAAAATATCAAATATATTTCCGTTGTGTAGTTCCTGTATCACAAGTCCTTACGGTAGCTCAAGACTAGGCTAATGTGGTGTAATAAGTCCACAAACTGTTATTATTATTATATGTACCTTTGCTTCAAAGTCTCTTTTCTTAGACTCATTCGAAACTATTCTTAAGGAGCCATAGATCGAAATGTGATTGGCAATCAATACAACACTGCAAACACATGTTTACTTCGCTGGTGTTTGTAAGCAATAAGATAGGTATGTAACGGATAAAATCGATGAAAAAATTAGATTCTATTACTACATTCCACTCACGTCGGTCTACCCATCCTAGAGAGAATAATAATTTACGTACCAGCGACGCCTTTGGTTAGAGGCTTAAAATACAGTAAAACTTGTTTCAGTCAATATCTCAACTAAAGGAATCCTTCTGATGCCACAGATCGAACTATGACCGGCAATCAATACAATAACAAGTGTTTACTTCGTTGACACTTATACAATAGGCATTGGAACCAGTAAAATCGATAAAAAATGACATCCATATACTACATTATACTCACGTCCACAATCCATCCTAGAATAATAGTCATGAGAAGCCACGCCTGTTGCATAGCCTCTCAAAAAGATTGCAAGAACTAGTTTTGGAGGCTGGAACCAGTAACACAACTTGTCTAGCGACTACGGACATATCTTTTATACTAGTCTGTCCGTAAGTATAGAATGCTGGAGAAGAAAATAATGTTACATGTTATATAATAATATATCTAGATCTTTGTAGTGCCAATAGAATCAAAATTAATATAAAAAAAAATCGCTTCTTTTTCTAGTCTTGTGCGTTTTTCTACATATTACTGAATGTTTAGGCTGTTAGGTGTGTAAATCTTGCCTGTGGCCATTTTGGCGTCAGAAGGATAACAAATTCAAATTCTGATATGATTCTGGTGGGACTTCGTTTTTGTCAAGCAGTCTTCAGCTGTATTATATTTAGTTTGTACTGATAGTATTTTGCATAAACTGATTAATGTTGATAACTTTTAGATTAGATAGTCTTGACGGAAAAACGTTAATTTAATTCGGAGTTCAGTGCCCCTCCTTATTGCCCCCAGGTCTCTATTATTTCATATGTGGAAACCACCACCAATGGTATAGGCACGGAGAAGCGTTTGCATACTTCTGAGAAGCTGTCAACGGGCACCCACAAAACTTGGGGAGAGCACGTGGCCACATAGCACATCACTAGACTATATATGACGACTGATTGGCGCTGTAGTAACGTAAGCGGGTACACCGAGCGCGTTCTGCCTGAGCCCGTGGGATCTAATCCTGTCCAGGACATGCATGCTTATCAATGTATTATATGTATTTAGGATAGATATTTGAGTCTTGGTCGACCGTTCACCAGGTGGGAAGACGATCTCCCTGCAGTAGCTGGTCCGGGATGGATGCGAGTAACAGCAGATCGGTCATCTTGGGGTTTATTGAAAGAGGCCTGTGTCCAGCGGTGGGTCGATAAGGGCTGATAATGATGAGGACGAGGATGACGATGACGATAGAAATCTTAAATTTATAAAATATTTAATAAGAACGTTATAGAGAGACGAACGAGAATTCGGGGACTTTTGATAACCAGCGTCGCCCATAAACATCCGCACAATCGTTACGCGTTGACCACCTTTCCTCCTCACCTCCAATGGAACACTCCATGAAACGCGACAGCAGAGCTGTCATTTTAAGCAGGTATCATTTGATCTTGTGGTACCTCCCTGGTCGTGCCGGCCCAATTTCGCTTCAATACAGCATGTAACTACCTCATACTAGCGTTTCCGTTGTCCCGTAACACAAGTCCTTACGGTACTTAGCACAGGGCTAACGTGGGTAAATGAGTCCACAGATATTATTTTTGTCATGTAGTTTATCTCGCTGTCACTTGCACTAACACTTCGTAGTATTGAAGGCCAGCAACGTTTATGCGCATGTCTATGAGCGTCAGTAGTCATTGAAGAGCTCCTACGCACTAGTTTGCCCCCTCGCCTTATAAAAATCATGAATGATATCGAAGGCAAAGTACATAATGTATTTATACGTGTACACAGAATACAAATTGTGTTAATACCCTTTTCTATGAACTGATTGGGACAGAACCGCACTCGAAATGATTTTTTACTTTTTCCCCGTCGCAACCAAAAGCATGTTCAATGTCGCCCATCTCTCTCATCATCATTATCATCAACATTAGCCCTTCTGCTGGTCGGTCCACTGCTGGATATAGGCCTCTCTCAATGAACGTCAAGACGGTCGATCACCTGCTACCAGCATCCATCCCGGACCGGCTACTGCACGTAGATCGTCTTCCCACCTGGTGGACGGTCGACCAACACTTCGTTTTCCTAGACGCGGCCTCCACTCCAGAACCTTACTGGCCCATCTGCCGCCTGTTCTTCTGAGTGTGTGACCAGCCCATTGTCACTTTAGTGAGCTTATTCTTTGCGTGATCTCGGAAACTTTAGTCTTCTGCCTTATGCCTAATTTGTAAATTTACGAGCTGTGCAATGCGGTTTCACACAAAATCTGACTTTTGTAGGAGCAATTTTTTTCCCAGCGGAGTTCAATAGTTTATTATACAATAACATTAGCAAACCAACATTTACTTTGAAATTTATAATAATAGTTATTGAAAATTACAAAGGTAATAAGAGAGATTGGGCCAGCACGACCGGTGAAGTACCTCTAGCTCACTTCTCGATGATTGAGTAACCGGTGGCCCGTAGACTCGTCGCCCGACGAACACTCACAGCAATCCAGTGGAACAGTATTGGGCTTCTCGCTTCCACAGCATAAGTTCAAGTTCAAAAAACAACATCTGCATGAAAATAATAATGCAGATATCTGTCAGTAATTGTCAGAAGGTTCCGAGTGCTTGTCCCCCTATAGTCTAAAATAAGGTTTCTTCCCCGGTTCGTGCTAGCCCGATTTGGGTGTATTTCAATAACAATGATCTTAACAAATAGTTAATTTTTGACAGAGAGCCCGCATGGAATGTAGAATAATAATAATTACAATTGTTGATAAAGTGTAGCGGTTAGTTTTTTTTTTGGATTTCCCGCAAACACATTTTTACTTCAAAAGAAATATGAACGGACAGCATAAAAAACTAACTATTATTATATAACAAAACTATTCCTAGATTTGAATTTAGATTTAATAAATTTTATGTATGCACATAAAGAATAAATAAATAAATAAAATTGGCACTTAATAAGATCTGTATTTGTATTTTATATATATAACAAAGTCCAAGAAACGATATGTCTGTATGCGATCGATTCTCTGGAAACGTACGAAAACGATTTGCATACGGTTTTCGCCCTTGAATAGAGCGAATCCTGCGAAAGGTTTAGTATTTATGTTATTATGAAATTATACATTTGATAGTTATTCACAGGTGGTAGTGGAAGAGGAACATTAGGAAGAGGTAGGGCCATGCTATATAGAAGGAGATAGTTCTATGCATAGTGCATGACACTACATCCTCCTATGTAACGGAATTGGGCCGGCACGACCGGGGCGGTCCCTCTCCCTTACATAATACCACCGTAAAGTGACATGTTCAGTGTCGTATTTCTTACGGTTTGTGAGTAGCTGGTACCCCATTGGGGGGGCGAAGAGGGCAAAGCAACGGCATAGTAGTTGTGTGGATACTCATGGGCGGCGGTAATCGTAATAAGGCTCCGATTGCTCGTTTGTCCCCCTATTCTATAAAAAAGGCGGATCCGCCCCGGCTTATATAATATATGGATAATATTTTAAGTAATATAATAGATTAAGAGATTGCTACATTGCAGCCGGATTGGGCCACTGGGATCACTTCATGCAATTAAAGAGCCACGGTGGGTTGTAGGATGAGCGAACGCATCTATGCAACTTCGCATGTTTAAGGATGTCGATGGTTGCATGGTCGTCGGTACATAAACCTCGTTTGCCCGGACAAACAAAAAAAATCGAAATACTCATTTAATTAGTCTACACATTATTACACAAAATCACATGACAAAAAAAGTAGTGTGATAATACATCTAAAAAAAGAATATCAACACAAGTTGTAATACTATAAGCCTGTACAATCAAACTAACATATTTGAATATCGATAGCGCGCTTCACCTCACTATATTTGTGTTCGCATTTTGCGTGTAGTCGCATAAAATGATTGTTCGCAATCAGTGAATTGTCTGTTGCGTTGCGATCATAACGTGTGTGCCACTTATATAAACTGTAACAAATAGTGTTGTGACTGTTTACTTATTTTACGATAAATTTGAAAAAAAAAAAAGGTAATTAATTTTACAACTTAATTAGATATGATTAGATAAAGGCAAGACATAATAATTATATTTGTATTTAAATATATATTGGAATGAAAGTTTCCTAAAAATACATTTGTTATTGTGACAAACTGTGATTAATTTGAATATTATGAATAATTATTTGCGATGAGGATGAATAAACGATTATTTATGGATAATTTTAATCATAAATTTAATAAGCAAAACACTGACAATACATTTGCAATTAACAATTTAACCTTTGAAGTTGCAGTGCATTCATTAATAATACATCAAATTATATTATTCACATTAGTAGAGTATGTATACTCTATATTTGAATTCCTGTAATAACATTAGAGCGTAGACCAAGACATTATATTAATCAAGAGTCGGTAAAAAACTTGATATGTAAAAAAATATATATATTTTTAAGTCATGAATCCAAGATATTACCATAGTTATTCTACAATTTAATTTATCATTACTTCTATTTTTATAGTTTCTAAGTGAATTTCATGTGCATATATAATTTAACGTGTTATTAATTCGCTATTGATCCGTTATAATGAAGTGCGCAAATTTAAGTTTGTCTCGGATTATTTGAATATTGGACAATATCGTTTTTTCAGTTACATCGCTGCAGCCATGGCAACTAGAGGCATTTCACTAATAACACGTTTAAATTCCGGTTATTGACTCTTATCCTTAAAAAAAAAATCATATCGATATAATTTTAAGATACAGATTAGCTGGAAATAATGTAATGTTAACACTTAACGTCGTGGGTGGCTAGGGGGGTTGAACTCGGGTTGTTTTTTTAGCAATACTTAAAAAATATTTTTTAGTTTGGAGTCCCCTGCCCTAAAAATTCGGGGCTACGTGCTCGTACACTTTCTTATAATGTGAACAATGGGTGTATCAGATAATGATAGTTTAATTTTTTTTTATGTCTTGACAACACGTGCCAGCAACAAGTTATAATTACAAATATTTTGTTAAAATTTCGTATGTACATACACATTAAGTAGCATTGGTGACGTGTAAGTACTTGCCTACCTTCGTCAAACAGACTATGGAGTGTGCAGGTAGCTACCTATCTACGCATTAGGGATCACACTTTTTTTCGAACCTGAAGTTATACTATTGATGCGTTGAGAACCTTAGAAGCCAATACAGCTTCATCAGATTGCTCATAGAGCGACGATAGTAGGATTGGGGGTTGAAAAGGGGTCCGACCCCCCACTCTGCCGCAGATGTTTCAGCGAGAGGTAGTGCCATGCTGCATTACAGCGGAATTGGGCCGATATACGAGCGGGGAGGTACCTCTCGGTAAAATGATAGCGGAGTAAACGGACATCTTCAGTTTAGCTCGCTTGCCCCCTATACTATAAAAAAATGTCAGGAGAGATGCATACCGATATGAGAATGTTGATAATAGCTAGTTTAACTTTTTTTATTGTCATGGCCGGAGGGCGTGGAGTCCCACATCCCCCGGCTCTGACGTAGCCGCTGTACGTTGGATGCGAGAGGATATAACCTACCGCCTTAGTGTTCATGAAAAGAGCCATATGTCTAGCAATGGACCCATAAATATCGACCATGACCTTGATGATGATGCTCGGATGTTAGTTAATGTCCTTGTGGTGTCTTGCTTGCGCCGGCGCCAGTAAACACTATCTCGGATAAAAAAGACCTATTAATAAATGTACCTACGACATGTGCTACTTAGCATAAGTCTTAAAAATCATGGAGTTATAAAAAAAACTAAAACCACACTACGTAAAAAACTGAGAAATTTAAAAGACTGGCCAAGCGCGTGTCGCCGTACCGTTGGACGAAAACACGTTTGTTCTAAGGGAGTCCCTTCGAATAGTGAATTTAATGTATTTTTTTTTGTTTTAACGGCGACAAAATTTTAAAAATAATATATTATTCACATCAGTGATAATTTTGAATGTCTACCTATTACGGTTCCTGGTATACAGCCTGGTGACAGAAACACGGGAAGCAAAGCTTCTGAAATAGGGTCCCGTTTTTGCCCATTGGGCACAGAAACCTAACATGCTACTAGAATTAATCATGTTATCCTTTTTAGTGGTTCACAATATTTTTATTCTTAAGCTTACAATAAAAATAAATATTATGTTACAACAAAACTACTTTTAGGGGTTCTATGCGGGTTTATTTAATTATTTAACTAGTCCGACGTTTCAGAAGCTTTACAGCAACCATGGTCCATAATTTTTTATTGTAATGAGTAACATTCGCGTAAATTAAGACATCAATAAATATTATGTATTATTTTGAGAAACCTTTTCCTAATAACGTAGAAATTTCATTTATAAACCATATTTAAGCTATCACTTCTGAAAAATATTATTAAATTTCTGCCACAAAATTTTTAAAGTGTTTTTGAAAAGTCTCTTCTCTTCCAAATTTTATTACATTTTTAAAATATGTGAATTATTCAAGAGTATATAAGTATTGTGCGTAATAAGTAAATGCTGAGAAATATCGAGTTTCTATTTTTGGAACAAGTAGCAACGTAGCGAAGGGAACATCGGGCGTAGTATTGTAAACCTGCTCTATCTAATATATGTATTACCCGGTCTATGTGCCTCTATCATTTATCTTTGGTCCTGATTCGTGACACTGCAATAGACAAGTGTTGTTTAAAAACTTTTCTTTTGATTTTATAAACTTCTGCGAGATATGAGATCCACCGGGTCTACAATAATAAGCAGGTAACTGAGGAAGTCTTGTAATTACGACCTTTTCTTATATAAGGACTTAACTGAACAGGCGTTAGATGTTATATCAGCGAAAGTCACCTGGCACCTACAAAAATGGTAAAAAAAGCACATACGAAAGAAAATTTTAAAAACTGTTTATTACCCCTGGTCATAATTCCAAAAGGCGAAACAAGCTCATAGTGTTCATCTTGAAATATATAAGTTTAACATTTTACACCAAGTAAACGCTCACAATACGTATTACTCAATTATTTTATTTGTAAATATTTTATTTAAAGCGTTTTGTTTATCTCACAAATATATTGGAATGTTTACAAACAATGAACATTTTTTAGTAAATATAATTTAAATGTCACAACAATTTTAATCCTAAATACGAACATAGCAACATGTGAAACTGAAATTAAAAGGTAAATAAATTAATCATTTGACCCTCTCTCTTGTTCCCACCGCTGCCAACTGTGTTGCGCCCATTAACATAATATAGCTAGAGAAGGATTAAAGAAAGATGATAGAATCCTCACCATGGTTCAAGCCTTGTAGGGGCGGTGTGGCTCCGTAGCTGTGGCTGGCGGGGGGGACCTAGGCGAAGCCAATGGAAAGAAGGGGATGCTCTTTGCACCTCTTATGATAAAAGGGAGCTACAGAGCAGGTGGAGGAGGCACAGTTTGTACCCCCTTATAAAAAGAGGGAACAAAAGGGAGACACGAGGAGGCGCTTTTGCGCACCGCTTGAAGGCTAAGGATGAGAACCTCCCCATCATTGCACTGTCCCAAAATTGGTGGGGTTGTCCTGTGGCTCGGGCGACCCTGATGTGCGGGAGGCGTTGGTCCCTTAGGGGGTGCCCTGGTGATTTGTTGTTCCGGGCCTCCTCACCAAAGGTGGCACTTGTGACTATATTGTACCGCGAGCCTCAAACACCACTGGACCCACCCAGGGCCGGTGAAGGCGCGTAAATGCGTTTCCCCGCATCAACAAAAAGAGCATGATAAGAGTACATAAGCAACATGTGACAGCAGTACTATCTTCGTCGTGGCTAATCTCGCATGCGCATTAAACAGGGAAAAATGAATGCTGGCTTCCCTTCTCTATTTATATAATCATACTGGTAACGCCAGTATATACAGTGGCTAGCATTTGGAATCTTTTACATGATCGCAAAGAGTCCTAGGGAAAAGTTAAAACCATCTTGGAACCCACAATTAGCTTAATCAGTAGAAAATTGGAGGAGTAAAAATTGGATCCGATTTTATCTAGGAGATAGCACAATGAGAGGTAGGTAGGTAGCTGCACCAAGGAGGTATTATAAATAATATATAAAGACTAAATGATTATCATTTAATTTATTATTTCTGCATAATTAAACCGCCGATTTTCCAAAAAAGTATTTAATCTTGAAATAAGCTAACATTGAAGATCGTTTTGAAATTTGCCACTTACTGAGGGCGTCATTTGTTAAATCCATAAGTCGGAGTTTTGTTTTAAAATAGTTTAATCCTTTATCTTATAAAATTTCATTTATTTATATACAATTTAAAAGGCGAACTAATGCCGTAATTAGTTTTAAAATAATCCGACAATTTGTGTAGTTTTAAAGAGAATTTTTCTTTAAGAAAATAATGTTACCGTATTACAGAGATTCCAAATTAATTTTCAATTGTATATTCATTTCACACTTTTCAAGAAAGACATGGCTCCGTTATTTTTTTTATAACTGAACTGAACTTAATCTGTGGAAGCGTAGAGAGGCCAAGCTCTATTGGGCTTCTCGGATCGGATCGGCATGAGTGTTCCGCGGGCGACGAGACTTGGTTTGGGGTTGAAGGAGAACCGGCCCCTTTTTCCCCCACAAATGCGAGACATGCATCGCGATATTAGAGTGTTTGTAACAGCTAATTTCACTACTATAAAACTACTTTTACGGGTCCACCCGTCGTCGGGCTACATAAATAATTTAATAAACCGCGATAAAATCCGTAAAAGTAGTTCTATTGTAATGGCTAAAATTCGCGCAAACGTAATACATCATCAATAGCTAATTTCACTATTATAATTATAGCTAGAGGGATTCGTGTACTGCTGTACGCCTATGTGTAAGCGGTAGTGCCGTAGGTACATCTAGCTCGCATGACACCGCCTTAAGCTGACATGTTCGGTGTCGCGTTTCAATTTGAGGGGAGGAGCAAAGGAGGGCAACGTATCAGCTGTGTCACGTTCCGGGCTTTCAGGCCTCAGCAGTCGTAAGAAGGTTACAATTTGTCGTTTGCCCCCTATAATATCAAAACGACCTATTTATAGGTATCGTAACTAACAACCATATTAAAATTTTCTTCTTTATCTATCTTTGCCATTTTTCTTAAATACGTGAATGACTTTTTTAATGACGATGTTCGTATGACATTATTAAAAACATACATTCATACAAACTTTCATGTTTATATATAACACATATTGGAATCCTGCGTGGCTGTTGCGTAATTGTTTGTTTGTGTGAATATTATGTAGGTAACTACGTCACAATGACGCGCAGTTTTCTACCAGAAATATCAATAATTAACTAGCTATAAGACCGTTTGTATTTGTCAGAACGTCATGATATATAGCCAACAAACTTCCTCTTAAATGTAGCTATAGTACGAAAAAATATTTTATTCAAATCTCACTTACAGTTCCAGAGATTGGCGCGTTCAAACAAAGAAACAAAAAACTATCGATCTTTGTTATATTACCATAGATTAATATCTATGTTTCTATACCAACAATGCAAATCTAAAGAGTGTTTGTTTGTTTGCGCGCGCTAATCTCAGGATCTACTATCTCCTATTGACAAAATACTTGTGTGTGGAATGGTCAATGTATCGAGGAAGGCTATGAGGATTGACGCTACGACTAATGGAACCGGAGGCAAGCGGCGAAACCGCGGGGTGATGCTAATTACTAAATGTCTTAATTTGGTGGGGCCGAAGTTGCAGAGCGTAGAGAGAGTCCACGGAGTATACTCCATGGACTGTCTCTACGCTCTTCAACTCACGTTCAAGTCATCAGTGGCAGTCTATTTGTAGTTACTAATTGCTCTACAATTGGAAACATTGTGCTGTAAGAAATGTTAAGTAATAAATTTACGCTTTAACTTCACACAAAAATTTTACAATTCATTATCCGACTCAGAACATTGTTCGGTATTATATTTAATACCATAACGATCACAAGATAAGCTAAGTTTTTCCGGAGTATACTCCATGGACTGTCTCTACGCTCTTCAACTCACGTTCAAGTCATCAGTGGCAGTCTATTTGTAGTTACTAATTGCTCTACAATTGGAAACATTGTGCTGTAAGAAATGTTAAGTAATAAATTTACGCTTTAACTTCACACAAAAATTTTACAATTCATTATCCGACTCAGAACATTGTTCGGTATTATATTTAATACCATAACGATCACAAGATAAGCTAAGTTTATCAAGGGTTAAGTTCATTAACCCTTGACAATATACTGACTGAAATTTTATTATATCTTTTTTAATCCCTAATGATTTCCGTCTTACTCAATCTCGTCTACGCCGTTTTTTCCTATTATAGAGCAACTATTAATTATAAATAAATAACTACCAATGCCTTGTGCGTGCCGATGAACGTGAGTTGAAGAGAGTAGAGGGAGCCCATGGACTAAATTAAATTTTTCAACGCTGGTGTTCCGCAAGGCTGTGTGTTATGTCTCCTACGCTGTTTCTTCTACAAATCAATGACATGCAAACAAGTCAACACAAAACTATTTTTTTTTCATTGGTGTTCCTAAAATTATTAGAAAAATAAACAAACACTGTTTAGGCTTACATTATTAGTCAAGTCTTGGCCAACGGCGCAGAACACATTAATAGCTCGTACAGTAGATATCATTGACAGAACACATTAATAGCTCGTACAGTAGATATCATTGACAGAACACATTAATAGCTCGTACAGTAGGTATCATTGACAGAACACATTAATAGCTCGTACAGTAGATATCATTGACAGAACACATTAATAGTTCGTACAGTAGGTATCATTGACAGAACACATTAATAGCTCGTACAGTACACATTGACACGAATGTAATGGATTGCTGATCCCATATACATCATTTTCATTCCATTCTAATGGTAAAAGAATTTTTCAAATCGTTCCAGTGGTTTTGGTCCCCATTATAATATAAATGTGTCCTCTTTATCAGTGAAATTTATTGATTAAATTATTAAACTTGTTTTGCTGCAAGCACAAGTAACATATTAAGATGTAAGAAAGACCTTAGAGGTAGTGCCGTGCTGCGTCGGATTATTACCACATCCTCCTATGCAACGGAATCGGGTGGGCACGACGGGGGAGATACCTCTCGCTCACATATTACTGTTGTAAAGTTACATCTTCAGTGTCGCGTTTCGTGCGGTTTCTGAGTATCCGGTGGCCCTTGGGGGTGCGAAAGGAGTGCAACACATCGACATGGTAAATACGTGGACGTTTATGGGAGTCTGTAGTCGTAAAAAGGATACGATTTCTCGTTTGCCCACCCAGTTCTATAAAAAAAATCTAAATATTTAAACGATAATTTTGATTTCATATAACAATAACTAAAACACATCAGAAACTTGATCCGTGTTCTGCTGTTTTGATGTATGTACATGGCGCAAAACAAAGGCTCAAATGTCGTAACGAACGGCCATCGAAAATGTAGAGCCAGCAGTTTCCACAGCGATCATGTTCCGCGTACCGCTCACGTTTTGTTATACATTAAAGGTGAAATTCATATCTTCATGGAATGTTTTAAACAATCGTTGCTGCACCATGAACGGCACTACCTCCTACTAAAGTTACAAGAAAATTAAGACTAAACTAGATACACAACTCGTTACAAAAACACGGAACCAAATACTTTGAATGAGTTTTTTCATGTAGAACCAGTGACGTTACGAATATTCACATTCAGATTATTTTAACGTTCGTATTTCAATTCGTGTTCGCGCCGACGGATACGACTACTGTGCGAATGTACATGGCAACCGTAAGAAAACTGGAAAATGAGAATACGCGGCGATGCTCCTGCGATCCCACTCTCGCCTATTTCCCACCTTTATTTTTCTTGACACGAGGAAACGCATTGGCATGCCATCCCCGGTCCGACTCGCGATTGAACCGAAAACCCTGAACTGAGGTGCCCCGGATCTGTCAGCTACACGGCGAATCCTTGGCCTACCGGTGTAAGGTTGATAGGGGTGTGTAAAACGTAAATGACTTTTCAATTTTTTGAATAATTCTATGTCGACGAAAAGTAGCTACTTGTCTATTGACTTTGCCACTCTGATAACTACAATAGCTAATCTAATAGCTACAAAACTGGAGCTTATTACGGCTATATGTACAGGGACTAAAATCTGTTTTAGTACAAGAAGACAAATGAAAATGCTAACGTTTTAGTGCGTTTTGCCAATCTTTTCGATGTGCGTGCATCAGAAGTGAGACGTCATATTTATTGAATATACTATTTTAGGACTAAAATCTTCGCATTCTTCGTAATGAATTACAATACTTTAACGAATATTATATTTTAAAGTTGTCATCTTGTCATCTTGACCTATATTAAATTACGTCCTAACTATTATCAGTTAATTAGCCTGATTGTTTATCAATTGTACTAACCACAGTTTCATTGTTCCTTATCTTTCTACTGAGCATTCTTGAGATTAATTATTTACGTATGTTACTTATAGATACCTGTTTAATATCAATCCTCAAACAAGTGTTATCAGATACTAATATTGCTCCCTTTTTATGTAAACATTCTTTTAGCGGGTTTTTGAAATATTTTTGAATGATACTGATTTCCAATGTTTCTTTTTTTCCGATGGCGTCCGCGAAGAGTTAACATAGATAAAGAAGTGAAATCAACCGTAAACGGGACCGTCTACGATGAGAAACATCGAATGTATTTCACTCTGTCTCTCGTTTCTGTGCAAGTGATTAAATAGACAAAGACTGGTTCTTTTTTGTTTTTTTTCGGTAGGGCCTTCTACTGGTGGGCGATTCTATTCTACCCGCCCCTACAGTTCATCGGACTAGCGAATACTTTTGTGTCTTCTAGTTTAGGGAGACGATAGGGGGTCAGACACACTCTTTTCCCTAACAAAGATACTAATACATTCTCGTCTTCTATCTCTGTCCACCAAGACAGCCAATCTCTCTTATGTAACCGACTATGGCGTCATTTCTCTGTCTTTATAATCCCTAGGCGCGCACGACACCAAAAGATATATTGGCGAGAATATTATTGTCTGACAGGCAGTTGTCAAAAATGGCAATGACATTAATATAGTTAACTTTTTAATTTTTATGTTACCACTAAGGAAATTTTCATTAAAAAATCAATATAAATTTTTACGTTTATATTAATATATACTCGTATATATAATAATATGAACTATATACTTTATATTTTACGCTCGTGTCTTATTTTATAATTTAAACTACACAATTACCAACAACCACTTTTAAAGCACCTCCCTGCTTTATAAAAATATTAACATTCAAACCGGACCTTTATCACAACGGGCAGTAGCTGAAAAACAGTGGATCTAAACTGAGAGTTCATTTGCAGTAAGTTCCTGCACCGTTTACGATAATACGCACAATTGTGAAATTCTAAAAAGGTGTGTTAAAGGTTTGTTTTCATATTATATTAATAATTCTTGGGATGAACGCTGCCAAAAAATTGCTAGTTCATAAATAAAGTAAGTTTCGATCTATCTTCTTCATTGTGTTATCCCTGTTTTACATCAATGGATATCCCGGTCCGCTAGGGGATTGGACGTGCGTGTCAGTCTTTACACAGAGTGACTGCCATCTGTCCTCTGCAACCCTATGATATCAGGCCGATGGGCCTGACAGCTCAAGGGAAACGGTGCCCAATCCTAGATTGTGTCAAATTCGAATACTATTACATATATGTAATAAAGCTATGATCTATTTGTCTAAAACTGATTCAACATATGTATGCCGTTTATTTGTGGGAACAGGAATATGCAAGCACGATTCACGCATTTAAATTTATAAGATTCCCATGATATAAGCTGACGATAATATTTATTTACCGGTTCATGAATAGGCTTAAAATTAATCGGAGATTTCGTACACGTAGGTATAACAGTCTGCGTAGCACGTTCCATTGGTATAAAATTTAAACAAAACTACTAATTTCAATTTCGCGAAGAATAATCTCGCTGAAGTGGCAATGAGCTGGCCACACACTCTGAAGAACAGATGATAGATGGGCCGGTGAGGTTCTAGAGTGTGTGTTCTGTGAAAGCACAGGATGTCCTGAACTACGCATGCTCATACGCTTCCACAGCATAAGTTCAGTTCCGAAAAAGAAAAAAGCTAGATTTGATAAAGAATGACAAAGTGAGGCGCGAAAGCCTCTCACACATGACACCGTCCCAATTGAGTTTCGTGCAGCTTTTGAGTCTTCGGTGGCCTATCGGAGGGGTAGAGAAAAGGAGGGCAACGCACATACATGACAATACTACGGATGCCCGTCGGCGTTGGCAGTCGTCAAAAGGCTCCAATTTCTCGTTTTGTAGGAAGCAAACTATATATACTGTAAAAGTTTACAGTTTTAGTTTATGGTTTCTCAGTTTACAGCAGTACACACACTTTATTGTGGACAGGATATACGCAGGTACTAGACTCACGGTCTGCTCCAGTCCCTTCGTGACGTCCAATCATTGTACCTTGGTCTCGCAATAGTCCGATGTCATGTCGGTTATGCAATGCCACTGACCTTTGGAATTGCAAGAAGTATACACATATATAGTTGTGCCAATGGCACATGTTGTAGCCCCATCGCATACACTTACACTTTCCTGCTTTATTCCTAAGTGTGATCATATGTGTATGTATGAAGTAAGTAAGACATTACTTGTGTCAGGTCTGTCTCGCTCTTCCCCTTATTACAGGTACTGTGAAATTTATACTTATTATTACAAATCACATCTCAAATATGAATTTTAATTAAAAAAATAAATCAATAGTAAAGTCATCAATCATAAAAATCGTATGGTACAGTCATCCATTCATTTTGATTGCGTAATTATAATGCGTAGCTACGCTATCAATGAATTGCTACCGATATACTAGTAAGAGGCACAATATTGAGTAATGCAACTCAATCACATTATATGTAATGACCTATCACATGCATATTTTAGCTCTCGCTTACAGTATACCGCTAAATGTGAGTAGAATTCAAACACGAACGCAATTATCTACAAGAAACGGCCAAAAAGAACCATGTTGTTGTATAGTAAATTAAAAACTTAAATAAGGTAAAGGCATCAAGTACCGGGGTATTCAAAATTGGCACTAATTATCGGTGTATCAAGTACTTTCGTATTTATTATTAAAAATAATAGGTCACCGGCTACTTACGAAACTCACGCGTAGCTTTCGCTGACGGCGGTATAATGTGAGCGAAAGGTACATATTCCACTAATATGCAGCGTGGCACTGTTACTAAAAATAATATAAGACTTTGTATTAATTGGTGAAGTGGCTAGTGCCCTTTTCACCAATTATTGTAAGAGAAGGGAGGGGGAAGAGGATATTAATAGGGCAGTACCGCCTATGGTGAGGCGGCCCGGAACAACAAACCATCAGACAAATCGACGCTTAACCTGCTCCCTAAGTGACTGACTCCACCGCTAAGATGTCCTGTAGTACGGGACAACCCCGCTAATTTTGGGACAGTGCAATGAGGTGAGGTTCCCATTCTTACCCCTTGCCCCGTGCGCAAAAGCGCCGTTACATTTCGCTATTTTGTCCCATCTTCTTATGAGTGTTACAAAGAGCAGCCCCGGGTTTCAATTGGCTTCGCCCAAAAGTGTCTCGGTTCAACCCAGGTTGAGCCCCACCGCTACGACAAGGCTTGAACCATGGTGGGAACGAGTCAGGGCCCTGCTTATACAACGTTAATGAAGCTATAAGTAACAATGTAAATACGCAGTCACGTTTTAAATCTTATTAACTATTCTTAGTCTACCTTTAGTCGCTTTATAATTATCACATGACATAAAAAAATGTTTATAACGGAGGATTACAACCGCTCATTGTGTCTAACAAGTTTCTTAGATCGCAAATTAAAAGATGGCTGCCGTTTACCGCCATTGTTGGCAATGTTTTTAAAACTGTGACAGATGTACTAAAATACAATTTTAATGGGTCCTATTAAATTAGGGCGTCATATGAGATAGTGGAATGCGTCATGCAAAATGCAATAATCCACTTTGTAGGCGGCGAGTAAATTCGCAGAAGAATACTGCCACTTCTACCATGTTCAATCTACCACCGGGGTTCTAGGATGTTCAACTGACCACTAAGGCTACGGCATAAAACTCACACACGCAAATAAAACACACGACGTCGATTTAAAAGGCTAAACAAGCAAGGATATGTTGAAAATCGGTCCTACGGGTGTGTCCGGCTCCTCGCTAGGCCAGACACACACTCCCGGATCATCCGTGCCGGGACGATTTATAAAACATTTTCTCTGCGTAACAAAATAGGGAGAATACCACACCTACGAGCCGTATGTATGATATGTTGACTATCGTTTCAGGCAGCTCGAAAAAACGACGAGAAAAAGCAGAAAAAACAGAATCGAATATCGGCTACTTTAGTATCGTAAACGATTTTATTACTACATTTTAACATTTTTCCGTTAATAATTTCTTAGCTTTACACGAATGTTGCGTATTTTATAACGGATTTTATCGCGGTTTATTAAGGAAAGAAAACGAATCATCCTTGGAAGGAATCGATGTTCCCTAGTGCATATTTGCGCTTTAGCAAATCTAATGTAATAGCAGGGATCAACTTCAGTTTGCTCACAGATCGCTGACTTTCTCTGTATGTAAAGTCTTCCGTGAGGCTATTGAAATGAAAAAAACATCAAAATTTCAATAGGCAAGGTTGCTGGGTTCTTCCCTCTGCTTGGGATGCAGTAGTAAATATAATCAAATAAAAAACTAAACATATCACTCCAAGACAGTAAGATATATTAAATACTGTTTGCGTTAATCGGAACAAATAATTATAATTCTTCGAGTACTCTTAATAACTTATGACAGCAGGAGACCTGTCATCTCAATCCACCCGTGACCAAGGTTATAATAAAGCTTCTGAAACGTCGGGCTATCTAAATAATTAAATAAGCCACGATAAAATCCATAAAATTAGATTAGTTGTAATGAGTAACATTCGCGTAAACTTAGGACATCAATGGGATGCAGAAATTATTGACAACTAGCTGTCGCGACAGACGTCTGTTGTTGTTCTGTCGCAAATTGATTGTAATGTCACTACCATGACATTGAATCTTCATTACCGTGATTTTATTATTTTTATATTTTTGTAAAACAATGATATTTTGCCATATTTCTTGAAATATCCGCGCGAAGCCGGGACAGGCTGGGCTGCTAGTACTAATTAAAGTTGAATGAATGAAATTAACTAACTATTGTCCCTGTTGATAACGAGACGGTTTATTCCGCGTATTACGCCAACGGTTGCGGGTCCAAATCCCGCACAAATCGTGGACATTTAAATGTATACATAATATATTTCAATAAAAAAGCTCTTAAACACTATATTAAATATATCACCGTGGTATATGGTACCTGTAACACAAGTTAGCACAGGACCAGACTAAACAGACTATACTGGTGTGAGAAGTCCACAAATGTTAGCAATGTTATTATTGTAGTGGCGTAGGAAGATGACCCATCAGAAATTGATTATTCCTCAATCACCAGGACCAGGCGCCTGGGCGTGAAACTTTGCATCAATCCACAGCAACAATATTAACAAAAGACATTATAACCAGGTTGAATTATAATTATAAGCCTTATCTGCCATTCGTGTGTGCTACTTTAATTCAAGGATATCTCTTTCAAAGAATTAACAAATATATTGGAGCGCGTTGCGATATTTATCACTACACGCCATCATCATTATCGGCCCTTATCGGTCCACTGCTCGATATTGGCCTCTTTCAATGAACGTCAAAACGACGATCTCCTGCTACTCGCATCCATCCCGGACCAGCTACTGCACGGAGAGCGTCTTCCCACCTGGTAAACGGTCCAGCAACACTTCGTTTTCCTAAACGTGGCCTCCACGGTAGAACCCAAGTGGTCTGATCTTCTTAGTATGTGACCAGCCCATTGTCACTTCAGTGAGCTTATTCTTCGCGTGACATCGGAACTTTTAGTGCTCTGCCTTGTGACATTGTTGCGAATTTTATCCAACAAGGAAACATCCAACATAGCACGTTTTATAGGCGTGTTTGTTTGAAGATATTTATGAATGTGTAGGGGCAATTCAGGTGTGTAAGAATCGTGATAAGTGGCGCTGCGTTCTCTCTACCTACCTCATCTGGGAGCTGACGTGAAGACGTATGTGTGTGTGTACAGCATAAAACAGATGAATTATTCTTTTTGAGTTCGGTCAAACATAGTTTACACTGACAAACGATCAAATTTATGCGCCCACGAAAATAAATTTTCACGCAATCATTGAGCATATCATAGCGGTTCTCGAAATATCGGTATGCAAATATCAGGATTACAATGTAAACGATATGACATTTAGGAAATTAATAAATATTTTTATTTCCTTCACATGAATTTTTTATTAGTAAATAAAAATATAAAAAAACAAAAAGATCCGACTGCTTGTTATATATTTTACTGCACCCAGTCACGAGAGCTGTGTGCTCGAAACTACCTAAAATATCACGATTATTTTGTCCAAATTTTGATAGGTAAATTGCAAGTGAAGTAGAAGTATTTTAATTTTTAACTATTTTTTTATAGAATACGAGCATTCGGAGCCTTTTTACGACTACCAACGCCTATGAACATCCACATAATTACTTTGCATATGCGTTGCACTCCTTCTCCCGCCATCCCCCACCCCAAAGGGCCACCGGCTGCTCAAACCGTAATTTAGAAATTGTAATGGGCTCAAAGTCATAGTAGATATAGATTCGCAATAATCGAAACTAGCTCAAGGAGACGAACGTCGCGGATTTGCCCGAGTTGACGATCGATTAGGCCTCGCGACCTCAACGTAACATTGAAGACTCGTAAGTGTGACACACGCCTTTTTGAGCTGCGGCTCACCATAAACGGGCATGGCCCCACCCACCCCACTTACCCACCGCTGCTGCATCTGGGCCGCGCCAAAAGGGCAAGAGCCCACCACACTTTTCCACCGCTGCCACTCCTGTGCCGCACCAATAGGGCAAGAGCCTACCACACTCTCCCACCGCTGCTACTCCTGTGCCGCACCAATAGGGCAAGAGCCCACCACACTCTCCCACCGCTGCTACTCCTGTGCCGCACCAATAGGGCAAGAGCCCATCACACTCTCCCACCGCTGCTACTCCTGTCTCTAGGATTGATAGGACGGTGCGGCTCAGCACTTGTCTATGTTGCTGATGGGAAGCTTGAATCAGGGCGTTACTAAATTAATTAATTTAGAGATTGCTGAAATGTTTTGATCACCTCATCCCCGGGCGATGCACGCCACGAGCCACGTGCATCCTAACCATAGCCAAGGAATCAGCCCGCGGTGTAGGATTCGTCCGATGCACTTAACTTCTGGTGTGAATCATTCTAAAGCTTTTCTTCTCCAACGTTTATTAGTCCTACGAGCCATGATAAGTCGACTATTGGAAAATGTTTAGGGTGTCTATCTAGGGATGTCCTATGACGCAGCCATTTGCATACAATCTGTAAGAGGTAGTGCCATGCTGGATAGCAGCTATGCCACGGAATTGGGCCGGCATGACAGGGGAGGTGCCTCTCGCTCACTTGATACCGCCGTAAGGTGAAGACTACGGTGTCGCGTCTCGTGCAGTTTGCGAGTAGCCGGTCGCTGGGGGGGGGGGGGGTGAGAAGGAGGGCAACGCATCGCCACAATCATGCTGATGTTCATGGGCGTTGGTAGTCGTTGTAAGGCTCCAATAGCTTGTTTGTCCCCCTATAAAAAATACAGGTCGCAGGGAAAGTAAACTATTCTATCATGAGATGTCCATATAATAGTATAGATTAGAATTAGCATAGTACAGATTTTGGGCGTAACTTCGTCAAGTTCGTCTTATTTTCTTACCTAACATTTTAAGCTGTAGACACTTAAATGAAGATTCCAAAAGTGCATATTATATTTTTATTTTGTTTTAATGTATTTGGCGGCAAAAGTGTTATCAAGCCTAATCTGACAACACCACATGTGTCCCCGCGCGACGCGCGAGCTGTGACGTCACGGAAGACCTGCACCTCATGCGGGGGCTCGGCCGGCGTCGCCTTGAAACATAACGGCTAATAGCGCCGTGGAATTCGCAAAAGTTGCACAAATCTATTGCGACGTTAAATTGGATATTTTCTAACAGAAATAAGGCCAAAATTCACATACGCTACGGCCTTCGATATAAGATCATCAGTACGAGGTAGTGCCACGCCTTCCAGCGGAATTGGGTCGCCACGACCAGGGAGGTGCCTCCCACTCACATAATACTGCGCTAAATTGTCATCTTCGGTGTTGAGTTTCGTACAGTTTGTGAGTAGGCGGTGGCCCACTGGAGACGAGAAGGAACGTATCGGCATAATAATTGAGCAGACTTTCATGGGCGTCGATAGTCGTAAAAAAGCTCCAATAACTGGTTCGTTCCCCTTTACTGATTTGAACATACCGTTAGCCCTCAACAATATGTTATATTTGATAAAACAGAGATCCTCATTAAAGATTCCTTCCATTTGAAGAAATCCAAATTGCAGCGGAGAAGTTCTGCTGAAAGCCGGAGGCTCCCGTCCACTGCGATAAGCAGAATAATAACATTGAAAATACGTAGTTATAAATCTGCTCGGGTACTTAAGGTTACTTGTGACATCATTGTTGTAAGAGGTAGTGCCATGCTGCATAAGGGGAGGTAGTGCCATGCATGTTGCGTGACACTACATCCTCCTGTACAACGGAATTGGGCCGGCACGACCGGGGGGTACCTCTCCCTCACTTGATACCGCCGTAATGTAA
This sequence comes from Eumaeus atala, assembly GCA_017140195.1. Taxonomy (NCBI): domain Eukaryota; kingdom Metazoa; phylum Arthropoda; class Insecta; order Lepidoptera; family Lycaenidae; genus Eumaeus; species Eumaeus atala. The sequence goes on along the minus strand of JAFELO010001079.1, from coordinate 118,794 downwards.
CAGATATCGCGTCTGTGTTGTAACGGTGCGGATGTCGCCCGTTAAGACCGTTACCTGCGTGGGGTCCTTTGTTCGATCCCCAGGTCGGGCAACTGTTATTCAATATTTCTCAGATTATTCTGAGCACGCATTACATTGTCCGGGGTTGGAATCTGCCCGACGTGGCCATAGGCATGCCACCTATAACATCATGGGCCTCAGTACCTTGGCTAATCGTGGGTGTGCTAGTATATCTACTGGACTGACGAGTTGTGGATGTACTAGCACACCTCTGCCTACCTCTTCGGGGATAGCATGCGTGAAGGTACTTTTTTACCTTTTCATGGGCCTCGGTAGTTATTGAAAGGCTCCGACTGCTCGTTTGTCCCAGTATACTATAAAAATCAGTCTCCCGTGGCCATGACTACTGTATAATATCTGAATCGACGGTCCATTTTAAAACTACAACTTTTGTAACAACGCTACATTTGAATATTGGGTTTAATGATTTGACAAGAAAAAAAAATATCTCACGAATATGTATCCAAATTCTATCATTGCTTTCATATGTTTTAATGGAGTTCTTGACACTCACGTAATCAAGGTTATTTATTCCTCGTATGTAAATATCTGTCAGGCCGTTCAGGCTGTAGGAAGGAACATACATATATATCTACATATATGCATACAAACACTGGCAAACTCCTTTTGACGCAGTCGGGTAAAAATTATTAGACGAAAATTTTAAAATTTATTTTGTATTTTGGTTGTGTAATCGCCTGGCTATTTGAAATAGCTCAACACCCACAAAATATATACAGTATTTCCTCTTTCAAACAATTAGGCACTTTTTAAAAATGGTGTGGTAAAGAAATTTGTGTAAATATAAATGATTGAAAACTCACTGAAAGAGCTATATGTCTATCTGTAGACAGAAAATAGGTTGATGATAATAATAAGAATTAAAATATGCATCCATTTCAATAAAATAACAATAATTCATCTTTTTAGGATAAAATGGGTGAAAACGAAAATGGCGGAAATATTCTCGACGAAAAAGAAGTGAAAGAAGAAGAAGCTAACACGGAACCAACACAGTCGGCTGAGTCCACTGAAGACTCAGAAGAAAACAAGGACATGGATAAAGCAAAAGAAGCAACCATGAAATACTCAGAAAACGAAATGAGACAGCGCGACAACGAAAAATCTATACACATACAAAGTATCAAGAATTCATCGACCAAAATGAACCAATATAAGGAAGACACGAAAGATGGCGCTCTTTTGGTGGACTCGAAAACTGTTGTTAGATTTTCACCTTTATGGAAACAGGTATTATTTAGATTTTATTTTATTTTTAGTGAAGGGTAGTGTCATGACACTACCCTTCACAATTGCAATTCAGCATGCTGAATTGCAACCGAATTGGACCGGCAAACCGAGGAGGTACGCTCGCTCATATGACGCCGCCGTAAAGCGATTTTGTCATGTTTAGTGTGGTTTAGGCCATAGGGGAGGAGAAAAGGAGGGCAACCCATCTGCATGAAATAATACAGATAACTAGGAGCCCTCTGGACTGTAAAAACGGGGAGTGACCAAACTTTTTATCAGTTTAGAAAAAACCGCTTAAAAAGACATGTCCAATGACACCCCACATGTCTTAGTTTTCCCGAAAAAAACCAATTAACCTTCAGTTGCCATACGTAATAATTTACACGTACTCTTAATCATTTTATTTTTCAAATTTCATTCATTACGTAGCGGTCCATGGTTCATACATACAGTACCTACGGACGGACAGATGTACATGACGAAACTAAAGAGGTTCCGTTAGTTTCCACATGGCTACGGAATCCTTAAAATGAAAAAAATATCTCGGATTTAGTTTGCCTGATTTGTGTGCGCCCTTTTTAAGTTTTATTGGATGAATGTATTATTTTATTAATTATTTATTCTATTATTTAGGAAGAGGTAGTGCCATGCCGCATAGGAAGAGGTGGTGTCATGCATAGTGCGTGACACTACATCCTCCTATGCAACGGAATTGGGCCAGCACGACCGGGGAGGTATCTCTCGCTCACATAATACCGCCGTAAAATGACATCTTCAGTTTCGTGCGGTTTGTGAGTAGCCGTTGGCCCATTGTGGGGAGTGGGTTAGGAGAGCAACGCATCGACATAGTAATAAAGTAGATAGGCATCCGCAGTCGTAAAAAGGCTCCGATTGCTCATTTGCTATAGAATACTATAAAAAAACATTTGCAGCAATAAAAATTTGCTGATATTCGGATAATAATGTTTCCCTCGGGTATGATGTTACACTGCTACAATCTTGCATACATAATAACACATTTCAGTAAGAGGTAGTGCATACGGATTTAGGCCTGCATGATCGGGGAGGCATATGATAAAGTGACACGTATGCTGTCACCTTTCGTGCGATTTCTGTTTCTATGGTCTAAACTACCTATAAAAAAAGAAAAAATACGTTGACTACCCAAAATTATAAAATATTAAAGACCTTCTTGATTGTGTCATATCCTAGTATTTACATCTAATTATTTGGGATGCTAAAATAAATTAATTGATAAATAATACTTTAACTGAAATAGAAAAAATAACTAAATTAAACTCTGTTAATGCTGATAGGGAACATAGAGATCCAAGTAAATGCATATAGATTAATAATGAAAACCTCGAAATTATTTGTATAATTTCATAGTCATCACTTATCAGTTTAGTATGGGATAAGGGACTACTATTTTGTATAAGATAGGTGGCAAACGGGAAGATGTGTGGTGACAACCGCCGCCTATAGACATTTGCGAGACGAGGCGTCTTGCAGACGACATGGGATTTCCTCAATAATAAGAGTGATATGCCAACCTGGTCGATATTTTCGATACAACTTGAATCATCTCCTCTACTGAGTACTTTTTAAAAAGGTGTGGGCGTAGTTGTGTACACGTGTTACAAGTTATAATTCATCGGCGTATCAAACATTGCTATTTTAATTTCCATCTCACGTCTTATTGCACGTCTATAGACACGAACAATAGAAAAAAGATTATTTTTCTATTGTTCATGAATCATTGAAAGTCTTGTTATAACGCATGGTAACACGTTTTCCACTATAATGTTGGTGTCGGTTTTTCGTATCATATTCATAAAAAATAACCCTGATCACCTTTCCATAACGCGCCAAAAGTAGTATAACTTCGAAACGAAACTGTTAAGTAGATTTTATTTTTAGAATGTTATGTATCTCTCTCAATTCTTACTCATTAATTATAATTTATAGAGCATGGCAGCGATGGGGTCCATCCTTCTTACCTTCACTGCTGGTCTTACGTCTGGATATTCCGCCATTCTGCTGCCACAACTTAAAGAGTCCAGTAGCATACCGTCGGACGAAAGTACAGCTTCTTGGATTGGTAGGTGCATCCGTTTATTTATGTGTCTACTAAACTTGCGCTTTAGCCACGTTTTGCCGTGACTTAAGATATCTTTTACCTCGTACGAGAAACATTTGACTTACTTAATTGTTGTCAATTCTTAATATTTGAATATTTTTTTAAATAAAAAGAAGTATTAAGTTCGTTAATAATTAGCAGGTTTAAGTGTTATATATTACGTAGTCGTAGTGTATAAATTGCCATATTACATTACGGCTAGCCAATTTCACAAACGTGGCGTTTTGATTTGTGGTGGGCGAACGTTAGCCGGGTTGTCATTGCGAGACGTTCAGTATGGCGGCTGACGTTTAGCCTCATGAAATATTTTAATGCTAAGCACATGATCGATACAAGTGTATTATCAGTTAGGCCAAGTGTTTTGAATCCCAATAAAAAATAAACTATAAGTATAAAATAACAATAAACGCCCGCCTAAACCTTCGAACCTATAGTTACTTAGCATCGTTTTTTGTTTCTCTGTATTCGAAACCATTGTTGTTGCCAAGCAATGCCGCGAGTGTTAAAATAAGGAACTAAAATGTGTCAATGACCGCCTCATTGATCCACTTAAATTCAATAAGTCTAGCCTTTTTGAATAACGAATACTTCCTAACATTTCTGGCGGAATTTCAATCAGCCGTATTCAATCCGGCTAATCGTTGGCCCGCCACATAATGAAGCAGTCCTGGTTTTTAAAATGGCTAGCCGTAGTGAAATACGGCGCTTTGGACAATCCAGCGGCAACATATATGTCGAATGTAACATTTCATTTCAACATGTTACAACGTCTCAAATAAAAAAGGGTCCTCTTAAAAGAGAATCAACATTAATGCTCTTAAAAACAAAAAATCAAGTATAAAATTGAAGGAAAAAATTAAGAACGTGCGCATAGAAAACACAGACCAGTGTATAAAGCACACACTTACGTACCTTTGTGTTGGGTCAATGATAATAAAATAATCTTTACTTTTGACTTACAGCCGCAATGGCAGCTCTTCCTATGGCGCCTGGCTGTCTTATATCTGGATGGCTAATGGAAAAATTTGGAAGACGAAACGCTCATTATATAGTATGTGCACCATTTCTACTTGGATGGATTCTTATCGCAAGCGCAGATAATTTAGCACTAATACTATTAGGGAGATTTTTCACTGGGCTTTGCGTAGGACTACTGGGACCATTAGGACCAGTATTCATAGGTGAAACCACTAGTCCTCAGTATAGAGGGATATTTCTAGCCGGAATATCACTAGCCATTGCCGTTGGTATTTTCGTTGCACATTTAATTGGCACGTGGGTTCACTGGCAGTGGACTGCAGTGGTCTGCTGCTCGTTCCCAATTATATCAGTGCTCTTATTGAGTATAGTCCCTGAAAGTCCAGTGTGGCTTATTTCAAAGGGTGAAGTCAATGATGGTATTAAAGCTTTCGGATGGTTGAAAGGACACAGTGATGAAGCTAAAGCTGAATTAAAAGGAATCATAGACAAGCGTAAAAGTGCTGATTTAGAACCGGAGCCTACTTTACAAGATAAGTTGAGGACTCTAAAATCACCAGAGTTATTAAAACCTCTTTTTATTATGATTATATTTTTTATAACCTGCCAGTTCTCCGGCGTGAATGCGGTGGCTTTCTACTCAATAGAGATTATAGAGAAAACTGTTGGAAAAGGTCTTAATAAATACGCCGCAATGCTGCTGATCGATGCTGTAAGATTAGTTATGTCAGTTGTTGCTTGCATTATTTGTAAAAGATTCGGGAGACGACCTCTTTGTATGATAAGTGGTATATTTACAGCGCTATCGTTAATGGGTTTATCAATATTCTTGTACTTAACGGATAGCCAACCTACAGATCATTCATGGATACCATTAAGTTGTTTAACAATTTATATTTGTGCTATATCAATAGGATTAGTTCCTTTACCATGGATGATGTGTGGGGAATTGTTCCCAACGCATGTCCGTGGTTTAGGGTCCGGTATAAGTTCATCAACAACGTTTGTTGGGTTCTTTGTGGTCGTGAAAACCGCTCCAAGTATGATGTCGAATTTAGGTGAGGCTTACACATTCCTGATTTATGGTGTTATCGCACTAGCTGGTACAGCTATATTATACTTTATACTACCAGAAACTAAGGGTAAAAGTTTACAGGAAATAGAAGAGAAATTTAGAAGTGCAAAAATAAGCATAGCATAGTTAGTAGAAAATTTTAGTCCCATTTAGATTTTAATGTTATATTTGTGTGTTAATGTATCTGTGATATTAAGTATGTTTTAGTAAATAAATTTATATTTATAAAACTAAATTGTATTTGTTTTATTTTAATTTCCTATCATATGGATGCCGGTAAGTAAATGTTATAAGGGATTGGCATATTTTTATTACTATATCACAAACCTAGCGTCATAGGGCGTTAGCAAGTATCCCTATATATGATTCCATCTCTTTTTTTTTTTTGTTGCCTATTGTGAGAGATCGATTCCCTAGCAGAAACAGACTAAAGAGGGTGGCGCGACGTGTTCCGTGTTCCGCGTGCACCTTCGTTGTCGAAGGAGCTAGGCCCTCAGCAACACTTGGCCAAAGACCAACTATTGGGCAACGGGTGGTCAAAGTCTCATGAGGTATCCAGGGATGTTTCATTCTGAGTTATCTTGTGCCCTTCGCCACAGACCACAGAGATGGAACACCGTTACACTTGAGTAGGTTGAAAGAAATACATAATCATCTCTATTATGGCACTGCTGAGATGGACGCGAGGCGGTTTCCATACGTGAGAAACAAAGATGCAAGACTCAGAAAAAAATCCGAGAAGCTTTATCTTGGTTCTGTTTTATCGGAAGGACTATCGAAATAAGCAGAGAAAGACGGTCCTATAATAGTGGGGTGATGATAATCTAGCCACATTATGGCTGCGGGTAGTCGATAATCCTCTTTATATAATAATCCAGCTGTCCGTCCCGGCTTCGCACGGATATTTCACAAAATATGGCAAAAAATAAGTGATTTACAAAGGTAAAATATTTGTAAATATTACTTTCAACCTCACATAACACGTTACAATGCCAACAAATTCAATTTATGACACAACAACGTCTGTCGCGACAGCCAGCTGACATTAAATTCTTCATCTGAGATATAAGGTTTTACACCGATTTTTTTTTTATCCAAATTACATTGTAGAAGTTTTCACACAGATCTCTGGCGTTATAGGAAATGTTATGCATTTGTTCATCAAAAATAATGTAGGATTCCAATAGTCAAATATTTTTTTTTAAATCGGGTAAGTACTTCTGGACCCTGGCGCACGCAAAGAAACAAACAATGGAATGTTTCCTTTTTATATTATAAGTATGGACATTGACAGTCCATCTAGGAATTCACTGGTTCCGATTGCAGATTATTTATGAGATTTTAATAATCAAACATTTTTTTGGATAAAAGGTAAGCGCCCGATGACTCACTCGTTATCTTTTTTCAGATTTGAACAAAAGTAAATTCTTATGGATATGTTTCAAAATCTTGCACCTAGGTATCCTAAAAGACAGAAAAAAACATACAGGTAAAATGCTAAAGATAAGGGATATACACTTGCACAATAAAATGAAGAAAGTTTTCATAAAAGATTATTTAATTAAAAATTCAGTGAAGTTTAACCTAATTACATAATTTTAAATTTGAAAATATGATTTACACTGTTTATTTACAAAAATACTTACACCACATCTTACTTCACTTACATAGGTAATAAATACACTAATTTATTTCTGGAGTGTTTCAAAGAATACAACTGCAAATTTTTGAAAGAAATAAAAACAATTTATATTTCAAAACCTTAAATAATTAATTTAATAAAAAATTTCCTTGAATAACATACAATTCATAACATATAATATTGAAATCATCAAGTGTTATTTTTATCCAAAAGCAACTTGCATCTTTGTTTTTATTTATTTCAAACATTTACAACTATGTTATTTCGCTCAAAGTTTTGTAACATAGGTGTGATCATCTGTGTTTTACAAGAAAGTTGAGAATTCCTAAGTTTACAAACATACCATCATTTAAAACTTTACACTTGATTCGGTTTCTTTTGAATGGCTTCTTCTATTTGTAGCAAAGTTCTCTTATTTGTCTCGGGCAGTATAAAAAATAAAATTACAGTTCCAGACAAAGCTACAATGCCATAGATAAAAAATGTCGTTACTTCACCGAAATGAGCAAACATGGATGGGGCTATTTTTACTACAATAAATGATGCAAGAAATCCTACGGCGGCGCTCAAACCAGAACCTTGACCACGATACCTGGTCGGAAATATTTCAGCACACATAATCCAAGGCAACGGTATGAGGCCAATGGCTAAACTACATATGTACAACAACAAACAGCTCAGGGGGATCCAAGCTAAGTCTTCTCTGTCACTTGAAATGTTCAGAAACAATGATAACAAAATCATTGCGAGGCCGGTAAATATACCGCTTATAAAACATAATGTTCGACGATTATAGCGCTTACAAATACAACAAGCTATACTAGACATTATTAATCTGATTATGTCAATTATTATCATAGCTAAGTATTTGTCAACACCCGTGCCAACTGCCTTAGCAATAATTTCCACAGAATAAAAGGCAAACACGTTGGTCCCGGCAAAATTAACCGTCACAAAAAAAACGAACATAATAAATAATGGTTTCAAAAATTCAATATTCATCCAAATTTCTATGCAATTTGTAGCAGTTTTATCCAACTTACTTGTATGCTTGTTAATAATATTGCGCAATTCCGATTTCGCTTCTTCGTCATAGCCTCTAAACCAATGAAAAGATTCAATACCCGAATCAATTTTACCATTTGATATAAGCCAAACTGGACTCTCGGGAACATTCGCTAGCATTAACACCGATATAATAGGAAATATACTACAAATGACTGCTGCCCATTGCCAGTGTAACCATGTTCCAATGAAATGCGTTATAAATATACCTATAGCAATAGCCAAAGATATTATTGATAAAAATAGTCCTCTATATTGCGGACTAGTGGTCTCACTGATAAATACTGATCCCAAGGGTCCTATGAAACCACAACAAACACCAGTAACAAATCTTCCCAAAAGTATGAGGTAAAGGTTATCAGCCATAGCAATTAGAATCCAAGCCAAGAAGAATGGTCCACAAACGATGAAATGGGTATTTCGTCTACCGAATTTCTCAATGATTGATCCTCCAAGAACACATGTCGGGGCCATGGCTAGTGCTGCAATTGATGCTGTAAATAAAGACGATTCAAAACAATAGAATTGAGATCAGAAATACGAAACAATTTCTAAATAACTTATTCCTGGAGAATTAAAAGGAGATCTATTATTACAAAGCTTAATGTGTTTGTTTTTTGAACGCTCTGCTCTCTAATCGATTGGTCCGATTTTACAAAATATATTAGTGTGAGATAGAGCTTTTATCAAAGGAAACTATAGATTATATAATATTTACCATCCTACGACCAAAAATAGGAGGGTACGTGGGTGAACCCGCGAGATGGTACTAGTTTTCTATAGAACTATATTGATCATTCAGTTTCTTTACGTATTTGAGTAACAAAGAGTCTTCTGGTGTACCCAGACTATTTCGGCATTTACGTCTGTCTCCTCAATATTTTTTTTTACTTATTTAAGAAAAGAAGGTGCAATATATTGGAACATACAATAGCCCATATTGCAATAAGTCTACCAAGTCATAGGAAGTGAGTACCTATCACTGGACCACGGCTAAGCAAGAAGGAGGAGTATGATTTTGACTGGTATTTAAAATTGTGTTTTTTGAAAAATTACATCTGCTTGAAGTCATAGTTCATAAGCAAAGTAGTGTAGTAATAGTGTAATGATGGAATTACATTAAGTATGTGAGTTTCCAAGAGTAGAATTAACAACTCCTCACCATTCAAGACACATATAGATAATACGTGTTTAAGCGTCTTGCTATATTTACATTTTAGGGGTTGTTATACATCAATATTTTTAGGGATCCCATCATCATATCCTGACTTTGTGACAATCGGTGGAACAGAGAAAATGTTTTTGAGAATAGGCTCGTAAACCTTGGATTGAAAAGTATTCGGCCTAACCAAGAAAATAAACACATACTAAATAGAATACAAGTACAATAGAATGGAAAATATAAACAAGTTATATTGCTATTTTTCTACACAATAACCATCAAGTCCGATGCACAATCGCCATCTCCCATTTAAAGTATTTAGGCCGTTGGAAAAAATGATTCTTCCTTAGACTCAAAATATGCGTAAGCTCTGAGCTCGTCGTTTGTCGAAAACCTTTGACTTCCAAAGTGCTTTAGGTTAGGGAATACTGACGGTGCCAGATCAAGTGAATAAGGCGGATACGGTAATAGTTCAAAACCACAATCAGGGAATCCAGCCATTGATTGCACAGATAAGTCAACACATGCGTTATCATGATGAAACATGGCTTTTCTCCTGAGCATTCCTGGACGCTTTTCTTTCATTTCCTCTCGTAATCGACGTAGACGACGTAGATACAGTAGCAATCAGAGTTTATAGTCCGACCCCTTTCAAAATAATCAACCATAAGCACCATCTTCGAATCCAGAATACTGAAGCCATTACCTTATTTGCCGACAGAATCGCCCTAGCCTTTTTAGGGGGTGGTGAACTAGGTCTACTCCATTGTGTCGATTGTTGTTTTGTTTCTGGCGTACAGTAATGAACCCATGTTTCGTCCATTGTAACAAACCCATGCAAAAAATCATCTGCATCGGCTGCAAATGGCTCCAGACAGCCGCATGAAATAGTCTGTCGCGTCCCTTCTTGTTCAACTGAGAGCAGTGTTCGTTGACTACATCTAATTCGTTGACGATTATGTTTTGAGTGCATACGTAAGAGATGCTTTTATTCTCGGCCATGTCTCTAATTTCTAACTTGCGGTCTCCCATAATTAAATCCTTTACTTATGTACTTTTTAATATTTTCGTCAGCAGTGGACGCCGGAGGCCTTTCAGAATGGGGTTCATCTTTCGCGCTCTCTCTACCACGCTTGAATTCTGCTATCCAATTTTTGACAGATAAATAGGACAGAGTAAAATCTCCTAAAGTACTGATCATATCACCATGGGTGGCTTTCGGTGATAGCCCTTCTTATGGAGGTACTTAATAACGGTACGCTGCACGATTTTATCCATTTAAGAAAATATCTCCGATTACTTTGTTGAAAAAATTACAAAATCACAACTAATTATCGCACACGTTTCGAATTTCACACAATTAAGTAGTACGTACTGAAATAAATAGTGTTGGAAGATTTGATTTTTAGAATTGAATGAATCTGTGTTAGGCCGAGCACTTCTCAATCCACCTGGTATTTTCGTTGGCGACGTAAACGCGTAACATATATATAAAAAAATAAGCATACAGTCGAATAGAGAACCTTATTTTTAGTCTTAGTTAATGATTGAGTAAAAGGTAATGACATGCTACATTGCAGCTGAATTGGGCTGATACTATCGGGGAGGTACCTGTTTCTCGAATGATAACGACGAAACGTGAGAGCTGTGCTGTCGCGTTATGTGCGGTATGCGAGCCCATTGGAGGGGAGGGGGAAAGGAGGGCAACTCATCTGCGAGAAAATTATGCGAATGGTATCAAAAGGTTCCGATTACTCGTTTGCACCCCTATACTATAAAAACATGATATACCTATCCAAGAGGCTATTTCGTCGTTTATTGGTATATTTTCATTGTTCCTCAGCTGTGGCAACAGCGTCGCTGAGTATCCTATCGTCAAGCCTGCTGTGGTGATCATTATTATAGATCCAGTCGATGATAAAGTCTGCAACAATATTTATATTAAACTGTAACAGACTGTAATATTTTACTGTAAATTAATCGAGCCGCTGGTTGCCAGCAGCTGACTGTGGCTTGTGGCGCTCTTCTGGGGCCAAAGGTGAACATATTATATCATCATCATCATTAGCAGCCCTTTTCGGTCCACTGCCGGACATAGATGTCTCTCAATGAACGCCAACACGACCGATCTCCTGCTATCCTCGCACCCATCCCGGACTGGCTACTGCACGGAGATCGTCTTCCCACCTGATGAACGGTCGACCAACACTAGCCTAAAGCCTATCCCCAAGGGAACATTCAATTTGTGTAATAAAAAAAAAAAAAAATTATGATCAAATATTACTTTGTTTGACAGTTGACACTTTCATTAAAAAACGTGATCTACACAATTGAATGCCGTAGCGTATCATTTTATTTCATTAAATTAATAAAATGCAGTGCATATTATATTAAAATATCAGCTTTCTGGACATTTTCTCCATACAAAACTGTGCCAAACTTTAAACGAACAATCCAAAATTTAATTAATCACGCGAAAGATTATTTTTAAAATATGTAAGATTTTTTTTCTTCGATTATTTATATACATGTCGCAGTCGGATTGTCTTAATCGCCGTATTCCATTACGACTAGCCATTTTCAAAGACAGAGCTGTTTTATTTTCTAGCGGGTCAACGATTAGCCGGAATTAACACGGCTGAGTGAAATTGCGCCAGAAAGATTTCGTCTTTATACGATATTCAATAAAGCTAGCCTTATTGAAATAAAGTAAGTCATTATCCGCCACTTTCAGTTCGCCAAGTTCCTAATTTTAACACTCGCAGAGTTCCTTGTCATGACGACAACCACGGCATCGATTGTAGAACATAGAGAAATAGAAAAAACGATGCCAAGATAGGTTCGAAGGTTTAGACGGGAGCGAAACTCCCGACTCCGCTTTCGTGGTTAGGTTATTTTTTTTACCCCCATTTGTTACAAACATTTGGCCTTATTTCTTATCCACATCGATCACTGCCTGAAATGAAGAGACAGAATGAGGCTAAACGTCAGCCGCCATATTGAAAAACGTCTCGAAATGGTAATCCGGCTAATCTTTAGCCCAGCACAAAACAAAACGGCCCTGTTTTTGAAAATGGCTAGCCGTAATGTTCTACGGCGATTTGTATAATACGACTACGACATAAAGATAACTTACCTGCCTACACAATGGTGAAAATCTCACTACAGCTTCAGAAGCGGATAGAAGTGATTTCTGCTTTAGATTTCCTTCTTTTGTTTCTAAATGATTTTGAAATGTCGCATTTTCATGGGCATGGTTGTTTTCATCACAATTTGATTCAGGATAATTTCGAGTTACTAAAGTTGATTTAGGGTCATGGATTAGATTTTCTTTATATATTTCCCGTTCATTTTCTCCTTTAACATTTTCAATGTTTTCATTATTTTTACGGTCTGTTGTCAGCTCATCCTGAGTGACGTTGTTACCATTGTTTATCCATAAACTCATTGCTTATGTGATAGCTGAAACAATAATAATAATAAAAAACCAGCTAAATCCAATTCACAGAGCAGATCAAGGGTTCCGTAACAATTGTAGGTACTTGTTATAGCGGCAACAGAAATACATTATTTGTTCAGATTTTAACAGTCTAGGTATCAGGCCTATGAAATGCATATATGAATAAAATCTTGAAGACCTTTACGGCGGTGTCATGAGCGAGAGGGACCTCCCCGGTTGTGCCTGCCTAATTCGGCTGAAATACAGCGTAGCCTTTATTAAGTAGCACGAAAATACGTTAAGCGCACTGGAGAAGTAAAACTTGAACATGAATTAGGTTTCCTTGAAAGTCAACCTTGATGGAACAACCAGATAAAGATACACAAATGTGTGAGTATTAATTATGATACAGGATTATAGCTAGCCTATTTATGCATCAAATCTGCTAAGGTTATAAAAAACAGTATATTAAACACACCTATTAACATATATGTATCTTAATGTGATCTTATTAATTAGTCTAATCATGTTATCACTAAAAAGCTTCACACGCGGCATAGATAATTTAGCACCCACTATATAGAAAGTTCTTTTTTTTAAGAAATCGTACATATCTTAAAAGATTTGATAGTACAGTAGGTTTGATACAACACAACCTCTCGCTGGCACACGTGATTGCTGTTTTTCTCTTGCCTAAAGGTGATTGCCATCTCTCTTGCACCCCAGCCCTTTCATCCTTGTCTCGAACACGGACTGAATTATTTGTTAATTCAAGTCGTGTTTGGAATTTGGGCGAAGCCCTTCTTTTTCTTTTGTATAAAATGTATATGTAGTGAGTACGTGTGTGCAAATCAGGCCAAGACTGTGATCAGTCCGAAGTCGTACTCTCTGACGAAATGTTAGGAGAGTGGACAGTGGGTCCGACGGAGGACGGAACTGCCGAGCACCACCATCATCATAAGTGCCACCCCAACCACTGTCCGAGATACCCAAAGAGCACTTACCCACCTCCACTCATGCTCCTACCCACCTCTCGGTATACGGAGCGAATCATGGGAGATGATCATGGCCGGTGATCAAACCCCCGTGGGTTTGATCACCGGCTCTGTTTCCAACGTGCAATTCTTGACTCCCTACGCATTATTGAAGTGCCCTCACGTTTTTTCACTCTCCCCTTTTCACTTTCTGGGGCCTGACACCACAAAGGTAGAAGATGTCATCAGCCTCGTCAGCTTTGATTATCTCGATGCAGCTATGTCGTTACCTATCCTTCCTCTTTGCGTGCCATGTATGTTGCGTGCTCTGTTCAGTTGCGACCGAAACCTGATGATAGAGTGGGCCCACTGTCTACTGTTCGATGCCGTCCAACATGCGGCGACTGCGCGAGGACCTAATCTCCTTCCCAAAGGGCCGAGCATTGGGAGCATGGCCCCAGCTTATCGTGGAGCGTGCGGAAGTGGCGTTGCCAGTCCGGCAATAACTGGACTACAATGGGCGGGTACTCCGCTAAGCTGCGCGGTGGCTGCGAGGAGACTTGGCGGTGAGCTGCTGGCTCCTCTGCATGCCCGGGGTAGTCGTAAAGGGGTGGAAGTGCAGACAGGGACCACCACAGCGTCACCACCGTCAGCTCTTTGGACACTTTTCTGCGCACTGCCGCTGGGAAATTCGGTGCATTCTCGGCGGGTGTATCCGCGCGGTCGGGGACTGCCCACTGCCGAAAGGAGCCCTCCTCCCTTCCAACCTGAGCCAAATGTAAAGGCCCGCACACTGCCAACGACCGGAGATGGAAGACCTTCCTTAGGGAAGCCAGAGCTAGAGGCATGGCCATTCGACCGCCCATCCCGGCCAAGCCCGCTCAGGCTCCGATAGGAGATCAATTCCAGGCAGCCCTACAGAGCCATCATCATACCGCCCTAGCTCCCACGGTCCCGTTATAGAGGGAGGGACAGGTCGAAGACGGCCCAGGCCCATCTCTTACCGCCCTGGCCAAAGACCCCAAACCCAGGCAGGCTGTGACGGCCAAGCCTAAGAGGAGGCGCACTCCCAAGAGGAGACCCCTAGCTGTGGCCGTCCAAAGCTGCCCCTCTGTGCAGCAAATATTGGAACATCACAAAAAAAACGTGCGAAAAATACGCCGAGTACCCACACATAAATAGAGAGCCGGAGCAAATACGTCCACCAACACGCGCATCAAGTCATCCCAGGCCACAGCCACCAATTCCATCACCACGAAAATCAGTTTCCCCACCTACGAGAAGACCAGACTTCGAAAGGGTACGGCGCCAACGCGACGGACCCTGGGCCCACACTGACGATCTCAGGAAACTAGTTCTTGAGATTGTCAGAGAGGAGGAGGGCAGTCGTGAGTGAGTCGTGATCCAGGTTTTTGGGCACAAGCCGTGCACACACGTGGCCAACCAATGGTGAACCAGTGACGGACCAGGACGATCTCAGGGTCGCTTACTTGAAACCCGGAAGCATAGGAGGCGAAGAACAGTCTTCGGTAACACGCTCAGCAATGAGACCTACATGACACTATGCTGGACGAGACTTGGCTGAGACCAACGCCGAGCCTCCGGCTACCGAACTACTGGCCTGGGGAGGCCTGCGAGGATTACGGGTATCGAGGCGAACCTTATGACCCGGGTCTATTGGCGAGGGGCAACTGTCCCCTCGGTGATGGGAGCAACCCACTGGTGTTAGTGGGTTGTTGCGCACCGAGGTGCGGAGGCCGTACGGCCTGAATAGGTATGAAACTGCGAAGGTGATGTCCGAGTGTGATGTGGGTTATGCGTGTGAGTGAGTGATCCTCGTCGCGATCGCCGGGTCCGAGGACCCCTCTTCGCTTGGTGGATCACGGGATACGAGCTCACGCGGTTACGGCTACCTGTCACCCGACAGGTCGCGCGTGTAGCGGGACAAGGTCCCTCAGGTGGGCGTGCGGTGTAGTAGAGTCAGATTGTCTGCGGCACTGAACATGCCTCGAGACAATCGGGCCACAAACTCACCGACAGACTCGACCCGCAGGTCTCGCGCGATCACGTCATTCCGGACGTAGTGGCCGGCCCCCGTGATGACCCGCAGAGATATGCTCTGCTGAGCTTGCAGGCCCTTCTTCCGGCTCGGGGAGGTGAGCGCATGTCATGCCGGAGTAGCGTAAGTGAGCCGCGATCGGATGCACGTCTTGTATATCCCCAGTTTCGTGCGTAGTGAAAGCTCGGATGCGAGCACTGGTCGTAGTAAGACGCGGGATGCCCTCGCCTGGTTGATCGCTCGATCAACCTACGAGCCCATACGCAGCGTGCGATCAATGCTGCACCCGAGATACACGACCGGGAACCTCCAAGACAACTCCTGGCCGCCCAGCTTTAACCGCCCTAGCATGCTGCGCCTCGTGCTGACGAATAGTGATGCCGCTTTCTCCACGTTGACGGACATCCTCCATTTGTCGAGCCACTCCGGTAGTCGATCCAGCAGCCGCTGCATTCGCCCGGCTACTAGCTCCGGTTTTCGGGACAAGGATATCCTTACATATGTAAGCGCTGTCGTCGGCGAACAACGCGAGCAAGACATTCGTTTCGCTCTCTCCCATTGGATTGTTGAGCATCGGGATGTCGTTGATATAGACCGCGTAGAGGCAAGAGGATAGGCAACTGCCCGCACTCCAGCACATATGGCCCGCAGTGAGGAATGTCGCCCCTCCACCGCTACCTGGAAGGTTCCCCTTTCCAAGAGCGACGCCATTAGTCGCACGAGAGCCGGCGGGACGCCGGCGTCCATCAGCTTGACCAGGAGGCCCGGATCGAAGGCCTTCTCCATGTCGAGAAAGACTCCGACCGAGTGTCATCCCTTATTCATCTCCGTGGCCAAGTGGTGGAGCACCCGCGCCAACTGCACTGTGGTCGAGTGGCCGCTCCGGAAACCATCACCACATCACCAGTGCTGTGGGGGGGATGTAGTCGGCGCCTGGTGCTTTGCGTCTCGAGAGATGAATGGCCACCATCCGCAGCTCGACTGGGGAGATAAAATCCCCCCTTCCCCCAGCGGCGGATGCGAGCTCGAAAGGAGCTCTTAGTCGCGGCTCTCTACATACTCGTGGTGCTCGGCGGCGACTGGAGCTGCTGGGTGCGGTGTGAATTGTGTTTGTAGGTGGTTGGCGTGCTTGTCTGCTCCTTTCTGGGCGTTGTAATTGCGTTGGCCGTTTGATCCGGTGAGTGGGCTGATCGTGGTCTTCGACCCGCTGAATCGTCTGTTCAGGGCGTAGAGAGATGTGTCGTTGGCGCCGGCTCGAGGTTCCTGAGATCAGAGTCGGGAGGGAGATCACTCCAACGGCGCGCCTCTACCAGCGTGGTGACGGTCGCCGCGGTCTGTGCCTCCCGGATTTTGTCCGTGAGACTACAGGCAGCTTCCGCTTCCTCTGCGGTCTAGAACTGCCCGTCGATAGTGAAGTCGGCCATATGGTCTCTAAAGACCTGCCAGTCCACCCTCTGTCTGGTCCGTTCCCGCTCCCTTTCGACCGCAACTACGTCGTGTACCGGAGGGACGAGGTGTCGCGGAGCGGCAGGCCGTATGGAGGTACGGCCGTGCTTGTTCAGCGGGACGTCGTCCACGACGAGCTGGACCTGGGTCCCTTCACAGATATGAGCTCGACTATAATAGTCATTCACATGGCGAGGGAGGAACTCAGGACTCACGCGGCGTACAGACCTCGTTATGATTGTGAATTGTTAAGCCGTGTTGATTAGAAGGTGTATTGTACTGTGGACCCTGTCTGAAATAAAGAATTATTTAGTTCATTTATCCCAACAATTTCACGGTTCGTGTGCCTGCACCTGCGGGGTGCAGTAAACATTTTATACTATTACTAATTTGTACACCCTGCGGTTTCTCGGGCATATATCCTCTCTTATTTGACATAGCGTTATGGTATAAAGCTTATATTCAGTATAATTTAGCCTTTTTTGATAACTAATGTACTAAACAGTCTAACAGATATTTTTTTAATCGAAACAGTATATATAATTAACAATAAGTAAATGTTACATAAATAATTGTTTATGCGTGGCCCTCGTTCCTAACGAGTCACTGGAAACTCGTAAATCAAATTGTACGCTACGGGGAGGTCCCTGTGGAACAGGATATTACAGTACTTTATTATTGGAGCACAAGAAGAAACCAAGCTATAAATGCCGATTTATGAAAGAACGAGATCTTATAAAATGATGCATCTTTAAAAAAAGACATATCTTTAACGAAATGGCGGGAAAATATTATTCTTGCGTCGAATGGTACAATAGATGGAAAACGTTCTCTCCTATTTCCCTGCCATCATCACTAACATGACGTTAGCACTTTTTATAGAGTTCTTGAGTCTTTCGGGACCCTGCTTCCATCATATTTTACATATTCACTTTTTCTCTAGTATGAGGGTAAACAAGAAATCGAAGCCTATAGACATCCGTATATTACGAATGAATACGAGCTTTTGTAATAGTTTATATTCACATATATGTTACAAAAAACTAACAAACATACAGATTTACTGACGCATTAATATATTTTACGCACACTCTTTATCCCCAGCAGACCGGATGATTGCTCAGCCTCATTAGTTGTCTCATTCGGCAGCAGGCGGGTTGTCGCGCACAGACGCTGCAAATCAAGACATAATTAGTGTAATATATTTATAATATAACAAATTATAGTGCAATATAGTTACAATATAATAAATTATAGTGTAATTGTGAAATTTTCTGGTGTTGGAAAATATAGTGAAGTAAATTGCAAGACTTGACCATCTTCAAAAATTTCGACATCGAGGTACGCCAAAAAATGATGCAATTATTGCCCAATTTTGAGGATGTGTATTGGACCATTGGAGGGGAGGCGAAAATGAGGGTAATGCATATGTACGACAATAAGTAGATGTCCATGGGCGCCGGTGGTCTTGAAAAGACTTCGATTTCTCAATAGATCGTTTCTGTGATCGTTTTTATATAGTGCAATTCAATTAATGTACTTACATTAGGTATTCATATATTTATGGATATACTATATGATTATGGAAACTTAATTTTCATAACATCAAATGCTTAATATATCCAAACTACGTCAAGTAAAGAAGAAAAGGTTGGAATGCTATCGATAAATGGTAAAGTGCAAATATGTGCGTAATGAGATTTTTGAAGTGAATCCAAAGCCCTGGCCACTTATATTAAGGAAACAGAAAAACATTGAACTATGGGAGCAAAGCTAGCTCTCATAGTTTAATACTCATAGCCGTTCATGATTAAATTTTGTATTAACGTTTATAATCAACAGAGGCTAAATTATATACTAAATTCTTCCTCGAGAGACGCTCTATCCGTTGGTGACAATTTGATGAAAATCCGTTCTTTAAACTTTGAGGAAATCGATAACATACAGAAAGCTTTTGGGGTCTTTGTTTTATAATATGTATAGATAACATACAGGGCGTCTAGTGCGTGCCCAAAGCACCTGCACAACATTGTTATGGCTGGCTTAATAAGACGCAACAGATGAAATACTACTACCTACTTCTGCCTTATCTACAGGGCATTGCACTCAATTGTCTCTTATAGACGGATTAATAATTAATTTTATAATAACATATTGTAGCAATTATATTTCTGCTCCATAAACATTTTATAAAAAAAAGTAGATCTTTCATCTTTGACTGTTAGACTGAAGGTGTGCCGTCCGGGAACCTATACTTGCCCGAGAGGATGCCGCGAATGCGAAATACCGGCGTTGTTAATTTGTATTATTTATATTTCATAGAAAAGGGTGAGTTCATGCTTTCTTGCTGACGCCATTTTTCATATCTTGTGTTTCAAAAAGATCTTGTTAATGTTAAAATGTTTAATTCTCTAAAGTGTACATTTTCATATAGTATTCACATGATCTATATGGCTATTAATTTGATAGACCGTATCAATGTTTTATTTTGAAACACACCCTCACTTTTTACTAAACCTTATTAAAAATTGTATTGATTCTATTGTTTGTTTCTGGAACTACTTTAAGTCTGTCCCGGATCGTGAATGTGGAGTGACATGAATTGAATAAATGTATCTAAGATTCTAACTAAACCTTAAACACCCATTACCCCATATTCCTGGTAATTCCTTTTATTTTAATTAAAATTGTAACAATATTCAAGGTTCTGCTCTTTAATTTTACAAATATCATAAATGTGTGTGTAACAACACAACTGTGGCTAACAATTAGTATATACAGTACTAATTGTTAGCCCTTCGCGTAAAAAACAATTGACCTAATTTATTGGCTATGGATACTTGTATAATCTGTTGCCTTGCTGAGCTAGCCGTAAAGTGTTAGGTGGCTATCGCGGTTTGTACGGCTAGCTAGCTGGTAGCATGCCTCGTAGGAGGTCAACACATCAGCATATCTGCGGATCTTAACGGGTGTCGGATCGGAACAGAACCAAACGAGACATTCCTATGCTTTAGAAAACTGTCCAAAAGCGATTTAGCCTCGCCCATGAAAAATTTCGTAGAAGCAAACAAAAAAACCCATATCACTTAAACTATTTTCAAAATTTTCGTTTTAGGTTTTTGTTATTTTTTTTTTTTTTGTGGAATATTATACCGATTTTTTTTCAATTATCCTCTCGGCAGTCACACACTTTTTACCACCTAAGAAACAAATATCAAACTTAACACTTTCTTAGAAACCTATTTTTTTTTTTGTTTAGAAATACCTATCCAATGACCAATCCTATAACGTTTATGCCCTCTTGAAAAAAGTTATTATCTCTTATTTACATGTATGGAGTGCTTCACCATCATCATCATCATTATCCCTTATTGGTCCAATGCTGGACATAGGCCTCTCTCAATGAACGCCAAGACGACCGATATCCTGTTACTCACATCCATCCTGGACCGGCTCCTACACGGAGATCGTCTTCCCACCCCGTGAACGGTTGACCAACACTTCATTTTTTTAAACGCGACCTCCACTCCAGAACCTTACTGCCCACCTCCATCAGTTCTTCTAAGTGTGTGACCAGCCCATTGCCACTTCAGCGAGCTTATTCGTCGTTTGACATCGGATACTGTCGTTCTCTGCCTTATGAATCCGTTACGAAATCTATTGGACAAAGGAACTCCCCACATAGTACGTTTAATAGCCCGTTGAGCTACAGCAAAGTTGCGGACCAGTCCTAAATTAAGAGGTCATGTTTCGGCCCCGTAGGTCATCACGGGGAGAACGCATTGGTTGAAGACTTTTGTCTTCAATCTCTGCGGTGTAGGCGACATGAAAATGTGACGAAGCTTCCGGAATGCTGCCCAACTCAACTAAATCCTTCTATCGGCTTCCTTCTCGAAGTTACTTCTACCTAATTGCAATAGTTGCCCGAGGTAGACGTATTCGTGATCGAAATTGGCCGTCCTAGAGAAAACATGTGAACATGACCTTTGTCTTGTCATTTAAACTGTGCAACACTTCCTACAAGCTCTCCAACGATACATTCATTCACATAAACAGTAAGTCTTTGTCATTCTTATTGCGATTATTTCCGTCTGAACATGTAAGTAGTAAAATTTAAAGGAGCAATTTTTTCCTCTTCGTTATCTGAATCGTGTAAATTAATAAATACCCTCTTCCCCCTCTTTTAAAGGACTGAAAGAAGTCTTTCAAGGGAATAAGTTCCCTTGTGATTACTTCATTCTGTATTCTTCTTCATTTAGTAGTTGATACGGATTTGTAACAAATTAAGATAAGTAAAACAACATGAAGTAAAGTAAACATCGCACTAAAATGTTTTAATTAAGCTATATTGCTTGATGTTCGAGACCAGTGATATGTTGGCTGGTGGTGTAGGTCTGCCTTCGTCTATGTGTTTGATTTTGATGAAAATCTAGTTTTAATCTTCACTGTTTTCTAAGTATTAAATATTTTTCTTTTTTTCGTATTATGTATGTACCTATGTTCCACGAAAATTCTTCCTAGCTATCCCCGGCTTCGCCCGTGAGTAAATGGTGGATTGTTAAAACTTAACAAATTATGCACTTAAACCTACCTCGGGAATCAATCTATCCATGAGTAAAATCCGCATGAATTTTTTTTCTGTAGATTTTAAAAAATCATATACACAGACAGCGTTTGGGACTAGTTTTATAATATGTATAGATTTAAACACATTTTCATTTAAATCACCATTACTGTGAATATTTCACTTTAACTAAGCGATAATCTAGCATTACTAAGCTACATAAGAAAGGAAACTTGTTACACTGTCCTATCTTCTGTTAAAATGAGATAAGTATTTACGTCACATACTGAGTATCTGCACATCCAGGACGGTTTGCCACTGCGAAGATTGTCTACCTCACAAGTTGAAGAACCCTTACCCACCTAAACCTCATGGAAGCCCTCGGCCGCCTTAGGGGGATATATATATATATATATCAAAATATCAAATATATATATACTCTCTCACACTGTTCTAATTTCTTTTTTAATTTTACGATGCAATCAAGCGATCGGAGCCATTTACCGACAACCGACGCATGTAAATGTGCATTCGTTACCCGCATTCTTGTCACACAGATGCGCTGCCCTTCTTTCTTAACTCTCCTCCTCCACTCACATTATAGTTATTTAAAAATAATCGAATGTTATAAGTGGCTAAACACTGCGGTAAATATATTAATAATAAATCAACTTACTGATTGAACAGTAGACTGATCCAGCGTAAAGTAGAGGTATGTTTATATTTCGCAACACATAATTACTATTTCTTATCAGCTCATGTCAAATATGTGGAAGACTGATAACTCTGTCGTGTCAATTGTAAAAGAGAGATACTAAATGATAAGAACAACGAGTATGCCGTAATGAAATGTCTAATCACCATAACGTCTAAATATGGCATAGTGATTTTGTCGTAGTCCAAGATGATACAGATATTTAGTACACACAAACTACCGAGATGAAGGATCACTCACACCTATATTTACAAGGATTCAGGGACGCACAGCGCCGACCGCTGCCTGTGATGTCTCTGGAGTCTGTATATACGCATACGATTAGGCATGAGACTCATACCTACACGCTGGTCATGAGTCCTCTCCATGAGTCAAACCTAACGTCTGCGCCGAGTACATTGTAACCACCTCGTGAGCCCCCTCTACGTCAGAGTCAAGGGAAAAGGGAGCCCACGGTCCCTCTTGCCAAGATAATAATAGTTAAAGTAGCTATTACAAATACTCCCATATCGGGATGCATTTCTCTTATCTGCGTGTCACTCTTCGTTTTGACTCCAAATCTAGTCACGTCGCCCGACAAGCTATTGTTCATAGGAATAACTTTATCCGCTTACTCGTAGAAATCGGATAAAACTGTATTTTTTTATAGAATAGGGGGAAAACGAGTAATCGTCTTTTTACGACTACCGACGCCCATGAACATCCACATAGTTACTATGTGGATGTGTTGACCTCCTTCTGATCCCCACCCCCCCATGGGTCATCGGCTACTCAGAAACCGCTGTCTCGTCGCTTCAGCAGCATAAGTTTAGGTTCGAAAAAACATAATATAGTAAGGTAAAATGTGTAGATGTTAAGTAGGATATTATTTAGAGACTGAGCCACTATAGCGTATGAAATTTCTATATTTTGCTTTGCGATACATCAGGAACCTGTTTTGTAAAGTTGTGAGATTTTGTGACTTTAATATATATGAAAGCTTGCTGTTAGCAAACCGGGTCACAGGTCATGTTAGAAACAAAATAATGCGTATGGCAGGCGGCAGCCCAGGTGGTACCTCCTCTCGGAATAGTAGTCGGAGTTTCACTGTTAAGTTTTGGGCTAGGGACTGAGCAAGACCTCAATTTGTTGTTACGTTTGCAATAAGCAATTAATTTACGATTTTTAAGCTGAACTCAATGCTGCAGACCAAGTTACCGCACATTAAGGTATACATTCATTATGACACATCACATGTAAATATATCAATGTCATTTTAGGTAGTGCCATGCTGCACAGGAGGATGTAGTGCCATGCATGGTGCAAGACACTATCCTCTTGTGCAACATAATCGGGCTGGCACATCCGGGGACGTACCTCTCGCTCACTTGATAGCGCCTTAGAGTGACACCTACGGTGTCGCGTGCGGTTTGTGAGTAGCCCTAGGCCCATTGGGGGAGGTGAAAAGAAGGGCAACGCATCGGCATAATTATGGCGATGGTCAAGGGCGTCGTAAGTCACTGAAAGACTCTGATTGCCCGTTTGTCCCGCTATACCAAAAAAAATATCTGAAATACTAGTTTTGTAGCATATTCTTCTGCATAATATTCGACTTTTCTACCTACGCTACGGGAGTTTTGGGGGAGAGAAAATTTAGGATTTGGGGTGTTCCTTGCAATATACTCAGGAGTATGCCAATATAATAATAATGTCGTCTTAGCCGAATTTCGACTACAGCGGCCATCTCAATTGAGAGAGCCATCTGCGCGGGGTATATTATATTGCTCAAATGTTTGCGCAGACACAAGTGCACTTTCTATTCCTTCATTCTCCTATTCCGATGGGACGGCCATCCGACACGACCGGAGAGAAATCAGGCGCTGGATGACCGACGGCTAAATGTGCTCTCCGAGGTACGGGTAATCTATATAACATACACTAAGATGACGCATTAGAAAATCTCTAAAACCAGTACCGCTCCGGAGACTTGGTTAATTATTCTAGTAGAATATACATGTAAAACAAGACGACCAATTGGCGCAGCAGTTGGAATGTCCGTCAGGCGATACGCCAGAGGTCACGGGTTCTATTCCCACTCAGGTCATGGATGTTCATCTAATATGTAGTGTTGTAATTCTTGGTCTTGGTGGAGTGGTCGGAATCATGGTTCGTCTGATTGTTCGTGATTGGTAGCAGCTCTTGCATCCAAATTTTCTAGTACGCCATTTTTTAGGTCGCTTTAATAATCACCAATCTTGTAGAGGATCGACCGCGAGAACGTTGACGTTTCCTTATGCGGCATTCGAAGGAGGTTTCATTTCGGATGTTGTGGCCAAACATTTTAAAGATCCGAACTTGCAATGACGAAAGTCTTTGTTTCTTAGAATGGACACGTTAGTGCGGTGGGCAGCCCCCCACGGCTCAAGCCTTGTCGTGGCGGTAGGGCTTATCAGCCTGGGGTGAATACAGGCGAAGCCAATTGAAACGAGGAGGATCTTTGCACCCCTCTTATAAGAAGAGGGGGCCAAGCATCAGAACGAAGAAGGCTCCTCATAATATGACATAAGTGTACAAGTTAATCTCGCCGACAAAGTGGTATGCCACCTCCCCTAAGTGTAAATTGGGGGTGAATTTATATTTCGTCATCCTCATAGTATGGAGTGTTGTTGGACTTATTAAGCTTGAAAGCTTGAAAGTGACAATTTTCATGAAAGTCTATAGATTTCCCCCGCCTCCCAAACCCTAACTAAAGGGTTGTTGCTAGGACGTTCAACGTCACGGCAGCATTGTCTGTATGTAACGAGGTAAAAAGGAAGAATTTCACACATGAAGCTGCTTCACAAGTTAACGAGTAATAATAGATCAGTTGTATTTCACTACAAAATTTTAGATATTTCACGATATTTTCTTCGGTCTCCCCTCCCCCCTATCCTCCCCCCAACTCCCCCGTTAATTCACTATTTAGTACACTTCCAAGCACTTATTTTTTTCCTATACATAGTTAAAGGACAGTATTATTGGCCAAAGAATCCGAGTCGTACTTAGCATTGGGAAAGCAACGGAACTCTGCACTGCATGACCTGACACGCACTTGACTGGATTTTTTATTTATAGTACGTCAAATGTATATAATATAAAATGACCGTCACACTCACTAGTGGGATAAATATTATCTAGTGCTTTAAGAATAGTCTTAACAGACTAGAGGACGTTGTGAGTATAATATTAAATATTATCTTGTGTATTGCTAGGAGTGCTCGTCTGGCGACGAGACAAGGTTTAGGATCGACAGCCGGACCGAGTCCCCCCTCTCCTGCAGATAGGAGATATGCATCCCGATATGTGTTTGTAACAGATAAATTAACGATTACTATCATGGGGCGGCCGAGAGGTCCCGTCTCCCTCGACTCTGACGTCGGGGGCAGCTCGCGCGTCGTAGTGGTAGGTAGTGCCTCGACGCCTACGCGAACATTTGGCTCATGGAGAGGATCATGACCCTGTGCTCCAATTTTAATCATTCTATTTTATTTAGGAAGGGCGTAGACTTCGTTGATTATTTTATTTTAATCATTCTATTTTATTTAGGAAGGGCGTAGACTTCGTTGTATATTTTATTTTAATCATTCTATTTTATTTAGGAAGGGCGTAGACTTCGTTGATTATTTTATTTAAATTATGTTATTTGTGCCCGAGTTGGACCAATACATACTAGGAAATGTGCATAGTTCACTGCAGGAAAAATAAAAAAACAACATGAAATTGAAGGCATTTTTCCAATAAATTTTTCAAACTTGACTTTGTTGTGCAAAATTTAAAAAAGTGTATCAGTAATAAGCCTTTATTCAATTTATTTAAACAAATGACAAGAAAAATTAAATGATTAAAGAGTATTGTATTAGTTTCAACAATTGACACAACATCGTGCGCGCACCGTCTCACTAGCCTGGGAAGGGGGGCCGTCTCCCCCCTGTTCCTACCCAGGAATAATCATTACAGGGTATGTCCACAAGCAAACCAGTATATCTCTTCCCATCTGCGGGAAAAGAGGGGAGCCTGTCCCCCTATCGTCTCCCTTAACCAAAATACTCAAAAGTCTTCGCTAGTCCGATGAACAGTAGAGGCTATAGCAACAGCGCCGCCAACCAGTAGTAGGTAGCCGGAAATAAAACCAGTTCTTTTCAATAGCCCCACTAACTCTATCACAAGGTTATTTAAGATATTTAAACAGGTTATAACTTGTTACCCTACTCCGACGCGACGGCAGTGTGACAAAAAATTAAATATTCATCACTTAATTTCCCAGTTCTGGATACAGTAGACTCGACAATTTTACTTGGAATAACACTCGGCTCTAAAGTGCAGGGAAGTCGTCATATCACAAAACTTGCGAATATACTTAGTTCGTCAACACTTGTAATTATAAAAATTAAGGAATAGGCCCTTAATAAAAAGCTATAAATTGTAATATAAAGTGAAATGTTAGGTCCTTATTGATGTCTTAAGTTTACGCGAATGTTAGTCATTACAATAAAAATACTTTTACGGATTTTATCGCGCTTTATTAGTCCACCCGTGAACATGGTTGCTGAAACGTCGGGCTACATAAATAATTTAATAAACTGCGATAAAATCCGTAAAAGTAGATTTATTGTAATTAGGTCCTTACATATATAATATATAATAATAACTGGCGTTTTGTATGGGAGAAACAAAGAGTCGAATATTTCTAACATAACATATTTAATTAATCAAAGTATAAACCATTGCTTTATATTCACTTTTGCCATCTCACAGTTAGTTCATTGATCCCTTTGCTAAAAAAACCAGTCGGACGGGAGTCAATAAAATCTTTAAAGGCGATTCCGACTGCCCCATCGGAGTTGCAAGAAGTTATCAAAATTTCGAAAAGAAATGGTAATCTGTTGGAGCCAAGGTTCGGGGTATTCCCAAGGATGTCTTAGAATTTCCAATTGAAGATCTCCTAATTTGGTAGCCGTCTGTTGCGCCGTGTGTGGTCTAGCGTTGTCGTGAAGCAGCAGTTCCGTGAAGTGAGTGACCAGCTTAAGTTGTTTAGCCGCTAGCTTTACCATCATGGTTTGCAATTGCTGACAATAGGCATCAGCTTTATAGCTATTATTAGTCTGAACAGATTTAAGAAAACAATACCAGCGCTAGTCTACACTTACGAGTAACTATTTTCGGATAAATTTTCGCTTGGGGCAGGATTTGGCTGGCTGGCCAGGATCCAACCTTTGCGCTGAGCGCTTCGAATTATCGTAAAGGATCCACTTTTCATCGCAGGTAATGATTCGGCTTAAAGTACCTTCATTATTGCGCCGGTTTAGTAATGTAACGCAGCAGTCGACGCGCGTTTGTCGGTTTGCTTTGGTCAATTTGTGAGGTACCCACCCACCGATCAAGCTTTTTAATCTTCCCAATTTGTTTCAAATGAATTAAAACAGTTTTGTCACTAAGATTGCAGCATGCAGCTAACTCGCACATGGTTTGCGATGGATCCGCTTCCACGATAGCCTTCAACTCTACATTATCTACTTGGGCCTCGGGCTACGGGGCTTGTTCTGCAGGTCGAAATTTCCAGAAAGAAAACGTTGGAACCAAGAATCACCTGTGTCTGCTTTTGCCACACGATCGCCATACACGTCATTCACCGTTTGAGTTGTTTCCGCAGCACTAGTGCCACGGCGGTTATCTTTCTCCTAAATAATGTGATATTTAAAGTTTTCCATTTTGTAATATGAGTGACGTAACAGAAAAAAAACCAGATGAAGCTGGCTCATTTGGTAGCGTGGCGGTTATTACGCGTGTTACGCCAGAGGTCGCGGGCTCGAATCCCGCCTAGGTCATGGGTGTTTATACATGTATTGTATGTATTTCTATAATAAAAATCTTAAATATATAAAATTTCTTAAATGTATGCAGTATCACACTTTTTTAAATGTAAATCCGACCTACAAAAATAATAGGCGGGCCAGATAGGAGGAGATATATGATGACCTGTCTCGCGGACGACGGATGGAAGTGCGGCAGAGGCGCTATGCGCTGCTTATGCCGCCACCTTAAAGAAACTAGGGGTTAAGGTGAGCACCTGAACCCATTGCACGTCTTTAACGTCGGAAGCGGCTGATCTAGGTTGTCGGATCGCGCCCTCAATTTTGTAGGAGCTCGGTCACTTACGAGGGACTGGCCACACATCACAGACTTGCCCTATCGCTAACAGATCCGGGGCATCTCAGTTTAGGCAGCCGACGGCACCCGCGGGGTTTTAGTGGTTATTCGATTCTCCGCGAGTCGCATACACTCACCGGATCTCACCCAAGACCGGTGGCACCCGCATTTACCCGCGAAATAAAAAATTGGCCCTCGTCAAAATTTGATCAATAACAATTTATAAATAATTGCTACAATAATAACAAATTAATAAACCGCAAATATTTAGACAGCCAGTACAAATCCAAATTTTAGGTACTTGCCTAAAATGTCATTCCGCGCAATTTGATCTTTTTTTAAAGTAAATACGAAAGTGTTTGACCAATCGGTAATTAGTGCAATCTTGAAATACCGCGGCATCAGATGCTTTTACCTTAGTTAAATTTCAGATGAACACACTCTTTATTACTCACGACTTGCGGTTAATCAAGTTTAACAGTAGAAAAACAACTGTGCCAATCTATTAAAGAACTCTTTATGTACATATCATGTTAAATGCTAAGTTCGAATATTTTTAAAATCAGGTACGTGTTGCTACTACTTATGTCACTATCGCAATAGACTCGGTTTTTAAAATATCAATTTGCTTAGGCAATAGCAAGTGGGTACTATGGCTTTTTTAAAACCCTCCCTAGGTTAAAAAGTTACAGGCATATGTTTTATGCACCGTGCAACTGGCACTATGTGAGCCGGATGGGTGTGCCGGACTTAACACAATAATGTGCCGACTTTTTTTTATGGAGCTGAGGTTATGTTGTGGAAGGAAGAGAAGCTTGATACAGCTTCATCGGAGTGCTATGAGTGATAGTCTGGCGACGAGACTGGATATAAGGTCGACTGACTAGTCGACATCCCACAGATGCTCCCAGATGCATCCCCATGCAATATGAGATTGTTTCTAATAGCTAATTTAATTAGTATTTTCATCGTAAGAAAAACCCTCCTCTTTTGACTGTGACATCGGGGGCAGCTCGCGTGCGGTAGCTAAAATGTCTTCCTCATCAGCGCTGTCGTCCTCAGTGTCGTCGCTTGCATCAAGAAGAGGACCTACCTCAACTACCGGTAATGACTAGATACCGATGCAAATGCCTTCAGCCGCCCTATTAGAGCGACCCGGATCTATAAACGGCAGGACGAGACAGTTCCACCTCATTAAACCATAATGACAAAGAGAAACACCTAGACCGGAAGAAAAACCTGACAAAGAGAGTTATTTTCGTGTGGCAACATGGAATAAAATTATGTTAAAATTTTAAACAATGGAGATAGAATTCCAGGCGTTGACAGTAAATCTCTTTTTTTAAGGATCTTTTTTTTCTAAATATCATTAATATTTATTACTATGTCATATGCTAAAGTCATGGTTATTTTATATCAAACGAGCAATCGGAGCCTTTCGACATCAGCAGAATTATACCGATGCGTTCCCCTTCTTTTTATCCCCCCCCCCCTTCAATGGGCCACCGACTATTCACAACCCGTAAAGCGACACCGTTGATCCAATGCCGTTGCATAGAAGGATGTGGTGTCATACACCACAGGTGGCACTGCCTCTTCTTATGCAGCATGGCACTACCTCTTACATAATCTTATGTGCGTTGTTATTCGGTAACCTCATGGTAAGACCACAAACTGCTCGTTTTTTTCGCATCCTAATATTATAGACGCCAAGTTTGTAAGTATGGATTTGTATTTGCTACTCTTTTACGTAAAAACTACTGAATGGATTTTAGTGAAACTTTAAAATAATATAGCCTGTACATCAGAGTAACACATAGTCCTCGTAGTACTTACCGAATACTATTGAAACCCAACACAGAGCACAACGCAACGCTACAAGTCAAAAATAATCACGTTGACTGTTTTGTTCTCTGTAACGTGTACCCTTGGTAAAGTGTACGCACCGATCAAGCTTTTTAATTGGTAACTGGGTACAGTTACCAACTGATAAAACAAGTGCGTAATGCTCTTCCTATAACTTCAGGTATGTCCAGGTCTGGTCTGAAACCTGTTACCTACGGGAACGTGGTGTACGTTCGCGTAGGTAACAGGTTTCGAACCATCAGTTTGCGAGATTAGCCGCGTATACTACGTTCAGGACGGCCATCGCAAAGTGTAAATGCATATTGGTAACAAATATCACGGATTTATTTTTCACTGGTAAGGCTAAGGCCTAGCTACACTATTGAATCCTATATAGTATGCGTAATCTTTGATACTTTAATGTTTTTATTGTACTATAACCGACTAAAGTGTATAAATTATTTGTCATATATCTCTATTAAAAAGTATTCGTATTACTAATATTTTTCAATGAGTATATCTTTACTTATTGAAAAATCGTCAACAACATAACCGCCTCTAACTGAGTTGTGTGTTCTGCGATGATCACAAAAAGCACAATTTACTGTCTGAGAGTAATGTTTTTTCCAAAATCTTTATAAAATGTGTTCCATAATTAATTTTGCTTCTGATTATCTACGTGATTGTACGAAAAAAAAATCAATAATTGTATAAATAAAATTTTTACTTGCAGATAAAATGTAAACGCGCAGAAGGGTATGTGCGTGTAGAAGGCTATACTAACACAAAATGGCAGAAGAGCGGAATAGAAAATCTGAAGATTTGAGCATTTCAGAAAATAATTCTACAAAAACCAAACAAGACAAAAATGAAGACATAAAAGTTAGACAAAAGGAAAATGTGGAAAGTGCAAGAATTAATGAATTGACTGAAAGTGAGTATGTTATAAAACCAGATTACAGTTACGTAAATGAAGCGATGTGTGACAATGATGTGGAAATAGACAAAAAACGTAGTGAACAGCAATTAACGAGAGATCATTTTGTTAAGAACCTACCAGACGTAACCGAGGACATCAATAATCAGATAGATAGTGAATACATTAAACAAGACAATTCCGGTATCTCCGATAAACCTATAAGGGAATCTAAATTTGCAAAGCCCACAACTAGATGCGGTGATGATTCACAACTAGAAAGTAATTTTCAACTACGAACAGAGAACATTGACAGAAGAACGAAATATTGTGTTACGAAAGACAGTGAAACGGGACATACAGGTGACGAACATTTGACGGCCAATACGTGTAGTGTTAATTTTAAAAACAAGGGTGTTAGTCAAATTAACCTTATCAAAAACCCGAAACCTGGTGCAGGATTTGCGCCACACTGGAGACAGGTAAATAAATAATGTTATACGAGTATCTCCTTTTCTAATACGTTAAAACTCTTTGCAATATCCAAATCAACAATAGAAATATGTGTTGCGCTGAAGAATATTTCTGATATCTATGAAATCAATGTATATTTTCTCACATTAACAGGTATTACTCTGGTTGCTGCATTGCAGCTGAATTGGGCTGGTATGACGTTGGGGGTAGACGAGGTTACTGCGTATATTATACGATACCGTCTTAAATTGTGTGCTACGCTGTCACGTTTCGTGCAATTTGAAACTTACAGTAGTCAAGTAAAGAAACACACCTTCTTAACATTTGTGTTGACTTCTATATTATATATATACAAATCAACACAAATCTCGTTAGCCTCCATATACTTTTAAGGAACAAAAGCTTTTCAATTTCAATTGTGTTGGATTATCTAGATGATAGATCTAAACATTTTTACCCCCACCACACATCAAAATTAATTGATTCTGGGACCGGGCGGTCTGCAGTCCTAGGACAAGTTCTAAAATAGAGCTTTATTTCAGTTTTTGGCAGCAATGGGTCCCTATTTAATGATTCTATCAGCCGGTCTCTCTAGTGGATTCTCTGCTACTTTACTTCCACAATTAAAACAAGAGGATAGTGTAATACTCATAAACGAACAGTCTCCGTCTTGGATTGGTATGAGTTTTTTTTTTATATTTACCATCTTTATTTAATTTTAATAGTTTTCTCTAAATATAGAATATAATAACCAAGTAGAAAAGTTATTTGTTTTTTCGTGTATACGGTAACAAATTACAGTATTTTTATAAATTATATTTTATTTATTCTAGCGTCTATGGCGGCACTACCAATGGCACCAGGATGCTTCATAGGAGGTTGGCTCATGGAAAAATTGGGAAGACGAAAAGCTCTTTGTATTTTAAGTATACCCTTTTTTGTAGGCTGGGTTTTAATAGCAAGTGCTTCGAGCTTATCATTAATGCTAATGGGGAGATTTTTAAATGGCCTCTCCATTGGCTTATTAGCTCCATCTATGTCTGTATTTATTAGTGAAACATCCACTCCTAAATTGCGAGGCATGTTCCTCGCGTTTCTCTCTTTTAATTTAGCACTAGGTATTTTTATTTCTCACTTAATTGGCACTTTGATTTCATGGCAATGGACAGCAACAGTTTGCGCACTTTTCCCCTTATTTTCTGCTGGGCTACTTGCCCTCATACCTGAGAGTCCTGTGTGGCTTTTTTCCAAAGGTAGACCTGAAGATGCCATCAAGGCGTTTCACTGGTTAAGAGGGTGTGGCGACGAAGTAGAAACAGAACTGCGAGCGTTAATTAATAAATTCAAGCACGTTGATACGTCATCATCTGAGCCGTGGACAAAAAAGATAAAGGACTTGCACTCTCCAACTTTTTCAAAGCCCCTCACAATTGTGATGACGATTTATATAACATGCCAATTTGCTGGTGTTCATACAATTACATTTTATTCTGTCGACATCTTGGAGATGGCTGTGGGTAAAGGCGTGGATAGTTATCTAGCAATGTTAATCATCGATTTTCTAAGAGTTGTTACAACTTTAATGACGGTTTTTACCAGTAGAAAGTGTCCCCGCAGAACTCTTTGTATTGTTAGCGGCTGTTTAACCACATTATCCTTTGCTGGCCTATCCGCATTCCTATATGTGTACGATAGTAAAATCCCACCACACTTGACCGTGATACCGCTTTGCTTGTTGTCAGCATACATAATAGCAATAAATATAGGCCTTATGCCTCTACCCTGGATTATTGTTGGTGAAATTTTCCCTGCGAGGTTTCGTAGTTTTGGAGCTGGCCTTGCATCAGCAATTGGATATCTTTCAACGTTTATCGTAGTGAAGACTGCTCCTGGGATGATGGTAACTCTTGGTCAAGTGATTACTTTCATGTTCTATAGTACAGTAGCGCTGGTAGGCACCATAATTTTATTTTTTATTATGCCAGAAACTAAAGGGAAGAGTTTGTTGGACATTGAGAAGATGTTTGATAAGAAAGATTTAAAAAGTAATATTTAAAATATTATAAATTTATTTTGATTTTTTAAGTACGGTAATAAAAATACTAGACAATTTCTTATTGTATTATATACCTTACTAACCTCACTTTATGCTGGATGCAAGCAGCTTGTGACCGTGACTTGTGGCGCTGTCTGGAGGAGGTCTACATCCAGCAGTGAGCCTTGTCCACTTAAGTTTCTGAAGAATACGTACCCCGCACTTTTCGTACTTTTTACTGCGGCATAAACAGTAGTGAACAGTATATTAATAGACTGCGTGTAAATTTAATAATAAGTAGTACCATGCATTGCAGCAGAATGGGGCCGGCACGACTGGGGAGGTACTTCCCGCTTACATGACACCGTCGTAAAGTGACAACTATAATGTCGCGTTTCGTGCAGTTTGTGTGTAACTGGTAGTCCATTGAGGGGGCCGAGGAAAGGATGACAACGCATTTGCATGGCAACAATTATGCGTATGTCTATAAGCGTCGATAGTCGAGAAAAGACTTGGATACTCGTTTGTCTCCCTATGTTGTAATTATTTTTTAAATACACTTAAAACTGTTTGTTAAAGCATCTATTTCTTACATGTTCATGTTTTATGCGAGAAGTGAATGATTTCGTTTGTGTGGTATATTTGTTTTGACATTTTTTTCATTGTTACCGTTGCATTTATCATCTACTTCTTTACATTTACAACCCTCGCCGGTACTTTTTCTTTAGAGTAGAGGGCAAACGAATAATCGGAGCCTTTAGGACTACCGACATACGTTCACATAATTACTATGCCGATGCGTTGCCCTCCTTCACCCCCCCCCCTCAATGGCCCACCGGCTACTCATAAATCGCACAAAGCGCGACACTTAAGATGTCACTTTACGGCGGTGTTATGTGAGCGAGAGGTACCCCGGTCGTACCAGCCCAATTCCGTTGTACAGGAGGATGTAGTGTCATGCACTATGCATGCACTATGCATCGTTCTACCTCCTCCTATGAAGAATGACACCCCCTTCCTAAACAGCCCTTCCTAAAAAGTTTAAGTAAACTTCAACTTTTAAATATGTTATGATTCTGATAATATACGAATTTATTTATTCTTTTTGTAGACTTTCTTTAGACAGACAAGTAGTTTGTGTAGACAAGGACTGAGATAGTCCGCGAAACACTTCACTGCATCTGTATTTACTTCACTTGACACATTCAATGGTACGGACTGATGTCAACATTGATAATATAAAAACAAACCTAGTTGGTCTGCAATGTTATCTACTAATAAATATTGTATATCATTATGTTAAATATGGTAAATAAAAAAAATACTTGGTGATTGCAGCCAAAGCAGGGCCGGTAAGTGGAGGAGAAACCCAGACAGTACCAACCGGTGCGAAATAACTACTACGGAGAGCTAGAAAATTTATATTTTTCATGTCTGCTCCAGTCGGTAGCTGGCGTGAAGGTGTGTTGTTGTTGTCATGCATATAAATTACGATTGTAGACGTAATACACGGCTGACTCAGTTGATAGGTGCGTCAGTGCGCGTGTTACGCCAGAGATCGCGGGTTTGAATCCCGCCCAGGCATGACCTGGGCGGGATTCAAACCCGCGATATGTGTATTTCTATAATAAAAATCTTAAATATATAAAATTTCCTAAATTAAAAGAAAATATTAAATATATTTCCGTTCCCTAATACCTGTAACACAAGTCTTTACGGCACATATTACGGGGTCAGGCTAACGTGATAAGTCCACAGATATTATTATTATTATTATTATTATTATTATTATTATTATTATTATTACATTAGATTTAGTCAAGACTGCTCAGAATAACAGAACAGGTAAACAAAACGTACTGTCAATTCAATAGCTGGATCTATATTAGTAATTCAATAACTAGACTAGCAGAATAAATGAAAAAAAAATTAATGTCACGTTGAAAATAATTACGAAAATATGAATGTTAAAAATGACATTAATATATAATATAAAAATATGTTACAAAAGAATATTATGAGTCATTAATAAGAAATTGAAAGAAGTAAAAAAACTGGTGAGTAGAGCTAAGACTGAAATCAAAGGATAAAGTTTATTTATGCTAATTACGTACCTGACGAAATAATGGCAAACATACAAACTAAAATTGAAGATTCGGAAAACAGTAGTAATAGCACAAGAACCAGAAGCGATGAAAATTCGCAGTTACAAAATATTGTTCAAAGGTCAATTGATAATATTGAAGCAGGGACCAAAGAAATTGTAATGAGAAATAGCGAAATAAGACTTAGTGAAAAATATCAAAAAAACAATCCTAATGATAATTTTGAAAACCAGCGATTAAGTCGAACCAATCTTATTATGAATTCAAAACCAGTTGCAAAATGCGCATCCCATTGGAAACAGGTACTCATTTCTTTTTCTTTAACCAGTTGATCAAACATCTGTCAATTATTGCTATGATATGATATTCTTTCGGTGCATCTTTATTTTATTTTGTTTCGTACTTTATACATCGATTGTATGTTTCTTTTATATTGTGCACAATAAAGAATATTTCATTCATTCATTCATTCATTCACACGATATAGCTATAACTTATTCATCACTGTCACTATTATCAAACAATATCGGTCTACTGCTGGAATTATGCTTTTTTTATTAGATAAAAAAATGCAAACGATCAGGAAACAGTGACTACAGCCGCCCATAGATATTTACAAGGCTGGGCGTCTTGCAGACGAGTTACTGGCCTTTAAGGAATAGTCATGCTCTTTTCCTGAATACCTGGGGGCTTCGTATCGGATCAGAAATACAGTGGGAGGCAGCTGGATCGACAGTACAGTTGCGCGCGGTTGCTGTGTATCTACGGACAGCGAGGACCGAAAGTGGAATTCTGCTACTGGTATTAAGCCGAAGAATTCTTCGGAAAACTTCTCATAGAGAATACGGTAAAAGACGCACAGTAAACCGACATCTCTTCGTAGGACCAAAGGATCGTGCTGTCCGGATATGACTTGGTCGTCAACGATTCGAGTCGCTCTATGTTGTATATGGTCAAATGAAATGAGGTGATATTGCGGGGGCCCTGCATGGGGCTGCTTCCACTTGTGGTGTAACCACATATGCGGTCGGACCTATGCCTTATAAAGTTGCAGTCGATGGGCTGGATTGAAGTACTCCTCCGCCCTACTGAGCGCACTCAGATTCTTTGAGGCTGATTTGGCTTTCGTTTCCAAATGACCGCAGAATTGAACATTACTCGATGTGTCCACCGAGTATTTCTATACTAGCTAAGGTCGATAGGCAGGTGTTTTGAAAACGAGGATATACGACGAAGGGTGACTTTTAGCGGTAAACGCGCAAACTGATGTCTTATCGGGGTTAAATTGGTCTAAATTTAGTCGGTCCTGTGCGGATACCTTGAATAATAAATCCTCGACTTCAGACACAAGCTTGTTCCGATACTCGCTGATATGCTCCCGGGAAATATTGGCGCGGGCGGTGTATACGGTGACTCCAGTGCTATCATCTGCGTGAATCAATGAATGTCACTGGATGGCAATATGACATTTATAAGCAGAATAAACACCATAGGAGACAGTCAGGGCCCTGGGGAATACCGGCGTTGAGAAATTTAAGGCTCCACCCTTAAATTTCTGCTTCATGCACCGTCAACCACGACTTTGATGCTGCGATTTCTCAAGAAGCTCGTCATCCAATCGCATAATTTCCCGGGAAGTCCGTATGAAGAAAGCTTTGTAATGAGTGCTTTGTGCCAAATCTGGCCAAAAGCCTTCATACATTCAGACTAACCGCCAATGTCTCCCTCTTGCTTTCAACTGCCTCCGCTATCGTTAAGTAAATTAGAAGATCACCATCTGAACGCCCGCGACGGATACCGTACTGGTGGTCGCAAATTTTTTGATGATCTTCTAAGTATCACGCTGGTAGTTGATAATGGGTTCCATAATTTTGAAAACAAAGGGGTTGTCGCAATAGGATAGGTAGTCGGATGGATCGGAGAGGCCACCTTTTTTAGGGATACGGTGCACTAGAGCCAACTTCCAAGAGCTGGGGACTACGTCAACAGAGTGGGAGAATTAGAAATTAAGCGTCAATACCGGAGCCAACTCCGGAGCACATTTTCGCTCCACAATCGCAGCGATGCCATCGAGCCCACTCGACTTATGAATGCCCAGGAAAAGAAGTGCTTTACACAAGGCGCTCTGCCGGATTATAATATCCGACATCGAGTAACCACACCGCGGGATAGTAGGCGGTGGAGTTCCCTGATCGTTCAAAAAGGAGTTCGAGACAAAAAGAGAGCCCAGAAGTTCGGCTTTCTCTTTTGCCGTATGGGTCAGCGAGTCATCACTCCGGATCAAAGAAGGTGCCATCCCTCCCGAAGGCTTAGCAGAATTCCCTAATACACTCTAAGTTACGCTACGCTACGCTAAGGCGTAGAACCAGAGTGCACGAGTTCCTGAAAGATGACGAAATCGTCTTATTTACATGCTCTGACCTTGATTTGGTAATAATTATTTGAAAGGAGATAGAGGATTGTAGTCCTTCTTTAGTGTTCTCGTATTTCCATAACACTCCAATTTATGGCCAAGTGCCCACTTACAGGAGCGTCCAAACCAAGGTTACGACATGCCGCCAATCGGTACCACAGAGATCGGAATGAAAATTTCTATCGGATACCAATTGTTTCAAACCATATGCCAAGACTATGTAATGTAAAGATCTTTCCGCATGATTGCTAGTACGTGAACGAAGCCAATTGGCGTGATGGGCGT
This sequence comes from Eumaeus atala, assembly GCA_017140195.1. Lineage (NCBI taxonomy): Eukaryota > Metazoa > Arthropoda > Insecta > Lepidoptera > Lycaenidae > Eumaeus > Eumaeus atala. Next base: position 79,986 of record JAFELO010001079.1, on the reverse strand, counting down.
TAAATTCACAAAGTATCACTATATCTGCAGTTGGAATTTGTTTCGGCATGGAATCTGAAGCCATTTAAAGATATGGGTAAATGTAGCTCAAGGTTGGTCTACTTCGGTATTTCCATTATGGGATTTGTATAGCCACGTATAGACGGGGAGTGGTTATCGCTATCTACACGCCGCCTAAGGATGAATAGATCTTTGTCTTCAAGGCTGAACAGCCGATGACAGCTGATATCTTCTCTGATAAAAACATACACTCCAGACTTTTTCTTTCGTTTGCCCACAGTAAAACGGTCACAAAGCACAGATCTTCGCCCCCAAGAATACCCTCCTGGGCCTAACGGAACTCTCACAAACCGACCGAAAGGCGACGTTGACGACGAAGATTTGGTCCACCATTCACTAGGTGGGAAGAAGTTCTACAGACCTGTCCGTGATGAATGCGAGGACTGAATGCACATTTATACATGTCATTGAGCCAATATATTTAAAATCCAAAGTATTCTACGTAGATAGGCATCAGTTAGTACAAGTAACTGTTTTTCAGCTCTGGGCAGCATCAGGACCCTATTTAATGCTTTTTTCCTCTGGTCTGTCCGGTGGCTTCTCTGCAACTTTACTACCACAGTTGAAACAAGAACACAGTACAATACTCAAAAACCACGACACAGCATCTTGGATTGGTATGTATTTTTTCTTATAGAGCACACCACCATATTCCGTCGTTGGATAAGCCCGATCCATGACATACCTACACGTAAATATTGGACTATAAGTCATTTGAACCGTTTATTCATAGTCGCGTAAATAGAAACAGTTATTTTAGATTTTTGATACTAAATTTAGAGTGCTGTAAGATGTCTGTAAGAGAAAAAACTATGGACTTTATTTTTTTATTAGTAAGACGGGAGTACCAATAATTTTTAAGTCACTTCCTATACTGACAGGAACTGGCTAAGGAATAACTAGAAATTGCGTACTTGCACAGTACATATTGAGGACTTAACGCATTCGTTATATTGAAACAGTTACGTCTGCTTACAGCATTTATTTTTTCTATCGTCGAAATAAGGGGTCCTATTAAAGCAACATTAATATAGAAATACAATTAGTGCCTTCTTAACATTGATGGTGTCATTAATGTTATTTATGTACCTTTCAGCGTCTATGGCTGCTCTACCGATGGCTCCTGCCTGTCTAATGGGAGGTTGGCTAATGGAAAAACTAGGAAGACGGCGTTCTATTATCACCTTAAGTATACCTTTCTTTTTAGGTTGGATTCTTATAGCAACTGCTTCAAGTTTAACACAAATGCTCCTTGGAAGATTTTTAGTTGGCTGTTGTATTGGCTTGATAGTCCCATGTTTGTCTGTATTCATCAGTGAATCCACTGATCCTATATTACGAGGAATGTTTCTAGCATTTCTGTCTCTATTTTTGGCAATCGGTGTTTTTGTCGCTCATTTGATTGGCACTTGGCTTGCATGGCAATATGCAGCGATAATTTGTTCATTTTTCCCACTGATTTCTGCTTCTTTGCTTTTCTGTGTTCCTGAAAGTCCTGTATGGCTTTTCTCTAAAGGGCGGACAGAAAAAGCTATCAAATCATTTAACTGGCTGAGAGGACATGACGAGGAAGCTGAGCCTGAATTGAAGGCGTTAATTGAAAAATATAAATATATAGATCCCTTGAAGGCTGAGGATCCGTGGAAACAGAGGGTGATGAAATATAAATCTAAAAGGTTTTACAGACCACTACTAATTGTGGTTACAATTTATATAACAAGCCAGTTTTCGGGTGTTCCTACAATGACATTTTATTCTGTCGATATAACCGAAACGGCAGTTGGTTCGGGCATTAATCACTATCTAGCTATGTTAGTTATCGATTTGATAAGAGTGATCACAACTTGTGTGACATGTCTAACTTGTAGAAAATGTCCGCGGAGATACCTTTGTTTAATTAGCGGTGCAATGACGACACTGTCTATGGCAGTACTTTCTTTGTTCCTGTATTTTAACAACAATAGCACTCCAACTCACTTAGCTGCTGTGCCTCTCTGTCTCTTGTCAGCATATATAATAGCTGTTAACATTGGTTTCTTACCATTGCCGTGGATTATTGTAGGCGAAATTTTTCCAGCCAAATTTCGTAGTATCGGAGCTGGTCTCGGATCTGCTATTGGATATTTTTGTACATTTGTTGTGGTGAAAACCACTCCACAAATGATGTTGAGCTTGGGGCAGGTGACCACATTTATGTTTTATGCAATTGTTTCATTGCTCGGGACTGTTATCTTGTATTTTATACTCCCAGAAACAAAAGATAAAAGTTTGTTAGAAATCGAGGCATTATTCAAAAGGAGTGCAATTTTTAAGTAGTGTCAGTATTATTTTGAATTTGTATTTATTTTAGTTTTATTTGTATAATTTAAAACAACGTATAAATAAAATGGACATGTAGAAATTTATGTTTCTTTTTCTTTTACTTATCTAATTAACAATTAAGATTTTTTCTTTTAATCAAAATAATGTGTGTAATAAATGATGAACTGGAGAGTTTTGCGGAGTTTCGTACGGTAAGCGAGAGTCCGGTGGCCCATTACCGTATCACGACAATTGTCAAAAACTTTCAGTAAATATGCTCTCAGAGACGATACCGCACATCCGGCGTAGGTGCGATACATTCACAACAAAGACACACGTCAAGTCAGATAATAACCCACATGTTCGAACACGAACAGTCATCACGAACACTTTTAGAGTCCCCCACTCTACACATCGCGGACCAATTGCGAATCGTGTTGTGATTGGTCCCTACTAATCCCCACACGATCCGCGATTTGTCTAGCTTAAATAATACCGCCGTACCGAGTAGGTATTCTGAGACTAGCGCGCGCGCGCCACGGAGAAGTGGTGTCTTTTCTCCGCGGTGGTTAGAAGGCGTCCCCTTCACCTTTTGATAGGTGAAAAGGCGTGTACCTTTTCACCCGTCAAAAGGTGAAGGGACGCTCCCCCCTCCCTAGTTATGATCATCCCCATGAGCCAAACATTCACATTAGCACCGAGACCATTTTAGCTATCGCGAGCGAGCTGTCCCCGACGTCAGAGTCGGGGGAGGAGGGAATAAATTTGTGTTGGGCTTCTTTTACATCTAAAGTCTTCGCTAATTCGATGAACTGTAGGGGTGATGGGGGATAAGTAAAAGAGCAACCTCTTTTACTAAATTTATATTTCGAATTCGATCTCAACAAGTCACTAGTAGGACATCACTTCATTTGATTTGTGGATGAAAATAATTAATCATATTTCACTTTATCCTTAAATGAAGAAATTTCAAATTGGCAATAGCAAGGAAACCGTGAATTGGTTCTAAATGGTTTCTAGTCTTTTCTTGCTATATCCAAGCACCTACCGTCTGTAAAAATGTAATAGCAAATACATTTCTTGTCAATTGTTATTGGATTTTTATTTTATCGTTTTGACAAACAAGTTGTTGCCGCCGCTTGATGACTACAGACGCCTATAAACATCCGTATACTTTTTATTCATTGCCTTCATTTCTCTCCTCCCCCCCCCCTCCATTGGATCCCGTATACTTAGAAACCGAACGAAACACAATGGCGAAGCTAAGAGTTTACAGGAGTATCATGTGAGCGAAATCTGCAATTAAAAAGTATGGATATGTATGGTGCGAGATGCAGGTAGAGCAGAACATTATAACTCTGACGTGTTCGTTAGCATGCCAAACAGGTATTCATGCAGGCTACAGCCTGGTGGGTGGTGCGTCAAAATGATCTATAATCATATACTTGGCAACTTTTTCCACATTTAGTAATATTTTGCTTCTGGTGAAATAAATACTACTACTGCACGTAGATCGTTTTGTATTTGTATAGTAAATGTTATAAACCCATCGAACTTTTTTAAATTATATTTTAAATAATACCAAAATATTTAAGCATATTTTTACTGATGATTCTATAGTTGATGCTTACATTATCACATCTACCATAAGATAAATGTTAGATAGTTCACTATGAGAGCAAACAACTATTTTAGAAGCTCAATAAATAGGATATTCTCCGCGTGATAAGAAGTAGAGACTTTTACCTTCTATTATAAAGTAAGTAGTGTAGCTTATTAATGAATAATTCTGTCATTCAAATTACTCACGTACTTTAAATTTTTTTACTATATACTACCAGCAGACAAGGGCCAAATGCTATTCCCGCGTTTTTTGTTTTGTTATTTAGCCTGTTATTTAATCATAGAATGTTCAAGATTGATCTTTTTGATGGTTGATAACTTAAATTGAGTCGCCTGAATTTGAAGATCCTCTGAATTGAGGGGCTAGTAAATCTACTTTAGTTAGTCCTCACTAATCTTAATTTATACACACAATGAAAAACGGCGCCAAAAACCTTTTAGATTCCGAATAAAAAAAAGATAATGAAAGCATTTCGTACATCACCGGTAATTAAAAGTGCGCTTTAAATGAACCCCTTCAAGTCCACTTCACTAACGAAACACTCATTTTCTGTTGAAATGTTCTATTTTTAGCTCCATATTAAAACATAAAAATTAAAAAAAAAGCAATTCCGGCACCGTCAGGCAGAATAGTAGTAGGCGCTGCAGTTTACCTACTTCAATACTCGAACTTCGTTCGATTGGCATCATCTTAGTATAACAAACAGTCAAATAATGAAAAGATCCTTACCCTATTTTGGGAATGGCGGCTATCTCTGTAGAGACTATCATCACAGGATACATTAGATCCACAAGTGCATAACCACACGTGCATCTATGTGTCCTCATTCCCCTATCGATGGTACAGCAGTGCGACACGGCAAGAGAGAAGTTAAGCGCAGAACCAATGGGTAAACGTTTAGAACCGCCTCCTTGCTGACTTCGGGATGTTATAAGAAATTCAAATATTCAAATAATACTTTTTAGTCCGACTGAAACACAGAACCGTGCGCTGCAGTTGTGCATGCTTACCTCTAGAACAAAGGCAGCCAAATATAAGCAGCCTTCAATACGAACAGTTTTTCATTAGGATACAACTACCACGCTCAAAATTACATGGCCGCCAGACGACCTGCCTACCCATACCGACCCCATCACGGTAGCCTTAGTTACCGTGGTATGAAATGTAGGAAATTTCATCTCTCGTATTTTCCTACTTTAGAGATAATTTTCCTCGTATCTAGTATACAATGTACTTTAATCAGCTACACGGGAGTACTACAATGAACTAACTTTGTGATGAAGATATGTAACTCTACGAAGATTTGTCCTATGGCAAAATTTTGTCGCACAAGATACAAAGTAGTAATGCTTGGCTACAAATTAATCAATCTAATCTTATCAGCAGTCAGTTACATCTGTATAATGCGTATACATGAGGTATTTGAGTCTACACTGCATATCTAAATGTCATTTCACATGTAGTTTTTTTCACATTCGATGTGAGCCACTTCATTCAAAAAAAATATATAAAATTTCAGAATGACCGATACTAAATTAGATGTAGTAGAAAATAATAAACACATCCTAAATGATAAACATATCGATAATAATCGAATAAATGATTCAAAGAATAAAACACAAGAAGATACAAGGGATGATGGTGTTATGAGCGGTAATATGCAAGAAGAATCTCTAGTGCAAAAAAGTAGAGAACTAGAAAATAATGTGAATTCCCAGTTGAAGAATAGCCAGATAGACACAGCGGGCAGAATCGTTCTGAGTAATGATGAAGTGGAATATGACAATGAGGTAGTTAACTTAAAAACTAACTGTGATAGTGTTCAATATAATAATCGTAAAGTTTCAAGTGAGACAGATTTCATGACAGAGTCGCGCACAGTGGCAAGATTCTCTCCAAAATGGAAACAGGTACGTTACTTAGCATTAAGCTTATTAAAAATATTTTTTGGATCTATAATAAAGAACTCAAATTAGAGCCAGTATTTTCATGTTAATGTGTAGTAATCAAATTGCAGTTCTTAGCGGCCATGGGACCAATTACAATGATATTCGCGATTGGTCTGTCTTCTGGCTACTCAGCAACTTTATTGCCCCACCTGAGAGATGAACAAAGTGTAATTATCGCAGGCCAAGACTCGGCATCATGGATTGGTAATTATTGAAATGAAAACTGTTGATTCTTTTATAGCATAAGAGGGCAAACGAACAATCGGAGCATTTTGATGCACATGGACATTCGCATGATTGTTACGCAGATGCGTTGTTTCACCTTGTTCCTTCTATCGTCCCCCAAATGGCCCACCGGCTACGCACAAACCGCACGAAACACGACAGTGATGCTGTCAATTTACCCAGGTATCAAGTAAGCGAGATGTACTTCCTCGGTCGTGCCGGCCCAATTCCATTGTATAAGAGGATGTCATGCATCATACACTGCATTACCTCCTCCCATGCAACATGGCACTACCTCTTTCTAAAATGTTATATTATCATTTACTATAACTCGAAACAGTGCCATGTCTAAGAAATGTATTTGAGGCCTTTTAATATTTTAAATATATAGTAACGTCTAGGTTCCAAAGCCTTGAGCACCGCAGGGAAGTTACCAGCCTATCGGTATTTTATAGAATACATTTAGGAGAGTGCGCTTCCGATCTTCACAACCTTATTCCACCTTCGCCATTCTTCAATCGTACAACCAGACGCTCTCAGACTCGACACCGATACACTGTTGAAATTCCAGCCACTCGTACAAAGAAGTTCCAGTCGATTTCTTAATACGAACCGCTAAGCTGTGGAATTCGCTTCCAGAGTCTATGTTTCCCGATACCTACAATCTAGGACTAGGACTATTCAAATCACGGGTGAATTACATTAGGTACATTCTAGGCAAGCGTGCTTTATCTTCGGCCACGTCACCACTTAACACCAGGTGCTGATGTGGTCAAATGCGAGCCTATACAATTTATATATACAATAATAATTTGATGTCTCGGAAGCTAAATCTAGTTGTCAGAAGTGAACAACCCCTGGTACTTTGTAACAATCGTTAAGATTTAGTAAATTTTGTAAGAGATGTTCATATCTATCTGGGCATCATCAAGAGTTAAGAGTTAAGAAGGAGAAGAGACTAACCTTTTTTTGAATGCTAAATGTAGCCCTCTTTTGCAGCATCCATCGCGGTTTTGCCAATGGCACCATGTTGCTTTATCGGCGGCTGGCTTATCGAAAAATATGGAAGACGACAATCTCTTCGCACACTAAGCGTACCTTTTTTTATAGGTTGGATTATAATATCGTGTGCATCGAACCTTACTCAGATGCTAATCGGAAGATTTTTAAATGGAGCTTCCATCGGACTAATCAACCCATCTATGTCGGTCTTCATCAGCGAATCGACTAGTCCTAAATTGAGAGGCATGTTTCTAGCATTCCTCTCATTTTCTTTTGCATTAGGTATTTTCATCTCTCATTTAATTGGAACTTGGATATCGTGGCAATGGACAGCAATAATCAGTTCAGTCCTGCCCATTATTTCTGCTATTATTTTATCTTTTGTCCCGGAAAGTCCTGTTTGGCTCCTTTCGAAAGGTAAAATGGATGATGGCATTAAAGCGTTCTATTGGCTAAGAGGCTATGGCGGTAGCGCAAAAGATGAACTAAAAGCCATGATTGAAAAATTTAAAAGTGTTGAAACCGTATCGATTGGGCATTGGAAAGATGATATTCAGAAATATAATTCACCACAATTTTTCAAACCTCTCCTTATAACAATAACATTCTACATGACGTGCCACTATTCTGGTGTTCACACTATTACATTTTATTCCGTGGACATCATTGAAAAGGCTGTAGGAGGTGGTATAGATCGTTACGTGGCAATGTTAACCATCGACGCTTTGAGAGTAGTTACAACATTAATAACATTTCTAACCAGTAAAAATTGTCCGCGAAGGACTTTATGTATGATAAGTGGTAGTTTGACAACATTCTCTATGATTGGGCTTTCCGTATTCCTATACTTCCATCAAGATGAAATACCATCTCATCTTACTGCTATGCCTCTGTGTTTCTTATCAGCATTCATAATAGCGGTAAATATAGGCCTAATGCCGCTGCCTATAATTATTGTTGGTGAAATATTTCCTGCAAATGTTCGTAGCTTCGGAGCTGGAATTTCATCGGCTATAGGTTATGCATCAATTTTCATTGTCGTTAAGACTGCACCAGGTGTGATGGCAGATTTAGGGCAGGTATTTGCTTTCGCATCTTACGGTACTGTTGCATTCGTTGGAACCACTATTTTGTTCTTTATCTTGCCAGAAACGAAAGGAAAGAGCTTACTGGAAATTGAATCAATTTTCAAGTCAAAAAAAATAAGAAATACTCCATGAAGAGATCACTTACTTTGAGATAAGTTAAGTCTTAGTTTGTGCTATAATATTACAGTTAAGTTATTATAAAATTTAGAATAAGATATTTTAATGATTTTTGTGTCTTTAATCAAAGTCTGTTCAACTTGTTCTATAGATCTTTTGATGACTAAGCAACACTTTACACCAGAAAATACCTGTGATATAAACAATTTTATAATTATTTTAATTATATTAATTTGTAGTAGAACCTATTTACTTTTGGGCTATTGTTAAACGACAAACACCTAAACAGGGGCTTAAAAGTTTGTGTGAAAATCCGTCAATTTGAAAGTCAAACACCTGTAAATATTATTCAGGAGGTGGTATTGCCATGTTGCATAGGAGGTGGTATTGCCATGCATAGCGCATGACACTACATACTAATCTGTACAAAATTTGAAGTTTCTATGTACAGTAGTTTCAGCTGTGCGTTGATATATAAGTCAGTCAGCTTTTCCTTTTATACAGGCTGTACACGACGATAAGTAAAAAGTCATATTACTATACTGAAATGTTATGAAAGCAAGGAGATAGTTTTTGGACCATTTTAGAAAAAATATTTTTTCTAACAAACATATTATAATAACAATATTAGAAATAACTGAAATTATATATTAAACATATAATAACAATATTAGAAATAACTGAAATTTGACTTTAGTAAACTATTGTAAAAAAAAATCACTCACTTCGGACCAAAACTTAGGAAAACCGTCCGCTGCTGCTATATCAAGTAACATCACCATTTTATTGCACTACTTATTCAAAAAAAATTCGTCTTTATATAAAAATACACGTTGAGATTATGTATTGATTCTCCCAGAATCTTTGAACTGCTTGGACAAAAAACCGACCCTTTATTGGACGTTACCTTTCCTGGAAGTGATTTCTTTTGAACGGGCTTGGCCCGTCACTCGTTTCTATCACTGCTCATCCTGTGTCGCCAGGATTGACAACGGCAATCATAATGACCCTTTGATATGATCACAGGGAGTCCGAGAGCAAAAAACTGTCTTGAGACCCACAACGTATTTAATCAGAATAAAATAGGAACTCAAATCGCTAAATGAATGTTGCTGGACGTAACAAGTTTTAATCGATGTTGGGTCGCCTGGTACATCTGTATATATCGATGTCAGATTGAATTGTTTTGTCTTTGTTTCTAAATATAGAGTCTTTAAATTACGGAATTATTTTCTGAAGTATCTTTAAAAATATTTGTCAAAAATGATACGAACATTATATAATATTGATTTATTAGTTTAGATTTGTTATTTACAACATTTAATTATATAAGTAACTATTACGAAACAATATTTTACATGCACATTTATAATGCAAAGAAGTAGGTACAAGTTATCAAATAAATTTATAACATTACAAAATATTTCTGATAATCTTGCCTAAGTTCATAATTTTGTCATTTTAATATGCCAAATCTTTGACACAAATTGATACAATATATTATGAAATATCTTTAAACATTAATCAGTTTAAACGAAACACCATTTAACTCAACAATAAATATGCTTTACGGCACATTCCATGTATGTAGTACATATAACAAAAATATGCACAAAAGTTACCATAATTGTAGTTGATTTTCCTATTTGGTGGAAAGTTTATTATCTTACTGGTTTTATCTCTGTGAATGCGATTATGGACGATTTAACATTTACGATACTGTCATTTAACAAAATAAGGTCACGTACAACAGTTGCAATCGCCGTCTATAACTTTTCACTATCGTATCGAGATAAAGTCAAATTATATAGCTTTAAATTTAGAATGGTAAATTTACAATACACTTCTTTGATGGATAAGGTTATATATGCAGCTCAATCTTACCTTTAAAACATGATATAGCATATTAATCATAATTATATTATATGAGACACAAGTCCCAATTAAAAAAAGTGACAAGGCGGTCAAGTGCCCGGAACACCAAAATTTCCTTGGTGGGTTGTGAATCTGTGACATACAATCTCTCATGTCAGGAATATAACAGTTTCGGTCGTAGTCTCTAGGTGGTCTGCTGTCATACATTGCTTATGATTAGATCTTAGATTAAATCGAACATATCGCATAGTAATTTGTGAAACAAATGCAATATCGGTACATCGTACACAATAATTAGACTTAACAAAGTACGTATTAAAAAAGTGCATTAAACATTTTCATGGCACATCATGATTTCTAATCACATGGTTAAATTTACGAAATTAAGTAATCCGCTGGCCCTTTGTTGTTACACAAAGTAAGATATTATTTTATTTAATAATAATTAGATTAATCAGTTACAATAATAGATTAATTAAGTTTTTTCTGTATATGGTCTAACGTCCTACAAATCGTTGACTGACATGTGTAACGTAATTTTTATTTGGCACGTGGCTTGAGGAGTCGCGAGGCTGGCGGTGCGAACTTGGTAAATCCCTGCTGATCAAATACGGGCAGGAGGTCCCTCACGCGAGCCGAGAGTGTGCCCCCGGTCACCCTAGAAACATATCCTCTGTGAACAAGAAATTTTGTGTTCTGCTAGGGTGCTGGTGCTTTGTATTAGTTCAGAAATTAATAGTGCAAGACCTTTTTTTACGGTTTTGCATCCAAAAGGTAAAAAATGGACACCATTACTAAGACTCCGCTGTCCGTCTCTCCGTCTTTGACGCTATAACAACAAATACAAAAAAAATCTTTTGAAAATTTTGCAGAATTAAGCGACTTATCGGTTGGCGGCTCGCCAAAGGGACTTGCTGAAGGAAACAAGAAGTTAAATTGTCTTTGTCGCAGTGCTCATTCATTTAGTATCTGTCCTAGCTGCTAGTATCTGTCCTAGCTGCTAGTATCTGTTCTAGCTGCTAGTATCTGTCCTGGCTGCTAGTATCTGTCCTAGCTGCTAGTATCTGTCATAGCTGCT
>JAFELO010001079.1:41802-68457 GCA_017140195.1 Eumaeus atala | reverse complement strand
TAGTATCTATCCTAGCTGCTAGTATCTGTCCTAGCTGCTAGTATCTGTCCTAGCTGCTAGTATCTGTTCTAGCTGCTAGTATCTGTCCTAGCTGCTAGTATCTGTCCTAGCTGCTAGTATCTGTCCTAGCTGCTTATTTCAAACTGTTCCATTTTCTAAAGTTTAGGGGCTAACAAGCAATCGAAGTCTTTTGACGACTAGCAAGAGGAACCTCAGTCACGCCGGCCCAATTCGGCTGCAATACACGTACTTACTACTTACAGGATTGCATAAAATTATCACTAAATATACAAGTTATTTGTTCGGACAAACGAACAAAATAAATACGTGTCAAATTTGTAGACAAAATTTTATCATCAAAGTTACCTTGGATAGCGTAAGACACGCGTGTTCGCCACGTGAATTCACAATGATATCTCAAATTGATTCTAGATTAAGATATTGTACTTGCATCGTCTATCTATGTGCCCTAATCATTTACAGTTGACAACACAAATTACTGCACGAATGAGTAAGAGAAAGTGAAAGAGTCATAGGGAATCGTAGGTGTAGCTTTTTCAATTAAACTTCTTTATAGACTGACTGGGTACGTTTGTCGTGGCGATCAAACGTTGCGGTCGCGTGGAGTAGGTAGACGGGGTATGTTCTTTGACCTGGATTGTTGTTATAATATTGTCCGTTGAAGTTTCACTTCTATCATGCGTCCCAGCACAGTTTTTTTTTTGTTTGCCACGACATCTCGACTGGGAAGTCTCTGTTGCCTTCTTGTTTGGGGAGATAAGTGGACAGGAACCCCNNNNCCCCCCCGTTTGTCCGCGGATAGCAAGAGTTGAAACGGAATTGAATATAGTAATGGTTTTTAGGACCAAGGGCGCAGCGGTCCACCTCCCGGCTTGGATGGGATGGAGCGCGTACGATGTATTCTGAAACGTGGATAAGGATAAGTTGGAGCTAAGGTTCTGCTTCTGAGTAACGACGCGGTTCATCTATACAATGTATATACTATTCACAAACTTAGTCCAATTAAAGGTATGAGTGTCTCGCATGACAGCTCTTAAACAACCGGCCAAAGACCACCAGGGAATATACATTATGTGGTGGCCCATTTGGGGGGGGATGACACCCACTACCAACTAAAATGAGCGTGTTCCGTCACTTCTGCTGTAGGCGGAGAAACGAAATTGGTCTAGCACAATCTAGCATCTCGTGAGCATCAATTACGTTTTAATTTTTTTTTTCTTTTTTTTAATTATGCGTGCAACGGTGATGGTTAATAAGTGCAGAAGCTACCTGCTGGGTTTGATCAATTTCGCCGCTTGTGTCGGCGTCGCCAGCTCGGTGGGGAAGTACGTGGCACCGTAGAAGTCGAAGCCGTTCTGCAGGAGTATATTGGCTTCTTCTATGTTCGCGAGTGTGATCCGTATGATGCTGGAAGCTTCCTTCGGCACCATGCTGCTAACCAACTCTCCGTCGATGGTGGTTAAAGACCGCGATGGTTTGTCGGTGGGTTTCGGTGTGGAGGTGCCTTTAAAACAATACCATATATTAAAATAACAATCAATATAAAAGACTCTCGTACCGCGTGATTTGTACGTCCCAATCTCCAAATCTACTGAACCGATTCCCGATCTGACCTTATGCTGTGGTAACGAAGAGATACACAATGCATCTTCAACAGAATGTTACAAGTGCTCGTATCACCAGGTTTGGAGTGAAAAGAAGGACCGACCCCCCGACCCCCCCCCTCCCACAGATGAGAGAGATGCATCCTAATATGAGATTGTTTATAATTGCTAATTTAACTATGTGTAGGAAGGCTAAAGGTTATATACCATGACGCTACGACTAATAGGCCCGGGGATACGCGGGTGGAACAGCGGGGTGATGCTACTTCATCTACACTAATATTACAAATGTGAAAAGTGTGTTTGTTTAAGTGCTCTCATCTCGAAAACTAATAAACAAAACACATTTCCGTGTTATATATTTTCCATTTCACAAAGAAGCCGTACATGGGTTATGCAACTGAAACCGCGAGGCGCTACTAGTTAGCGTCATATAAATAGCAATAGCCCCTCGCGTTTTCACCCCCCGCCCTCACTCCACTCCCAAAAACACACAGTTAGGGGTTCCTAAAATTAGTTCTTCTGCACCCAAAAGAATTCTACCAAATTTGAATGTTGTACGTGTTTCTGAGATTTCGGCATTAATCCGATTGAGCCATTCGTATAATGCTGAAAGCCATGAATCCTGTAACTGAGTGCTAGAGCGCTATACCACTTTTCTATATCTATACTAATATTATAAAGAACAAATATTTCTTTGTTTGTAGTCTGCATTGAATACGCATTGAAGACTTTGCGAAATATCGTAACAAAGACAAAAAATATATTCCATTGCAAATAACCTTTACTACTTTTGCATTCTGTTAGTTTAATACACAAATATAAAAAAATATAATTAGCTCATACGAAATCGCCTCCATTGGCTGAAGTACAGTCCTTTAAACGTTGAGGCCAGTTACCAATAGAAGCACGCACTTTCAATTTTTCACTGCCAATCATAATGACTCTAAATTGTCATGGCATTCAGAGCAAGCTGTACTCCCTAAAATTAAACATAAACCATAATCCAGGTGATTAAATTTCGTACTAGATGAAAGGTAGTGTTCAGCTCTCATTAAGTCCGGAACGTTTGTTATAAGGGTCATACCTGGGTATTGAACATGGTGTTATTTAGGGGCTTAACTACCTTCTCAAGAATGCTATCTTGATTGATTGTACCGGTGTTTGGATCCTTTTTCTAAAGAGTATGGGTCAGACACTTTCATAGCTAACACCCCACCAAACCATCACTGAAGTCGGATGATGTCCACGTAGCACTCTGTCGACTAATTGGGAAGCTTGGAAGCTTTGAGCTTAAATACGGTCATTCATTTTGTTAAAATGTTACTTAATTGTAAAAAATATCTCCTCCTTTGCGTAAGGCTTCAGTAGTAGTTTCGATTTTATCACCCTATTCATGTTTAATTTATCAGTTAAAAATGACCAGTGCGCCTCTTATAGGCTGCAAGACCTAAGCCATCTATCAAAATACGCGACATGTTTCTAAGTGCTCTCTTCAATTCCCGAGATAAAATCTTTTGCTTTCGGACAGGATTTCTTCGAATCCTGTGTCCGCGTAGTGCTCGTACGAAAAAGGTGGCCAGAACTTTCTCTGTCACGAACAGAACAAGTCTCATTGTACTTATAAGTAGCCGGTACACAAACACCACTATTACCGAGAGTATGGAAAGTTTTAAAAATTTCATTTCGCTCCATATCTACTTTGTATAGTGCAATCATAGCGATCCTGTTCCCCTTTAATGTCGCAACATATTGTACATTTTTTTATTTTTGTATTGGCGTCAAGATGAGAAGACACGATGAACAATCGTATAAAAATTACATATTCCAAATTCAAATGTATTTTTTTTTTATTTTCAGTTGGTAATGCTGTTAGTATTTATGGCCAGACCTAGTATAGATAGATAAAACAGTATCGTACCGGTGTTGCCCTCTCTCGGCGAGCCGATGAAATGCATCCGCACCACTTCCACCACGGAGTTGAACTTGTAGAGCGCGTGGCGGACGTCCTCCTCCGGGACCTCGTCCGGGATGTCGTACACGTACACCGTGAACGTCTTCTGGGGACGGCATGGGATCGCTATCTGTAACAGTAACGAAGGCTGATAATATTTTGATAAGAAAACTATTCTCTTGCTAAAAAAAAAGCAAAAGTAATTTCACGCCATTTATCCCCGAAGAGGTAGGCAGAGGTGTGCTTGTACATCCACAACTCGTAAGTCCAGTAGATATACTAGAACACCCACGATTAGCCAATGTACTGGGACCCACGATGTCATATGTGGCAAGCCTATGACCTCTTCGGGCACATTCCAATCCTGGACAAACTGTACTTTTAAAGGTATCACATGGGCGAGAGGTACCTCCCTGGTCGTGCCGCCTCTATTCAGTTGCATTGCACCATGGCTCTACCCACTACTATAAACGTATGTAAAGCGTGTAGAGCAAAATCCTAAAATCCACTTAGATTACTGATACCCGACGTTTCTACACAACACATTCTATAAGTGTTATAACTTTTACGTTCCCGTAAACCGGTCATCAAGATTAATAGTGTCGTTAATAAGGTGTTAAATGTGGAGGGTGCAAGGTTTCCATGTGGCGAAGTCACAAGAACCTCTCATTCTCACTGAACTAAACGCGACAAACCGCCACGTCACATGGATGCTAACTGCTAAGAAAGAATTAAGCACATAACATATGGCGTTGTGCCAAGTGTAGAGAGACCGTCTCTCTACACTTGGCACAACGCCATTAGAAGAGAATATAAGAGACAATGGAATTGTTAAATATTATACAGGACTTGTAGCGCCCCGCGGTTTCTCCCGCGAAACACATCCGTAATTGGATGTAACTTATAATGCAATGTTGTTACTGCTTATATTTAACATCTGTGGATTTTGTAACAAATAGAATAAAAAATACACTCCAGCCCTATAGGTCAGAGGTATGGAACATATAGGCTTCCTCGTGAATGTAGTTATTTTTCAAATGGGTCCCCTTGTACCCAACATTGGCGCATTCTGAGAAATAAACAAAAAGCTCTGCAGCAGCAGTGATAACATAGCACGGACAAGCTGCATGGGTTCCAATCTCGCCCTGCTCGTGGATTGTTATCTACCTATTATGTGAATTTCTTCAAAAATTAATTGCTTCCTACTTGCGGAAAGATTCTTTTAAAGAAATACAGGTTAACACAAGTCCTTACGGTACTTAGCACGTGACAGGGCTAACGTGGTGTGATAATTCCATAGATATTATTACATTAGTAGGAGTTTTCCATGACACTTGATACCGTGCCGATTCATTGCTTATCGTATTCTAATCTAATCGACTCACCTCTTGACTGGCCCCATCCAGCAGGAAATAAACTTTGTCTTAAAAAATTAATAGAACCTCCTTACCTTTCTATAAAATCTCGACCCGGTGACTTTGTGAAAGCCCTTCTTAAATACCATTTGATAATCATCCACGCTGGAGAACTTGAACAGGATGCCAGTGGCTGTCTTCGTCAGGGAGAAGCATCCTTTGAACTCCATCTTCTCGCATATAGCAGACGCCTTCTCCATGCTCAGCCCATGAGATGGTGTTATGAGGAACGCGCCCTTGGTGAGGAAGTGTTCGGAGTCTGATATGTCGGACTCGCTGTCTCCCTTCATCATCGTGTGGATCTGCTCCTTCCACATGTAGGAGTCTGACATCTGGTGATGATAACGATGCTGTAGTGTTATGGTTTTAGCGATAGTGGTGGATGGAGCTGCAGACGTGATACCTTAGTAAGAGTGCCATGCTGCAGTCGAACCGGGCCGGGGGCGAGGAGGTACCTCCCGCTCGCAAGATTTCGCAAAATTCCTACGTTGTCGTGTTTTGCGAGTTTCTATTTTAGGGTGTAGAGTTTGTGGGCCATTGGAGAGTGTAGAGCGATGGTGGGCAATCCATCTGCATACAATCAAATTAAGCGGATGTCCAGGCGCCGATAGTTACCAAAAGGCGCCGAGTGCTCGTTTCATCTGTAGCGGTATGAAACATTAATGAAAATAGAAAATCTAAAGTCACAGTTGGCATACATAGCCTAATACCTCAAGTTGGCGAAATCTCAAGGCGGCTTTTGTATCCGGAAGTTTCCGAAAGTCTATAGGAACCCTAAACAAAGATTGTTACAAGATATAGTATCACTTATCACATCTCGTTACCAATATTTACCAATTTTGTGTCTACTGTGGTGTACGTGGTGGTTACGAGTTGTGGACGTACTAGCACACCTCTGCCTACCTCTTCAGGGATAACGGGCCTGAAGGTACTTTTTTTTTTTTTTATTGTGCGTGTTCACGTACTAATTCCCCTAAGATTGTGTAGAGGGTTTAGTAATAATCCCCGAGTACTATTTGGTGTGTTGGGTATACTGACGCGGTTCGTACAGTGTCTGAGAGTCCCGTTGGTCCATTGAAGGGATTTGATAAACTACAGCAAAACATCTACGTGTATTTATTGATTATGCGACGAATTATTAGATTTGCTTGAATCTGATCTAAATTTAAGGCACTTTCTAAATTATCATATTAGATACTAATTTAGAAAGTGCCTTAAATAACTCAACTACGTGTGCCTAAATCTGTTAAATAAACCCTGTTTATCAGTAGCGTTTCATAATTTATGTCAATAATTAACAAACAAAAGTGATGAAATGTTTCCGCGCTACTTTAAGTGGAGACCAAACCGAAATATTCCTTTTTAAACAAAGGCTACTATTATACATACAAATAACAGGGTATATAAACAAAAATCATCAGATGAGGACGTGTGTTGAGCGAGTTTGTAAATATGGAAGTAACACTGCCACCTCTGTCGACATTCTACCAACATCGGACAAGTGTGGACGGGCATGTTTCAGCAACAGTGTTTACGGTAAACTTTATAAACAATTTCATAACAAATGTTGAATATTGAATTCAATGCTAAGGTTATCACGACAAAATATATTAAAACTTACGTGTTAGGTAAGTAATTATATGAATAGGGACCATGCACAACATGGAGTGCTAGAGCTAAATTTAGACGTTAGACGGCCTACTAACTATTATTATTAATAATAATAATATATTTATTCGTAATAAATACACTGGACCTAACACATATAGAGAGTAGAGCTTTTTCTGACAAAAGAAAAAAAACGCGAATATTTTACAAAGTACTGTTAGGAACAGTGTATATCACAAAGTGATGGGATCTCAGCTGCAGCCGGGACTACGGACATTCCTGACACTGACTTTCTGGAACACAATTTTTTCGCATCCTGGCGGTGACGTCATTTTAGTGACTTGACCTTATTTGTGTTTATTTTATTATATTTATTTATTAAGTAAGTATATTTTACTAAGTACCTAAGTTGATAATTCCCTGAAAATTCTGCCACTAGCTGTCGTGCTAGCCACGGTCTCTATTGAGGAACTTATAAAACAATGACATATAAATACTACTGTCATATCATGTCTGTTGATACGCGTCATTGCCCAAACACGTCTTCAATAGGTGCTTGCTTGCGTCAGCTTCCGTTGGAGAAAAAAATTGGATCAATGGGAAATGGACCGTGGATGATTGAATAGACATTTCTTTAAACAGCAACTGCTACTTCAGATAGGGAGTGCTAGACTTAACCTACATGCAAATTTTTTTGGATGTTGTTCCTACCACTATTTTTTGCGTAATTTGGACATTTTTTTCAATCAATTGAACTCTAATGCCAGCCATCAATAAGGTACTATTTCATGCCTACCCTAACATTGCCTGAGCTTTAGAAACGTTTACATTTAACAGGTCATCAGCTGGAAGAGATTTCTCTATGGAAGAAGCTGTACCTTTGTACTTGCACTTTAATGTATCTATCTCGTTTTAGTAAATAAGTTTTGTCTCTATGTACATAAATTGTCAAATAAATAATAGATATGTTGAATTTATTTAACTGGCTGGGCAGAATTTCCGAAAAATATTGTCTGAAAACCCAAAGATTATAAGATAAGTACGAAGAAAGTTAATTTTTTTTATAGATGGCGTTGTAACTACCCTGCTACCGAAGATGGAATTTCGAGCAAACATAGTCGCTTTAATTAAATTTTAACAAGACAATTGTAGCTTTATTGGAACACAAAGGAACAGAAGAAATTGATTACATATAATTATATAGCGTGGGTGGACAGACTACGCGGCTACATGGTGTCCTCGTGGTTCCCACAGATCTATTAAAACCATATTGGGAATAAATTACGGATCAAGTGATCGTAGAACTTCGGCGTGGGTGATTGTTTACTGTCGTCCATTTATAAAACTTCCAAGGAATTTTTCATGCCTAAAAGAGAATAAGAGAATTCGAAATTTGAAGTAGAGGTTGATAGAAATATAGAAGGTCTCTACTAGCGTTCTTATCCCCCACCACATTTACATCAATCCATCTACATACATCTAGCAGGAGGTAGTGCCATGCTGCATTGCAACGGAATTGAGAGGAACCTCTCACTCACATGACACCGCCGTAAAGTGACAACTCCGGTACCGCGTTTCGTGCGGTTTGTGAGTAGCCGGTGTCCCATTGGAGAGGAAGAGGAAAGGAGGGCAATGCTTCTGCACAATTTAATTATGTGAATGTCAATGGGCACTGGTGGCAGTAAAATGGCTCTGATTGCTCTTTTGCCCCCTATTACTATAAAAATACAATAAAAGATTAAAATTAGTAGAAGTTACTCAAATGCAGGTTTAGTGCGGGAAGAGGGCGCTAGCAGATAATTCTGTATATATTTTAGTACAAATTCTAATTTCAAATTAGTAATTCTCGGGTCGTGTCGAGGTACCTCATCGGAATGGGGGGATGAGGGAATCCTCTAGTCCCTCTTATGTCTGCACACACACACACATATGCGCACTATAATACCTGTACACATCGCAGTCAGTCCCTCTCGTCATGCTGCCGTTAGACATTATTTTTCAAAGTTTGCTCATGTCATCTTATTTTTTTATTGCACAGACAAGCAAATTAGTGGTCCCAATTCTGCGTCTATCGGTATTTTACCGATAAGAAAATCGATGGCTGTGAGCATCTGCAGAACCCGTGGATATAATATAGCAGCTGAATGGAGCCAGCATGACGAAGAAATTTCCGGTAGCCCGTATAAGGACATGAGCGAACGAGGACAATGCATCTGTGTACAATTGTGCCGATAAATATGGATGTCGATAATCATGAAAAGGCTTTAAAACCTCGTATATTGTAAAAAATAAGATTTTAATATTTCCCTAACACATCCATAGGTTACGCCATCAACGTCATAGCCCTCATCGATGGTGTATGCAGATGCGTTCTACTTCAACCCATTCCCTCCTTAGGGAATGCAGACACTCACTCATCACAAAAACAAACCTTATACACAAAACGCACCATTATACCAATTATTTTACGATGTTGTCCCGTGAGCGAGAACAATCTCCGCTGTCGCCGGTCAGATTCAGTAGCAATGTAGCATCGCCACCCCTTCAAAAAATTGCGCTTATTGATACTACTTGGACATGATGTTGCAGTCAGAAAATCATAAAACTTGTGCTAATCACATCGCTAATTATCACTCATGACCACACACACATACACACACACACACACACACACACACACACACACACACACACACACACACACACACACAAGCATGGGATGTCATAGCTTCCTTCATGCCCCGTTTCTACTGACATTGGAATAACGCCATAGGACAGTCTGCTGGCGAGTTTCAAAAGAAACATAGGAAATGAAATCGGAAAATCGGACATGGAACGGCTGTTAACACCCCCATGAGATCATATCAGCTGGGTAAGTTAGGTTCTGGAGTTCGCCTTGACAGACGAAGTCCTCTGCCCACTTAATAAAGTAAGGTAAATAGTTGGACCAATTTAATTCCCTTCCCTGTTACTCACACAACATGGAACCAAGCGTATCGGAGTTAATTGAAATCTTGTTTATATTGGCAAAGGTGGATAATATCTTTTCACAGTGAAATCATAAAGGCCAATCACGATGATGATAAAAGAAGGTGAGTTTCTGATGATTAGGTTATGGTATACAGTACAGTCTTAAGTTTTCTATATCGCAGCAGAATAGTCTGGGTTAACTGAGAAAAATAGCTGGCACAAAGGTGATGAGATTGCTCAAACCAAAAAGCTATATGACATATTGTTAGTCACTACAATCTGGTAAAACTGCTTCGCCCTCTCCAAAAAATCAGTTAAGGTGAACTGTAAATGACGGTAGAAGGTATTTCTGCCGTGCAAAGGGGCTCATTAACAGTGAAAATAGAGACGACGAAAAACTTACAGATCCTCTATCCGTCTTCTTCGAGTTCTTCTCTTCGTCCTGTCTGTGCTCTGTGTCCGATGCAGCTTCAGCTAAGGACATGATATCGCAAATGGACGAGGCGCTTGCCGCTCGACGGTTTTCGTACACTACTGGGCCACTGAGCCGTGGAGACGCGCCTTATGGTTATAAACTGGCATGGAGTGGGGCCTGGTATTGTTTGTTAATTTTTTCAATTAAATACTTGTGGATCTGTGACTGATCAAGGACGCTGAGACAATTTTTTAAAGTAATGGAAACGTTTCCATATTTGGTCTGTGAACTATTGGTTAAATAGTTATTTCGCCTGCTCATATCTATGTAGTTTTATTTATTTTCATTTTAACACTAGCAACGCACTGCGATTTCGCCCGCGTTACTAGCTTCGTTCCTCTTTGTCATAGTCTTCCTCGCTAAATGGGTTATCTAACATTGTTTTTTTTTTCAAATCGGACCCGTATTTTCTGAGATTAACACGTTCCTCGAAACAAACAAACTCTTTCATCCTTACAATGTTGCTATAGATGAAGAAAGTCTGTTTCAGATTCATGGACCAATCAAAGACCGGCAAAAAAATTTTTGTGATTAAACACGGAAATTTTGACATAATAATGAGCACCAGATAAAAGTGTACTGACGTGTGTCAATAAACTTATACGAGGGTGGACCTAAAAGTTCTAAGCCCGACCTAGAAAATGAAAGAAAAGTGGATCTAAATTTATTTTTATTTTTCGACATAGTCTCCATCCAGTTCAACACACTTCTTCCACCTGACCTGCAACTTGTTTATCTTTGGTCGAAAATTTCGAGCCACCCAAATGTTTTTTAAATTTGGAATTAAATGATAATCTGAGGGGGCTAAATCCGGCGAGTAAGGTGGGTGGGGCAGCAAAGCCACAATCATGGCTTACAGACATTGTTTCAACCGAAGTGTGAACACGTGCATTGTCTTGGTGAAACAAAACTTTCTTACGCAACATTCCCGGCCTCTTTTCTTTTATTTCTTCCCGGAGTCTTCGTAAAAGGTTATAATAATAACTAGAATTTATAGTTTGACTGATGACTTTGTTAGTCGATAAAACGACCTTAACCTTTTTCGGTGTAGGAGGGTCTGATCTTTTCCACTGTTTGGATAGTTGCTTTGATTCAGGAGTATGGTGGTGAACCCAGCTTTCATCCATGGTAACAAATCTAGACAAAAAGTCCTCGGGATCAGTCTCAAAAAGTTCCAAACAGTTTCGCGACATTGTGTATCGAACTCGTTTTTGTTCAGCTGAAAGCAACCTCGGGACCCAGCGAGCAGATACCTTATGGAACCCCAACTCTTCCGTTATTATGTGTTGCACCCGGTCATAACTAATGTTAGTTATCTCAGATATCTTACCAATGGTCAAACGTCGGTCACCCAGTACGAGATCACAAATTTTATCGATGTTTACTCTCGTGGTAGAGGATGTAGGCCTTCCACTCCTAGGACCATCTTTAATGCTCTCACGACCGCGCTTAAACTCAGCTACCGACTTCTTGACACTGGAATATGAAGGAGCAGACTCCCCCAAAGTCCTCACCATATCTTGATGGATGTCTTTTGGTGATAGGCCTTTTTTATTGCGGTACTTAATGACTGCACGGTGTTCAATTTTCTCCATTATTGAAAATTGCGTCAGAATGCTTCAAACAAATAATCACAGAAAATTTATTTTGTGCAGTATCGGAATGAAACTGCGCACAATAAATCAATATGACACATAATAACAAATGAAGGTAGATTTAAAAAGATGTCATAGCGCCATGTAGGTTAGGCCACGAACTTTTAGCTCCACCCTAGTATTATAGGGAGGAACTACTTCCATGATTTGATAAGCATAGTGAGTGCTCTGATGCATTATAGATGAATTGGGCAAGTACGATCGGAGAACGACCCTCCCATGATACCTCCGCAAAGTGACGGCTTTACATGGGTTTGTGAATTTCCGTTGATCCATGCGAGGGCAACGGGAGTAGGACAGACGGGCCTGCATAAAAATGTAGGCATACTATTAAGAAAGCGTTGAAATTCTCAATATTTATGACTTGAGCTAGGGAGATATCATAATTTACTACGGTTCTCTACACAAGATTTATCGCTGGTTGCCTGCAGAATTACTTGCCAGAATAACGCAAAATTTATAAGAGTTGTAAGATTCTGAGAAAGATTAAAAAAACACTGGTTTATCAATGAGGGGGCAGACGTGAAATCCTTTTGACCACTACCGACGCCCATAGACATCCGCATTTTTGTTGCAGATGCGTTGCCCTCCTTTCCTTCTTCTCTTCATAGGGCCACTGGCTACTCACAATCCCGCACGAAACGCGGCAGCATAGCTGTTACTTTGCGGCTGAGTCATGTGAGCGGGGGATCTGCGGTCGTTCCGGCTGGATTCGGCTGCATGCATGAACGCAGCGTGGTACTGCATTTTACTAAAATAATAAATAAAACAATGCAAAGTATCTCCATGGTTTTTTTGTGATTTTTTTATTACAGGAACTCTTAGGCCTGCCTAAGTATCTTTACGACCTTATTTCATCTTCCTCGCCCTAGTACGTTCATCTGTACTTTTGTACTTCAATATACATGGCGCTTTGTGTAATACGAAATAATATTCATTTAATAAAACAGTTAAAAAGTGTGTGAACTGGTACATTATTTATATTTCAAATAAAATAATAATATTTTACATGTTTTTACTATTAAAACAGTTGCAGTGAAGAAAATTTATGAAAAAAGATTCTTTTCGTATCTTCATCTGTTTGCACAGGAAAATCTTCGGAAGTAATGGACGGATTGGAATTAAATTTTTTTGTCGTATAGCTTATTAGCTATAAGTCTGGGTAACATCTGAGGTCGATGAAGAGTACGCGGACGAAATCACCGGCACCAGCTAATTTTAAGTATGTTAAAATGGTGTCATACTGGAATGGTGTCATTCTGATCATATACAGGTAACAATGTATTGTCCTACCTGGTCGAATTTCGTTCATTGTGACCACCTGTATAAAAACTAAACGACTTCATTACTTATAAGTCCAGAACATATAAGTGCACAAGTGCACGCGCGCAGACACGAGTACATATACCCTCTTTTCCATCCTCAGGACCGACGGGACAACGTGCTCACTGCTTTTCGAAGCAGACGAGTGTAAATACTCAACTTCCTAACTACGGACTGTTGTTAGAAATTGGAAAATCCTAACAACACATTTGGTCCGACCCAGAAGTAGAACCCGAGACAACAAGATGTGTGATAGCCGTGCTTAGCACTGAATCACTGGGGTGCCGAATAGATATAGGTATTGTATTGAATGAGTCAGTACGAAGACTTTAGTAATACTCGAGCCTGGATGTGACCTCCATGTGGCAAACGTTCACGTCAGCGCCGAGGCCATTTTAGATACGGAGCGCGAGCTGCCTCCGATGTCGGAGTCGGGGGGAGGAGGGACCTCTGGGCCCATCTGGCCGTGACAATAATAGCTAAAATTACCTGTTACAAACACTTTCATACCGGGAACCCGAGTAGGTCCCCAGACCTATGTTGGACTCGGCCATTGGGTAGCAATACCAACTAAACCCCAACGGAGCCTTCAGCCACTATTAATGGAGGGTCCCGGATCTGCCCCACCATGTTTCAAGCCTGGGGCGAACCCAGGCGAAGCCAATTGAACCGAGGTGGGTCTTTGCACCCCTCTTATAAGAAGAGGGGGCCTAAGTGCAACAGGAGGTGGCGCTATTGCGCACGGGACAAGAGGCGAGGGAGGGAACCTCACCCCATTGCACTGTTCCAAAGTCGGTGGGGTTGTCCTGTAGTGCTGGGCCACCTCATCTGTGGAGATGGAGTTGGTCCCTTAGGGGCTGACTCGCCTTCGAGGTGCCCTGATGATTGTTGGTCCGGGGCACCTCACCAAGGCCGACACTGGTGGCACTCGCGGTGGTTGTTCTGGGTATTCGGCACTATTATGTGCCGCGAGTCCCACACACCACTGGACCCCACCGAGGACCGGTGAAGGCGCGTAAATGCGTATCCCCGCGTCAACAAAAAAAAGGGTCCCGGATCTGCAGTCAACAGAATCCCTCCAGCGACAGGATGGCTTCGGCGAAAAGGCCAGGCTTACCCTCCTCGGGGACTGTCCAGCTACGCTATGACCAGTGCGTATCCCCGCGTCAACAAGAAAAAGCGACAGGATGGCTTCGGCGAAAAGGCCAGGCTTACCCTCCTCGGGGACTGTCCAGCTACGCTATGACCAGTGCGTATCACCGCGTCAACAAAAAAAAGGGTCCCGGATCTGCAGGCAACAGAATCCCTCCAGCGACAGGATGGCTTCGGCGAAAAGGCCAGGCTGACCCTCCTCGGGGACTGTCCAGCTACGCTATGACCAGTCCCCACGATGCCGTGTGTCTATGTTATGAACCGGCCATCGGCGCCGGCGGACGTTCCCATCCCGGCCCGACACGGAACACAGGGTCACAACAGGAGGCGCTGCTGATAGCGCCTCCTTCGTACTCCAATTCTTCGTCTGCGGGGTGACCGCATCAGCAACCTCCTCTCTCACCCGCTCGTTAGCTTCCTTCTGAGACATGACTGTCTCACAGAAGGAAGCCGTCGCCTGGTGGGACCCGTCGCTGCGATGATGCTCGATTTTGACACGTCCCCGTAGTGCGTAACAAGCAAGAAAATAATTTAAAAAAATGTACTTTTCTTATTTATTTACCTAGGCGGGATCGGAACCCGCGTACCCTCTGGGGTATCACGCGGACCGCCTCGTTACCAACTGAGCCAACCGGTCGTCAAATGTCAAACATTTTTCAATTCCTAATATAAATAACAATACGTGTCATAAAATTGCAACTCTCCTACTTTGAAGTCGAGTAGTAAAGGCTACCAGCAGACTTCTTTTATGCCAGCTGTTCGAGACGTGAAACCTTTTGTTTTGCTTTTTACGTTACGTTTATTCTTAGAATCTCAATTCTAAGAATAAACATTTTTGCAGACGTACCAGAGCATAAACTTAGGTATAGTGTATATATAGCATATAGACGTCGGTGCACTTTAGATAAAGCGGTTGATAAAAATGACACGTGTTATTCATAATCAGTATAGATAGAGTAAAGCATGATCTTACCATGACTGTTAGATATTGGAAAATATTAGAATATAATTTAATGATTGTAGATATTATATAGAAAAGGTGCCAACATGGAGCCACTCATGAGACAGGTATATTTTTCTGTTATTTAAAGTGTTATATATATGGAGAAGATAGAGGATCGCATTTTATACTACATTTCTTATATAAGTGCAAAAGAAAGAATATGTTTATATAAGCATATAAATTTCTAATGAGACTAGGACATTATTCAAAATTACGTTCGCAGGTTTCTATAAATACAAAATATAAAATAGAACATATATATGAATTTATTTTCAAATACAGAGGAACGATGATTTTTTTTAGAATAATCTTTACTTAAGAATTATAAGAATTTATCGTCAAAATGAAAACTATTTTGAAGAAAACACCATGTTTTATAATAAAGAGTTGGAGATACAACGTTTCACTTGGAATAAACAATTAAAGAACTACGGAGTTATTGGTTTCGGATTCTCACTTTAGTCGCACCAGAGAGGATTTTAGGGTCTATTAAAATCTACGCGATATTCATGGCCAATTACTGTTCACAGTAATGCTGGCCTGTAATAAATAAGCTTTTATTTTACATATAGAATTTAGATCCTTAATACAGTATCTTATTCAAATCGAAATTGCCTGTCCTTGACAAAAGAAATAGCCCTCATTATCATCAGTTATTAAAATGCTGCACACAAATCACTTTAATTTTTCACCAAAAACGTTAAGCAATTGCAATCGCATTATGCTTCAGGCTGATTAGCCGTTTTTTTTTTTGTTGACGCGAGAAAACACATTTACGCGACTTTACCGGCCCTGGGTGGGGTCCAGTGGTTTGTGGGACTCGCGGCACATGATAGTGCCGAATACCCACAAAAACCACTGCGAGTGCCATCAGTGCCGCCCTTGGTGAGGTGCCCCGGAACAACAGATCTTCAGGACACCTTGACGGGTAGAGGGACCAACTCCACGTCCATAGATGGGGTTGCCCCGCACTACAAGACAACCCCACCGACTTTGGAACAGTGCAATGAGGTGAGGTTCCCATCCTCGCCCCGTGCCCCGTGCGCAAAAGCGCCAACTCCTATTGCTCTTAGGTCCCCTCTTCTTATAAGAGGGGTGCAAAGATCCCCCTCGGTTCAATTGGCTTCGCCTCGGTTCACCCCAGGGAACTAAGCCCCACCATCATGAAAAGGCTTGAACCATGGTGGGGAGGCTGATTAGCCCTACTGTAGCGTCCCGAAGGTCGATTGTGTTCATATGAATTTCTGTTACTACACTTATCCTTAAGAAAATTATCTTAATCTCAATATGTAAATATCCGCCGACATCTTAGGTTAATTATCACCTGACGTTCCATTTGCACCGCTGCTTTTCAAGGAATAAAGATCCACTTTGGTTCCACTTTTACTTTTTTCTACAGTATAGGTGTATAGGTGGCACACGAGCAAACGAAGTCCTTGACGACTGTCGGCGCCCATCGATATCGGCGTTATAGATGTCACGTAAATGGGCTCCCCCTCCGCTCTTCTGGAGCGGACGTACGGACGAAAAGCGACAGTATGGCTGTCACTTTGCGGGGGTGTCCCCAATTTGGCTTTGATCCTTCTTCTTGCCAAAACTTTACTAAAGATAAGGTATCTTATTATTCTAAGCTTATATCACTATAAACACGAACTATTGGAATCTGCCATTTAACATGTCCAATTTATCTATTGTTTCAGTGCCGAGTGACAGCCGCTGTTAGCTTCAATGTCCTCGCGCTGGGATGCTGTTACGGGTTCCCCGCGATACTCTTGCAACAACTGCAAGATAAGAACTCGTCATTTCACATCAGCATGGAAATGGAATCATGGATAGGTGAATCTTATCTTATTTATTTTGTAATTGTTTAACGAGCAACTGTATCTTTGCAACTTTCTATCTACAAAGTATTTACTTCTAACAATGTCTTACTCATTGGAAATAATTGGAATTACTTCCTATACTCCTCCTATTTTCTTGTGATTAAATTCGTTGCTCCTTGAGATCATGTGGAAGGGTAGTAGGTGATTGAAGCTGTCGATCTTTTTGACGTGGGGAAACGCATTTAGGCACTTTCGTCAGGCCCTGGGTTCAGTGGTTTGTGGGCACATATACAATGTGTAACAAAAACCCTCTTTGTCCCTTGTATACATATATTTACAGGTATACTGTTACCGTAAATAATAGTTCGATAAAATCAAATATTGGCCAATTAGCAGTAATAATTTAATAAGTAAATATTTTAAAAAGTTGCAAATGGTACCTCCACAGCTAGTCGATCCCCCAAGGGATGGCTCCTCCGCAGAAGGGTTGCCCCGCACCACGCGACAACCTCACAAACTGTAGGACAGTGCAATGAGGTGAGGTTCCCATTCTCGCCCCTTTCCCCGTGAGCAAGAGCGCTTCCTGTCTCCTCCTGTCCTTCGGTCTTTTGTCCCCTCTCCTTATAAAGGGGGTGCAAAGAGCAGCCTCCTGGGTTCAATAGGCTTCGCCCAAGGTGTCAGGGTTTACCCCATGGTACTAATCTCCACCGCCACACCAAGGCTTGAACTTTGGTGGGGCCGCTGTCGATCCTGGCTAGACAGAAATAGCAGCAACGGGAGCGAGTGGTCCAAAAAAACCCTTAAATGTAGGTACTTTGTCTCCGACCACTTTTTTTATAGCTAAGCTCCACAATCCTATGCTCTTCATTTTATATCTAAATGAGAATATAGGATGAAGAGCATAGGCGAAGTCAGCTGCCTCTCGAAACAAAATCTCCAATTTTATGTGTAATAACAAAAAAGAAGAGAGAAAGAAATGTGTGCTCGCATCTCTCTCTCTCTCTCTCTCTCTCTCTCTCTCTCTCTCTCTCTCTCTCTTTATTACTCCTTCAGTGATATACGAAACGTAAATCTCACATAAAGCAATAAAGCAACGTCTACGATGGCAGCGTTTAGGAAAACGAAGTGTTGGTCGACTCCGTGCGGTAGCCGGTCCGGGATAGATGCGAGCGGCAGGAGATCGGTCCCATTGGCTTTCACTGAAGGAGATCTATGTCCAGCAGTGGAGTAATAAGGGCTGATAATAATGATGATGTCTGTAATGTGTTATTAATATTTTCAGTGGCTGTATTTGCGCTATGTACGCTACTAGGAAACGTGGCTACCCCAATAATTATGGAGCGGCTTGGTCGTAAAATTGCCAACTACACAATGACGATTCTAATGATCGTTGGATGGTTCTGTATTATGTTGGCGAATAATGTAGAGGTATGTTATTATTGTATGCTACTATTGTCTGCGTGTGGTCACCAGCTTAAGTTTAGATTCCGTTGAAATTTCGAGATAAAACGTTGGATATACTTTTCAATCTATTCTTAGCCAAATGAAATGAAAACTTCAAAACAATCGGTCGAACAGTTTCGGAGGAATTGAACCACAAATATTATTTACGTATGGTATTATAATTTTTAATGGTTACGTATTTCCAGTAAGCATACGAGTAAGGGTGTGCTAGTATATCTACTGGACTGACGAGTTGTGGATGTACTAGCACACCTCCGCCTACCCCTTCGGGGATAATAGGCATGAAGCTACTTTTTTCTTTCATGCGAGTAAAATAAGAAGTAGTACCATGCTGCATTGCATCCGAATTGGAACTGCATGACTTCATCTCGCTCACATTGTACCGTCTTAAGTGATAGCTATGCTGTCAGGACTCATACGGTTTGTGAATAACCGGTAACCCATTGATGGTGGTGAAAGAGAGCATCATATATGCATATGCAAATGTTAATGGACACCAAATGTCTCCAATTTCTTGTATTTTTTATTTATTTTTATATTAAAATAAATAAAAAATAGAGGGATAGGTGCTGGAAACCTGAATTGACCTGCAAAGGAGGCATATGAGTAGTCGGATCCGTTAGCGGCTATACTGATTACAATATGTTTCAGCTTCTTCTTATGGGCAGAATATTACAAGGATTATCTGGTGGTATCATAACCATCCTGCGATCTACCCTCATCGGCGAGTACACAAGCCCGAAATATCGCGGCGCTTTCCTCATGACAGTATCACTCTCGCAGGCCTTTGGTATATTCCTGGTTCATCTCCTCGGGTCGCTGCTAACCTGGCAGAAGACGGCGCTTATCTCGGTCTTCTTTTCATACGCAAGTCTCGTAATGACCATTTACACACCAGAATCTCCAAGCTGGCTGCTTACAAGAGGAAAATTGGAGGAGACCAGACGTGTATTCCTATGGTTAAGGGGTGTTGAGGAGGAGAATGAGTTAGAAAGCATGGTAAAGGCCAGGATGGCCTTCGAGAAAGCTAAAGTCGAAGAAATACCTGGGAATAAGGCTAAAAAAATCTTTCACTTAGTGCGACAAACTGAATTCTTTAAGCCCATTCTCATTGTCTTTCATTTCAATCTGATGATGCACCTTGCTGGGGGGACCACGATGGCAGCTTACTCAATGGTCATTCTTTCCCTCTTAATGGGACCAAACGCTAACGCCCATTTTTGGATGGTCTTTCTTGACGCACAGAGAACCATTTCGAATACGGCAGCAGTTTTCATAATCCAAAAAATGAAAAGACGGACAATGGTGTTCTCCACCACAATTCTTTGCATCCTTAGTCAACTAGCCATGGCTGTGTACGCTTACTGGACGAATAGCCAAGGGAACTATAGTTATTTGTGGATCCCTGCCGTACTTGTTAATATGCAGATGCTCTCGGTGGCCGTAGGCATGGTACCTATGCCGAACGTTATATCGGGTGAAATATTCCCTCTGGCGTACAGAGGTATTGGTGGTATGATCACCTCACTATCGGGAGGGTTTATAATGTTTATCGTAATGAAGACTTTTCCAATGTTCATAGATAAAATGGGCTTGTCCGGAACGTACGGCCTGTACTCGATAATATTGCTGATCAATTTGATAATCGTGTGGTACTTACTACCTGAAACACAGGGTAAAACGCTTCAGGAAATCGAAGATGGATTTCGTGGTGGAAAGTTGAATCCAGGAGAGCTTGAAGCCCGAAAGTCGTTGCACTCTATTGAACAGAAACACGTTACAAAACCATAGGACTCGATTAGCAAAGGATTTTTGATAGCATTTGGAAGTCCGAACGAAACTTTTTTGTAAATAACGGGTATGTTAAAGTAAAGTTATAATTTATTAGCTATTGGTTATTTTTTAGTGTCAAACGTGACATGACACAGGGAGAAGTCCTGCTCGTTCATGTCGGTAGATTTTGAAGGCAATGCAACAGGAGTGCTTAAACATATATTTGAAGTTTATATTTTACTAGAAGAATAAGAGCACGACTTACAAAAGTCATGCTTTCGGCTGCAGCACCAGCAACGAATTGTTGTTAACCAATTAATTATTCTCAAATGAGGTCTGTACACTAAATCCGACTGATCATTACCTTCGCGTTTCTGTCAACTAACCGGGATTTTAATAGGAACCTATAAATCCGCCTCGTAGTTTTAAATTTGTAGAATAAAATAAATTGTGATATACGGGAAAAAATTACGATATATAAATGAGGTAAATAGGAAACAAAGTGTGATAAAAGAAATTTATTAAATATTATCTAAAAGTAATTACAACGTCTATACAATTGATAATTTAACGCACCTCGCGTACAGAGCGCTGGCTGCGCGTGGCTGCAACTATAATACATACGTTTGTATACCCAGACTACAAACAAAACGGAGGTGAACACATGCATACGGTCGCGCTCCACACATACACATTCATTATCAAATTGTCTGTCAAACTCGTAAAATATTTTTAAAAAATTTCATGTATTCACCTTAAAAAAATATTTACAAAACTTTAGTCTCGCATACGGATATCGCCTCCTCGGTCGTTCGCGTAAATCCCCTCGTAAAAAGCAAATGCCATTATAAATCCAACTACACATATTCTATAGAGATCCATTAAACCATTACTGTCGCCTCATAGTGTGATGACACTGGTCAATGGAGATTGACATGATCTAAGCTTAGTAAAAGTCAAGACAAATTCATGACTTTACTTTTGAGAAAAGGATTTCCATAGGATCTGTTTATGTGGTTTTATAGCGATGAGTGACATTCGCGAAAGCTTACGAAAACAAAGCAATTGTTCAAAAAATAATAAAAAACAATTCATTAAAACTGTATAAAAAAAAGTAAAATAAAATGTGTCTGAAATCACATGAAGCGCTAACTTTATATTATTTACTCGTCTATAAACATTTATTTCACACTCAAGACGCTCAATCCAGTAAATCATCAGGTACAATCAGAAGCAAAAATATCTGAAGGTGCAATTCAAAAAATATTTTTTGTTTTACACTATTAATCCCCACAAAGGTTAACAACGAGCCAAATTAGTCACAATATGATCAGATATTTTTGTCGCTGTGAGTTTAACATAGAATCTACTAACAACACTGATTTAACATCGATCTGCTTTATGCTTTATACTTTTGACATAAACATTGATATAGGTAACAGATATTATGTTTCATTACTTTCTATTAAACTTTATATCGTTAATAAAGGTATAAAAAAAAATTATAAAGCGTAACAAAGTAGGTAGCGGTTAAACTGTTTGTGGAAAATGGCATTTCGGAAACATTGCTCTTAGGGACTTTGTAGTAGAAAACTTTATAGAAAAGACCCATTATTGTACCAAAACCACCCCAAGCAGACACAATGGATATACTATAAAACATCCTAGAGGGCACTAGTAGCATTTGTTATTCCTGTCTACAATCAACCAAGACCATACTATATTTTAGTACAAGCGGGTGACACTGCTCATATACAGGCGACTTTTAGAAACTACACACATCACAGAGCACATTCTGTATATATGAAAAAAAAAGTATAAAAAAATTTGACCTAAATGTCTTTACATGTTTCGATGAAGGTGCAGCTGATAGAGCCATCCACCACAAGGCAGCCATTGACGAAGTCCCTGGACAACCCGCCATGTGCATGCCGAATGGTCATACTATCTGAATATAATTACATAAAATAAGTTGAAATTCACAATGTACATATGCAATACTTTAGTTTTATTGAATTGTATTGATTATGTACCCTCATAAGTGCGGTGCATTTCATTGTAACTTATATTGTTGTTACGGGGATGTCTTGGCGCAATAAGGGACTAAATATAAAAAGTACATTTTAAAATATGTTATCTATTCAGATGTCTGTACATAGTAAATGCTAGGCTCACTTGCATAATTATCTAATTAATTATGCCTTACATATCAATCTCTGCACTGGTTATCCACTTGTATCCATAGATCTACTTGCTTACATCAAGTTTGATCAGTCTTTTTCGTTCCTTCCTAACTCCAATCTTAAAATAGAAGATTGTTTCATTTTTTTTATTCATTTCGAAGTTGATTGTATAGACATTAGGATTAGAAGTAAACAAAGACTGGCAATTTTCCGTTCTCAATTTTTGTGAATTTACTGAAGAGTCGAAATGATAAGTATTACCTTACGGTAGTATATTTTATTATTTCTACATCAATATTGTTTCACATCTTTATAATTTAACTAAGTACTGTTTTCTTCTGTAAGCCATTTATACTTGGTTCTAATGTTACAATTATATTCTACTTTGTTCCAATAAAATTCATTTATCAAGTCATATTGTCAAGTAGACTTGTTTAATCAACTCAACTTTTCCAAAGATTGTCTATAATCTGTTCTGAAGCATCTGTTATTTTAATGTGTGTTCCTATTGTGGTGAACAAGTGAATAATTCGAGAAATAATGTTTTAACTTAAAAGTATCTACCGATAGTTTAGTTTAGGTCGGTATGATGACAAGTTGTGACAGTTCAGTTTAACACCATCAAGAAAGCAGGCCGCAATCGCCATTTAACACTCGGTAAAACTTTAGTTTATATTCTTCACTTCGCGGTATATTTTGATAGCATCACTCGTTTTAAGTCCTTCTACTTCTTGCTTTGTGTAATGTTGATAGCACAACGTTTACAGTCAATTCGCGAGCGACGCGGGGCGAGACGATGGAGCAGGACGCGACGCGGGAGCAGGACGCGAGTGAGTAGGTCGTGCCGAATT
This sequence comes from Eumaeus atala, assembly GCA_017140195.1. Classification (NCBI taxonomy): domain Eukaryota; kingdom Metazoa; phylum Arthropoda; class Insecta; order Lepidoptera; family Lycaenidae; genus Eumaeus; species Eumaeus atala. Next base: position 45,183 of record JAFELO010001079.1, on the reverse strand, counting down.
GGCGGGGCGCGACGGGACGGGACGAGCAGCACGCGACGGCTGTGCGCACGCACCGCAAACGTAGTCGTCGTCTTCTCTAAGCGCCCCGCGACTCAGACCCACACAGTGCATATGGAACCACTGGTCACAGCCGCCATCACATTGCACCCAATCTACTTTCCCTATCAACACAAAAATATAATTAGTAATAATGTCAATAACATCTAAAGAACAGGCCGATCGGTAAATATAATGCAACAGGTAGACCTGTTGCATTATATTTTCATTACAGAGAAACGAATTATACATTTCATTAATTCAAACGAAAAAAGAACGAGGCAGAGAAAGAGCGATTGTCATTTAGGAGTCATTCTAAGGCAAGGTGCCTTAGAATAACTGCAAACAAGATAACATATTTTGCTAATTTTATTATTGTTTATATTTTTATATGTTAACGAACCTTTAATTCAATCAATGAAACATTATTTCTCTGAGCTTCTTTTGAATCTTTCCATACATTTGTTAGCACAGAGATTCAAGCACATTTGTGACAATTACTTACCTGTAGGACGAAGGCATGAGTCTGCGGCGCAGTCTTCTTCGTCCTCCGCGGAAGACTCTGACGAGGTGCTGGAGACCCTGCGGTTGGGGCCCGGGCGAGCTGCCGCCACCGTCGCTCCTCGAGATTGACCAACTACAAACATCACCGATACTTAGTCTGGCCATAAATACTGTTACAATTAAAAATTAAAAAGATATATTTTAATTTGGAATCTGTTATTTTTATTTAATTGTTCATTGTCATTTTTATGTAATTGTTTTCTGTATTTGACGCCAATATATTGTACAGTGTTTTGAGATATTAAAATGGAGTGGGGTGATAACAGAATCGCTGAGATTGTACAGAAAGTAGGTATGGACACAAATGTATTTTTTTAAACTCTCCATACACTTGGTTCTGGTCAACATAATTAAAATAGTAGAACATACCTTGACGTGTATGCCGCGTGAGTTTGCCCCTAGCGGTAGGCAGACCTCTCTTCCGCCGCTCCTGGCGGGCCATGTAATGTTTGCGCATCATCAGGCCGGACCCAGAAGACAGTCCCTAAAGAATTGCATTTGTATCATCGTAGGTGGGCTACATAAAAATTTGTAAAATATCCAGTCTGTCTAGGTAACAGCTACAAATTAATCAAATTCTATATGGCCAGAATTAATATGGTATAAAAATATTCATCGATTAATAAAATTAAGTTTAGTGATAATATATACTCACTTGTTTTCTGTTGAGATAATTTGTAGTGGTACCGGAGCCACGTTTGATTGTCGTTTTAGTTGGCCCCGCTGCTGTAATAGATGTTTTATCTTTTAACAATGAGACTTATAGTAGATCACCTGCATATATTATTGTTTAGATATGTCGGTATTTTGAGAACCAAATATAATAAAATGATATATAGCAATTATTCTATGGTTGTCCTTTGTAGCACACATGTTTAAATACAATAAACATTGTCAAATATATGTACCACAGAATACATAAAAACATGTAATGATTTATTTGTCGGTATAAATTTATTTCTAGAGTAAATAGCAACTATTATTATTCCATTTTTAGCTGGTAAAATTTATTTATTATAGAGTATATTGTAGTATACTATTTTCACGTGATTTTCAGTTACGGGAGTAGCGGGATACGGTTACGCGGAATGTTAATATGCTGACGAATATATTCTTAACGGACAGAGTGTAGTGGCGGTTTGGCGACTCACCGTGGTGGTGGTGCGGGCGCGTGCGTTTTAGTTGGCGGTGCGGTCCCGGCGTGCGCTGCGCTCGCTTGCGCCGCCCCGCGTCCAGCACACGAGCGCCGCGCCCTTCAGCTGCACGAGCCGCGCACACCGCGGCCCAGACACCCGCTTGCTCTCCTAGACGCACCTGCACATGTCATTGAAAATACATTGGGAACCTGTTTCTCTAGGCTTCGTCTACTTATTTTCCTATTTTTCTATTTAGCCAGATTGAAGCTATGGTTCGTATATAATAGCTTTTTGTTGTTATATAACGAGCAAATCCATGAGATTAATTAAATTCTATTTAAAATATCGATGTGTATAATAGAATATAAACCGTCACAGTTACCTCTAGCAGATCACCTTCCAGCATGAGATCTTCGAGTTTCTGCAACAGCCCAGGGCTAACTCGAGCGCTGGGGGACCGCGGTGTTGCGCTATAAGCGTGTTCCAAATTTGCCGACGATCTGAAATATTTAATAATTGATCAGTTGTTCGAATTGTTCCTGCTGCATTTATAGAGCCGTTTTTTGTGGGGCTACTAGCCATTTAAAAGTATTTAGAGCACAGATTTCAAGCTAAGATACGCTGTGGTTGTCAGGATATGTGTGTGCATATGTCGTCTCCAATAGGCTCCAATCGTTGCCACTAATGCTAAATAAGTACCTAGCAGCGTGAGTGTCTTTACTAGGCGCGCGTGGCGGCATGGCGGCGAGTTGAGTGCGCGCCGTGTCCTGCCACGCCATAGCGCGCTCCGTCACACACTGCAGCGCTTCACCTTCCGCGAGCCGCACCGGAAGTTTCTGGAGCCACACCTGTTTCAAAACATGATTATTAGTTAATGACACCTGGGCCTTATTCAATTAGCTTATCTTCTTTTCTTTACATATAAAGACCATATTAGATTTTTAGGGACTGTATATTTTTTCACAATGTATGTTACATTGCAATGATTAAATCCTTTACTGAACAATTTGTACTATTTATTCATAAGTTTATATCTATCTAGAAATACATTTCATATAATAAGATTGAAATTTATAAATACTTTACTCGCTATTATTACATCTACGAAATAAATAAAAAAAAAAACAATTTTCAAGTTTGTGATTCAAAAAATAACGGATTTTTGTGCAAACTTTAAATCCCATTTTCACGAAATTGTCATATATTCATTCTTAGCGTGTGTGTATGTGTGCAGTACTTTCGGTGATTAAGGACATATACGTGTAAAATTAAAAAAATGGCGCTCAAGATCGAATAAAAGGCACTCACGAGTAGCCCTAGTATACGGTGCAGCCGGGGCCGCTTGGTGCGCGTGCAGTCGGGGCACAGGAACTTGGACTCGCAGGGCGGAGGCTCCGTGCGCTCTGGGGAATCACCCTCCTCCGGTTCCTCCTCCTTTGTACCGGCTACACATGACGCTATAACAATTTATAAAGGTAAATTTAAATAATAAGCAAAAAAGAAAACATTTTGAGATAAAATATGATGATAAAAAAAAAATTATAGTGTTAATAAACGAGCAATCGGAGCAGGTCAACAACTACCGACGCCCACGAACACCACCATGATTATGTCGAAGCGTAGCCCTCCTTTTCACCTCTCTCTC
>JAFELO010001079.1:22283-41795 GCA_017140195.1 Eumaeus atala | reverse complement strand
CCATATAGGATTAGCTTTATTATTGTTGTATTGCACAATATTCAGTTTAGTAAATTTAAAAAATTGTAGCTTATTAAACATAACAAAGACGGCCGATCTCGCATCCATCCCGGACCAGCTACTGTACGGCGATCGTCTTTCCACCTGGTGAATGGTCGACCAACACTTCCGTTATCCTAAACGCGGCCTCCACTCCAGAACCTTAATGGTCCATCTGCCATCTGACCTTCTGATTGAGTGACTAGCCCATTGCCGCTCCAGCGAGCTTATTCGTCGCATGATATCGGATACTTTGGTTCCGCCTTATGACTTCGTTACGAATTCTATCAGACAAAGAAACACCAACATAGCACGTCGAATAGCCCGTTGAGCTACCACGAACTTGCGGACCAGTCCTTTAGGGCATGGACCAGTCCTTTAGGACATGGACCAGTCCTTTAGGAAATTAAGAGGTCATGTTTGTAGGTCATCGCTTTTGACCTCAAGCACTGCGGTAGAGGCGATGTGACGAAGCTTCCGGAATGCCGCCCAACCCAACTGAATCCTTCCATCGGCTTCCTTCTCGAAGTCATATCTACCTAATTACGTGAGGTAGACGTATTCGTCTACGGCTTCGAGAATAGCACCATCGACGTTGATCGGCCTAGGGCAAACGTGTTTAAATAAATAAATAAACAAATAAATAAGTATGTAAAAGAACACACTGAGACCAAGACATTTACATATAAGGAAGTGTGAAGTAAAAACATTAGAATTAAAAAAAAACCACAAAACAAATCATGAAAAAACACAGCCCATTTGGCAACAGTGTTTCACAAAATGGTTGGGACGTCAGTATAGCCAGAACCCGATGAGTCCTGGCACCGATTTTCAGGAGCACCATTATTTCTTCCGATCTTGGCAGAGACATGACTTAGTAATAGAACAAACATAAATAAAAATATATATTTTGACTCCACATACGAAACACATAATATATTGGTAAATTATTTAGTTAATAAAACTAAGTAAATAAAAGTGAATGTAAAATAATGTTTATAAATACAAACTATTATATTATTATTTATAATATTATCATTGTTATATAAATCGAGACTTCGAGTTTGCGTATTATACGTTAGTTGCGCCTGTTGTTACTTACATCGAGTTTTGCACACATAAGATTTTTTATTATACTGCTTTTTTAAAGTTCTATTTGTATTGCAACTTGCGTGAGGCGGTGGCAGGTCGTTCAAACTACCTAACTTAATGCGGTTTTACAGCGTGTGGGCAAACTCAACGCGTACTGAGAAGCTCAGGTGCAGTGCGGGGTGTCGACGTCTGTCGTCCGCTCCAGTTTTCAAGCCAGATATTCGGGAGCGCCATATTTCACTACGCCAAATAACAACGTAGCTAGGTGTAACTTTCGACGATTTTCCATTTTTAATTTGGACGCTTGGCTCAGGAGTGGAATTACGTGATCTCACCGTGGTATATGAGAGCAGCAGCGCGCGAGCGTTTTGAACTCGCTGTATGGTCCGTTTTAAGTTTTGGGTCCATTACAACATCCATATAATCGAACTTGAATAGTACGAGCGATTCGCATGCCACTATGCGAAGATTTTTGCTAAGGGAGATTTTAAATCGGTACAGAACTTTAGACCTATAGAAGCAGACGCTATTACATTCGGTCTAGTATTGGTCCGAGGTTCCGTATTTCGCTCACACCTTCTATCCTAATACCACTGATTGCAATTATAGATTCTCTGTTTTTAACTGTCACTAAGTGTTAGAATGTAATCCACCCACACTTTGGTCACATTTGCGTCCGTACAAATAAGATCGAGCAGGGTGTTACTATGGGATGTGAAATGCGTATGCTAGGCGACATGCTGCTGAATATTAAAGCTTTATAAGAAGTCGCAAAATATATACAACTACTATCTTCACTTTTTATAAAATTGATAAGAGATGGGGCGGTAAGCTATGCCGATTGCCATTCGCTTGGAACGGATAGTGACGCCTATCCATATCTGCTCCACGCAGTCAGTAACAGGGTGTGTAAGTACTCGAGTGGGTATATCTCGTGGGTAGCCCTCGAGGACGGGGAGCGTGGCGAAGCCGGTATCCAGATATAGTGGGAGCAGTGGATACATCTTCTCTGAGCCAGGTCTCATTCCATGCAAGAACGTCTATGTCGTGCTTCAACAATGCAGCCAGAAACTCCTCGTGAACATTTCCCAAAGAACGAGGGTTAATTAAACCTACTTTGATTTTTTTTCTGTCATTACATAATAACATATGGCATACAGTACATAAAGTATAATACGATAAATGTTATACACAATAGTATGTTACAGTGCATGCTAGTGATGAATTAACCGATTTAACAAACATCTTAAAATTGTAGACAGTAAGTATTGTTCTCTACTCCTTTTTTCCTTTTTTGAGTTGGATTTAACATGAAGTTAAGTCTAAGTCGAAGCCGGCAATGTCCGCCCCCCGCCTCACCCTTGCAGCTTGCAGCACGTCGTCCAGCAGGGTGCGCCGCGCCAGACGCACGCAGATGGGGCGCGCCGGCGGCCGCTCGGAGGTAGCCGGTGCGCGCGCGCGCCGCGGAGCTGCACGATGCACGCTCACTACATCGGGCTCGTCGACCGGTACACCTAACTTATTTGTAATTGGGGTAAGAACATGCGACAAGTTTTCGCTGTCGCGCTGAGATGCAAGTGATTTCTATATCGTTAGAAAGACGCTCTTGGTCCCTGTCATTAAGATCTGCCCTCAGCTGCGTAATAGTGCTGTCATCAGTCTCACATGACTTCCCTTTTTTCTCTAGCCGTTAATCTAGTCCATTCGACTGTTAAATTCGGATAGGGTCGATCCTATTGAGCTTATGTCCTGTCAAAATGAAGACATCCCTCTAGTACACGCGGACAGCTCGGTGCGGAATAAGTCGATGGCCTTCCTCATCGCGTCTACGCAACTTGTGCCGTTTGCGTCCACAAAAGTGTCCATAGTGATGTCGTAAGTTCGACAGCCCTTGTCATCAATTTACTGGCAGAGGTGTTACTGGGACTTGTGTTTGTGAGACATCCACGGTGGAACACAAGACTGCATTTCTTATATTTGGCTCCATCGGCCACAGAGGTGAATTTGCCACAGCTTACACTAGGTACCCATAATGAATAATTTTTATAAATAAGGTCAAGTAGAATTGCGTTACTAAAAAAACAGATGTCACTGTGTGAATCTTAGTTAATAAAATATTATCCTTCTACTTTACTTTATTTCGTATAAGATAAACTGACAGGATGTGCGCAAAGTACAGTATAACTGCGAAATGTCACATCACAATACGAACAGCTGACCATCGAAAGTTTTATAATCAAACATTGTCATCGTCACTCTTAGTATTCCCGTGAAAAGACTTGTGCCGTCGATTTGAATGTCTATTTACAATGTTAGACAATATTCACTAGGAATTATAGTTCTATTATTAGTTATAACTTAAATCACTTAGGAGTTTACAGAGAGCGTATACTTTCAACTGCCGCCAAGGACGAAAAAAAAACATTTAACATGACCTTTGTAATGTCCAAGTTACAAATAATACGTCCAATACGTCGGGAGGATTCATTTAGGCTGTGCAGCTTTTCCTGCAAGCTCTCCAAAGATTCGGCCAACACAACGATATCGTCGGCGGAACGAAGAGGTGAGAGGTTCTCGCCGTGAATATTTATGCCGCATTCTGCCCAGATTCAAGTCCTAAAGACGTCCTCCAAAACATTAGTGAACAGTTTCGGAGAAATGACATCCCCCTGTCGCACTCATGGATGTAATTAGATTGACACTGTTTGTCTCCCTTGTGTTTGTCTGTCTGTCCGAAATAAACGGCCATAAAAGCAGCGTCATACAATGCTCTCAGTACTTCGACGTATTGCCAATTGACCTGACATCGCTGTATAGCTTCCAGAATACTCCAGGTTTCAACAGAATCAAAAGCTTTTGCATAGTTCACAAAGGCAAGGCACAGCGGCTGATTGTACTCATGTGTCTTTTGTACAACTTGCCTTATGATGAAACTGTGGTCCATGGTGCTAAATCAACTGCCAAGCCCAGCCTGCACCGGTGGCTGGAATGCGGCAAGCTTTGTGGCGAGTCAATTCGTCAAGACTCTTGAGAACAACTTGTAAATACGGCCAAGAAATGAGATTTGTCTATAATTTTGAAGTACTGATTTGTCACCCTTCTTAAAAAACAACACAACGTCACTTCCAAGCCATGCTTTGGGAGTTACGCGCCGCCGAAGGACAAAATTAAGAATCTTTTTTAGCTCTCGTAACGCAGTTTCGCCTCCTGCCCTAAGGAGCTCGACTGTAATTCCGTCCTTCCCCGCAGCCTTTCCCTCTTTAAGCTGCGCAAGAGCCAACCTTGATCTCAGCTTGACATCGGCTGACGTAAAGTCTTCGTGTGCTCTGCGTTCCTCATAAGTCCAAGCAAGGCATGTTTCTGTCGTGGTTCGTCGGGAGTTTGGTCGAGTGTCGACTGTACTAATCGGACACGCTCGCGTCGAAAGCCCATAGTCAGAGAGCCTCTAACCAATCGGTGATCACTTCCAGTTTTAGACCTGTTGATCACGGAGACATCCCTAAATATATGCTTTCGGTCCGTCGTGATAGTGTCAATCTCGTTCCTCTTCACAGTATAGGGGCTCTGTCATGTCTACTCCCTATGGGGTTTCTTCTTAAAATAAAATTTCATTAAGAAGAGTCACTCTATCTCGAGGAAGTTTATCAGCATTTGCCCCCTGCGATTTCGACTTCCGACTCCATGTGGTCCGTTAGTCGATTCGGCACCATTTCCTACGCCCACTTTGGCATTAAAGTCCCCCATAACAACATTAAAGTGGACCTTACAGGTGTTATGTAAGGCCTTTGAGACATCCTTTTAAGTTCCCTCCTCGTCGTCATCGGAATGTGTCGAGGTTGTTGCGTATACTTGTATCTCTTTGAGGCTGTACCTCTTAGAGAGCAAGTATGAGATACGCCACCCTACCCGACACACTAGATTTCGACAATGTCGCCTACGAGGGACTTATTGACGAGGAATAAGTCGCCGTGCGTGAAGTAGAATAGGTGACACGATGGAAATATTATGGTGTCCTCACCTTGTATTCTGGCTTCACATAGCCCCAGACCGTGCCATCGGATTTTTCCCAGTTCCTCCTCCTCCTCCAGCTCAACCAAGTGGTTATCTAGTGTAAGCGTTCGTCCGTCACACGTCCAGGTCAAATCGGCGGTAGCGATCCGTAGCCCGGAGATTTTCAGCACCCCCTGTTCCACCGTTACCGTGGCCAGGACTAGTGTAACTACGGGGAACAAGGGGCCGAATTTTGCTGTTGTCGTCTGTAATGTCGGAATTTATACGTTTGCGCGCCCGATCTTCCGCGCCTGAATCAGTCGTTAATAAACTGCATCTCGGACAACACATTACTATCTTTTATTCCAAGATATCACTCGAATTCATAGAAGGTAGGCACGTAATTGCCACGCTGAGCAGGCGCATTGGCAATCGCCGATTAGGTTTCGGACCGGCGCCACTGCTGCCTGTCGCATATCCGATTTATGGTACCGCCATCATTCGGCGCGACCGCTGTCCAGTGTTCCCGTCTATTTCACTGTCACAAATAAATAGTAATGCTTACATATATTATAATATATATAAATAATTATAAATAGTAAACATACCATGAAACCAGTCTTTGCATATTTCACATTGTGACATAACCCCATATTGTCTCTTCTGGCAGGTGCAGAACGTCAGTCCAGCAGTGGGTGAGGCTCTAACGTCTTTGCGTAAATTACGAGCTCTGAAAAAAAGATTAAATAAGAAACAATAACATCTGCTAGCTTGGATTTTTTTTTTAAGTATCATTAGTCTTACTCCCACATAAATTGTCTTCCTTTTACAAATCTACAGTTTATACTTATTGCTTAATGCTGGTACGATAAAGTACTCATGGCATGGCATGGCACGTCTATAGAGAGGATTCTCTTAATGTTGAAGAACTGCGAGCTCAAGGACGCCGTTGGACTGGACGAATGGACTCCGTAAACGAGTCGTTATGTTCGAGCAACGCCGCCGAACCTGTCGAGCCTGCGACGTTTAGCCCCACCTTTCGCCGAGCTTGTGCGCGGGGACAGCACCTCTAGTAGCCAGTAGGAAGGACCAGTTCCGATAAATTCAATATTGATCTTACCTGAGTTCTTTGATATATGTGAGCTCCTTCTGCTCGGCGCCTTTGAAAGCGGCGACGATCTCCGCGGGTGAGGCATCCTCGCTGAAGTGTTCGAGCAACGCCGTCGCCCCCTCGCGCCCGCGTCGCTTGCCTCCGCCCTCAGCAGGGCCCGCACGGGGGGACAGCGCCTCTAGCAGCGAGTAGGGCCAGTCCTGACAAATAATGCATACATTAAGTATAAAGTGTTTATCAATATACATTTCCTACTAATTTAATAAACGATAATCATAATAATAACATAAATATTATTCCGCTTTTGTTCCTTAAATAGCAATAGCACAATTGACATCAAAAAGTCGTCAAATGGCAATTGTACCTACCTTCTTGAGAAACATATCCGCTGCACCACCACGCCACTCGTGAGCGGAACGCAGCGCGGTAGCTAGTTGGTCCTTCTCATACAGAGCGAGCGGAATCTGCGCACCGCGCCGGACCAGTGCCTCCACAGAGTGCATGTACGGGTATAGCTCCTTCGACTGCATCTCTTCGACCTGGGACAAGTCCATCATTACAGATAATCGATGATTTATTTCTAGATCTTAACAATATAAAAACAGTGATTCCATTTCCTTTCTGATTCGGTATATGAGCAAAAATCGATTAATAGTTGGTTGGTTACATCACTAAATGATCATAGTGATGTAACCTAGGAACTAATAAATGACACTATTAATATTGTCAGTTAGGATCTGTCACATATGTCACACAACTAAAGTATAAGTAGTCCAATTTTATACATGACAAAGGAAAAATGCCGCTTATATCGTACTTATGAGAAAGAAGCAAATTATAATCCTTAAAAAATGGGAGCATAATTGACTGAATGACATTAATTACCTTGGACAGCCAGTCTTTAGCGTGCGATATGGCGGTGTGTAGCGCGTGATGTGAGGGTAGGGTGGCGTCGATATCGTCCCCTTCAGCCAATAACGCTTCCAGTTCTGTCAGTGTTGTGTGTTGTGGCTCTGCTGGTGGTTCCTCAGACTCTGAAGGTTTCGTTGCGTTGGGTTCAATGAGGACGGCTTTGACCCGACTCTCCCAATCTTCTATTTGTACTGAAAAGTAAATTATTTATTTTAAATCAGAATAAGTGGCATATCATGGTAGTTAGCATTAATTACAATGCTTTAGTAACGTGTAATTGAGAAAATTTATATCCAGCAGAGGACAAAACACTGATCAGTAATTTATACACATGCTATAATCAAAAATGAGATGAGATGAGATGTAGACGCGGCCACAATATCTGAAAATCTTGAGATCGCCTTTAGCTCCTCTTTCACTCCTTCGCACTCGCCTGGATGCTAGTCTCAGATGCCCGCTTGTACGGCAAGTAGGTACACATATACAGAAACGAGCGCCAATATGGGATCACCAACGCACTCTAGACCGGTGTTATGCGAATTGTTTCCAGTGGCCTATCGGTCAATAAGGTAGAGATCGCGTTTGGGAAGACCATTGTTGTGTTGGCCATAGTCTAGGTGAAAAGATAATCTCTGTGCAGTGCAAATGCCAAGGGATGGGCCCCCATCACATCCATTAAAATATGCCTATTTTAGCACTGGACAAATCGTTAGCACACATTAGGTAGCCGATGTGACCGGGTTGTAGTTATATGCTAATACTTAGTATGAGCGGTTGTATGACGTTAACGTCGCCGGTACATACATTTGAGCCGTTGCAGGTTGGCGCGCTCGGGCTCGAGACGCGCGTGCGGCACGAGGTCAGCCGCATCGCTCAGCAGTCGCTCCAGCTCGGCAAGTGTGGGAGCGGCGGCGCGCGCATCTCGTGCGGTCTGCAGCCAGCGCGCCTGCGCCGATCGCGCCACTAGTGCGGATAGCTGCGGCAGTACGATACATAGACGACCGCCCAGCGAGGACACCTATACACACACACACCAAGGATAAGTGTATTATCTTATTAATGAAACATGGAAAGAAATATAAAAAAATATCTATATTAATCGAAATAAAACTCAGTATATCAAATTATTTCAATTGTTTCTATCATAAAAAGCTTCTCACCTCCTCTAAATCTTTCACATACGTCGCGTCGGTCTCGTCCAAGTCTTTACTGAGGAGGTCTGTGGCTCGGTCTTCGAACTCCTCTGTTTGCCGCAGAACCTCCTTCACGGCCGAACCTAAACACATTGAAGACATAAATAGAAAATGTAAAACTTTCATTCAGTCTTCTCTTCGTAATTTGTAAAACTTTACATTCTCTGCAAAGATAAAAGATTTTTATTATGACGTAACCATCCGCACAATTACTATGCCGAAGTATTGCCCTCCTTTCCTCCTAATGTGCCTACCGAGTGTATACAAGCAGGCGTCAAGTGGTCACAACTTACAGTGACAATAATAGGCATGACAACTATATAAAAGGTTCCAAAATTTTAATGGGTTAAAGAAAGGAGAAATTAAGGTAGCACTCGGTTTTAATACAAAAAGATAGACTGCTGACCGCACTAATGTCTGCATAAATACAAGCGCAGAACATGCTATATAATATGTCCTAAGCAGTTTGGACATATTATACTATATGTCCTATGCTGATTGCTCGCCTTTATAGTGATGGCTGCCGGAGCCGAAATTCGACCAGAACATTATTACTATAACATACCCTCAGGCAGCACGCAGGCGAGCCCGTCTATTTCGGCGGCAAAGAGCGTGAGCTCATGCACGGTGAGGCGATACTTGGGGTCGTGGTGGCGCGTGCGCGTGCGCATCTTATTGAGGTCCAGCTGCTGGATCACCGTGGCGCACTTCTCCGCGTCCTCGATGGCCGTCTCCAGGGCACGTACTAGCTCAGTCTTGTGCATCTGGAGAAGTATGAAAAGTTTAAGTACATTTTTTTTCTATATGAAACAAATATATATTATTTATTGGTAATTCGATGTGCATAAATAGAGGCACAAACACAAGTCTGCTGATGCAAGGCCTCCGTTCTCATAAGCGGAATGTAACGCGATAGCATTGTTATGAATTGAGATGACAACGATAAAGGTGTACTGTCTTAATATAGAATCCATTGATAGATCAACCAAGTAGAATCACCTTGAGGTCGTGCGCCCGCTTCAGGTGGGCGCGTAGCCCGTCCAGGTCACACGTCTTCGGTGTGTCGGGGTCGAGCGCGTTCTGAACCGACTCCGCCCACTCGCGGAACAGCTCCGACTTGCGCTTCAGCTTCTCTAGCATTGCCGGAAGTTCGTCCAGGGTGTAGCGATATCTACAATAATATTTATTCAATAAAAATTCAGTATTAAAAAAATCACGCTAGGTTATACATACTAGTTTGAAAAGAAAAAACCTCGTAATTTAGTGATGTTAATAAAAAATATTTAAAAATTGTAGGACAGGCTTACAAATCACATGATTTTTTTATAATAACTAAGGTGAGTATGTCCCTTTGTTCTGTATGCTTGGGCGTTGTGGATGACATCTTTTCCAAGCGTATATCTTCATATCATTTAATCTGATAGTAGTACGTACCTAAGTTTATGCGCTGCGGGCGGGCAGGCGCAGAGCGTGTGGTAGTGCCGCGGGCACGCCACGTGTGTCGTACACGCACACGTCACGCACGATAGGAAGCACGTGGTCTTGCACTCGTGGCACTGGCGCTCGTCGTCGGGAAGTAATTCAAACGCTTCTCGCTCCGCCTCCGTGACGCCCTGCACAGGAAAAATAAAATAACATTTGAATAGTCTAAGCTCCATACTACAATCTTATGTTATTATTTACCTTAAGGTGCATAGATAAAGTGTACATACTATAATTGATTAAGTACGATTATTTATTTAATGTTTTTATTTTTTTAATCTTTAAATTAAATACTTTCAATATAGATAAATTTTATTAAAAAAACCAGGTGTCGATAAACTTCTTTGGAACGGGCGGCCGCCATTTCGGATCAGCATATCGACATACACGCCGTTATCTATAGTTATTTATATTATATGTCCTGTCTTGTTATACTTTATGTTATATGTCTTTGTGATACTCCATAATACCTCTATGACGGTACCACTTACCCAGTCCAGCAGCGCCTTGCGCAGTTTGCGCTCATCGTGCAGCATGGTGCGCATGTCGCGATAGGCGGCCAGTGCTACGGTGAGCGACAACGACTCCGCCTCCAGCGCCATCTTGCATACAAGCTCATCGTGCGAGAACACGCAGTAGCGCCGCAGCGTCGAGTAGTGAGCTATGCACTCGCGACCCATCTTCAACTGGATACAAAAAATACATAAGCCTTCAGTGAAATTCACATGATAGACTTCTGTAATGACAGCATATATGGAGACTAATATTCTATTAGTGGTTCCTTACACATTACATGAAGTATAACTTCTAAATTATGTTCATAATACAAATCGTGTGCGATTTAAGTAAATTTTATGATATAAATACATTTTTAAGCGTTATTTACCCACTTTTTATTTTTGCTCACTTGGTGGCAATATAAAGAAAGTGTGGTGTATTTTCAAGACTAAAAAATAACTTTTTATGCAAAGTGAGTGTAACACAATTTATCACAACCCTAACAATAAGTTTAAAGTAAGTAGACGAAAAATGTAGCACAAACCCAGTCAGCAGGTGTGAAATTGACTGCTTCAGCGAAGTTGTAACCCTGGTTGAACCCGGCGTGGTATGCCCGCGGAAACGTTACGACGAATTCTCCGGCATTTTGATCAGTCCTGTTAACGAAATAAAATATTCATTACTAGGTTTAGCCCTTGACTTTTACAATTTACAATTTAATATAATTACAATATTTCGAGTGTGTATACTTCTTTGGCTCTAAGAGGCATGTTAAGATATAACAAGTGCGCGGTTTTAATTTAGATCTCAAGCCCATACAACTGTAAAACATTAATCAGATTATATTCAGTAATTTTTCTGTAATCCAAGCAAAACCGGACATCTATTATTTATTATTATATATGAAACTGATGTAGCACAAATGCAAAGTGTATTAATCATTAACTTACATTGAACTCTTAAAACCCAGTCAAACTGAATGTTGAGTAGTTATATAATATATCTAATAACCACTAGACAAATGGTTGATCTAATTTAAAGTGGAGTAAGCTATAGATATATTCACCTGTAGACAGGTACACCGGCCTTCATAAGCACATTTGGGTTCATGATAGTGACAAGCTGATGTAAGAGGTCTGGCTGCAGTTGAAACAGTTCAGGAGCCTCGGCCTTCATTGTAGCCTCAAACTGTTCTGCTTTGGAACTGGGAACTCCATACCTGTAAAACGTATGGAATAGAAGTACTTTATAGAGTATATTAAAATTACATACACTGTTAGACATTAACAAACAGTACAACATTATTTTTCAGCAGCTACTAATTAACTAAGAATGATACATAAGATATAAGGCACATAATTTAGTACATTAAAGGAGGCCTATATTTTACCTATTTAAATTTAATAAAGATTTTGTAATTATATTACATTCTCAAAAATAACTCGGGGGTAAATATGCGCCGGAAAGTGCACAAAAGTTTACCCATCATAATATCATAATAAGCCATTGTGCAATGTTAAAAACTTCATGTTAACCTGGAAACTTACAACACAAATGCACAATGAGATGAAACTTAAAAGTAATATAATTTGAAGATATTTTTTTATAAATATTATTATTATTGACATTTATTGGTCAACTACTGGAATTAGGGTCTCCAATAAACTTCAATGGAATTATCATAAATTGTAATATTTATGATAATTCAACTGAAGTACAGTATGAATTATACAGAACAGTATGAATTAACTAGTAACTTTTCTAATTCCTAAGTATTCATTAATAACCAAGTACACACAAACTTAATAAGATTGGTCAACATATTACAAAAAGTTCAACCACAGACACTAAGACATCACTTCTTTTTATTTTATCAGATATAAAAAATAACTTTTGTCCCTCACCAAGTCTTGGGTTCTCCCCAGTGAAGATAGTTGATGGAATAACTCCAATGGTCTTCATTGTGCCAACAGAAGGTTGCAAAACACATGCCCACATATAGCCACGGTATCTGAAACATAACACAGATTGAAGTCTGATGGGCGACTATAAGTAATTGAAATTGTAATTTTATTCATATTCAGTACCACATAATGTGTTTTAAACATTTGAATATACACTTTAATGTAATTATAAATAAGTACCTTCATTCCAGATATGTCTGCGTTGATATGTCCCAGAACAGAACCTTCAAGAACAGGCAGGTTGTTCAGGTTCCAGCTGGACTCTGCATACTGTTGCTCACCAGGATACAGTTGAGGACTGGACTTACTTGGGAAACCTGAAAATATTTAATTATTTTAGACAACAGAAGCGACAAATCCTTGATTTTTCTAGTGACTATGTCGGCTGCTGTCACCCAAAACATTCAGAATACTTGCAGCTGTTTAGGTCATTTTTAACTTTTAGAATCCTTTGGAGGCCCAAAGGAATATAATATTATTCTTTGGTAGTTGACAGACAGTGTCATGAAAATCTAAAATCGCGAAATTTGGCACTGCCTGTGTCATGAAAATCTCAACTCAGCAAATCAAATCAATTCAATCAATTTGGCAACTAAGATAATATTATCATATTGATACCAGAAATGAACATTTGGCTAACTTGGTTCTTTGCTATTTTTATAATATTATATATAGATTAGCTATTTTTGTACCAGATTATCTGATTGGCGTAAACAACGAAAAATTGCTTAGAACCAAGTTATCCTAATGTTCATTGCTGGCGTCGAGATGACTGAAGAAAACTGAATTTTATATAAGTATACCAAAGAAACTTTTCGAAATATACATTTGTTGTTCACTTCAAGCAAAATGAGTACCTATATAGGCACCTCCAGATAACATCAGTGTGAGACTTTCACTTGCCGATTTTTTTAAAACAAATTATAATGTTAGGATATTTATATATGTGATTTAAGTTTGGTTTCTGTTCATTTGTAATGTTAGGTGCGATCCGCTACCTGACTGAATGTTAGTCTGTAATTTTTACTTATCTAAGTATAAGAGATCGAACACACTTTTTACAATATGTTCACATGCTGTGTACCTGAGCCATGATCCATAGAATGTAAGTCGGCGCCGTATTCTACCGTCACATCTTCGTCTATTGAAGACACTACTCTCCAGAATTCCCTTTCCACAGCCGACGTCGGCACCATCTGGCATAAAATAAATTTCATTATTTGTTTGTTACACTTTCACGTAAAGGTTACTACATACATCAGAACACTTAGGCTACATTGTATAAGATATTGTGTGAATATATGCACATACGAAATCACGGGAACTAGATAGTTTACCTATATAAATAAAAACTGGTGGTCTGAAACTCGGTTTGTAGAGGATACAATTTTACGTGACAACTGTTCTTTAATTGATCTGTGGACGATGTTACGCTCTCTCGCTCGCAGGCTCCACCCATTCAGAACATTACTTTTAACATTTTTTCGTTATCGATTTAAAAGACGTTATCACGTCTAAATTGACCCCCCTCCCTATTGTATGTATACAATAATTTCAGAACGATTGCACTGAATTAATAAGATTTTTGATTTTGCTATGGTTTGTGTTCATTTTTAAATTATACGGTTTGTCTAGAGAGGTTGAATAATGTCTATTCTACACTAGTAAGGTAACAGTTGTTGACAATTCCGCCAAATAACAACGTATGTTGCAATAACGTAGAGCGACTCGAATCGTTGACGACCAAGTTATTTCCGGACATCTCGATTCTTTGGTCCTACGAAGAGATGTCGGTTCATTGTGCATCTTTTATCGTATTTTTTTTTTTTTTTTTGGAGTGTTCCGATGAATTGTTCGGCTTAATACCAGCAGCATAATGCCATCTTTGGACACCGCGACAGAACTGTAAGTTCCACGTCCATCACCTTGATGTCCGTAAATCCACAACAGTGCTGTTGAAACGCCACTTCTTACCTCGTACAACTGTACTGTGGAAGCAACTGCCTCTCTCGGTATTTCCGACCTGATACGAATTAGATGTCTTCAAGGAAAGAGCATACATATTCCTTAAAGGCCGGCTACCTACTTGCCCGTTTGTCCCCTATCTCATAAACTAGCATTACAGGTCATCCGTCGAGTCAGATCGTTTAATATAAGGACTTACATGTACGGGCATGTTGAAGTAATCCGATTTGAACTGGTCCGCCATTTCTCCAAACTGCTGGAGGGTGTACTCCCGGCTCGCCTGCTCGAACCCAAACGCCTCGGTCGGTTTGGAAACCTACACATAGGATGTCCCCTATATGATATTCTTTTTACACTGGTGGCATATGTCGAGTTCAGTAGCTAATTCCTACAAACTATTCAAATACACAGGAAATATTATAGGGCGTGCACAAAGTGTACTCTCTTCTTCTTTACGAGTGGCATTACGATTCCTTCTCCTAATAACATCGATCGATGATAGAATCTGACACTCCAAGGTTTGCACTTAGAGCTCTAACGAGCTAACTACGCACTCAGCTGGTACCTTTCCCACGTTTTCCAGATCGTTTTCGGTACGGTCCACGTCGTACCAGTTGGTGCGACGTCACAAGCGCAAAGTGCGTAGTTATCTCGCTCGGAATGTAGTATATTATTTGATTGGCTGGAGGATCTACTGCGCATACGTGAATGACATGCAACGGTGTTAGAACATTTGGACTTTCCATGAGATGAGAACTGTTTTGAATGAAACAGTTTAAATAAATTAATAATGTTTTTCAGATTATACTGAGCATATATTACATTGTCCGGGATTGGAATGTGCCCGCAGTGGCCATAGGCTTGTCATCTTGGGCCCAAGTGCATTGGCTAATCGTGGGTGTGCTAGTATATCTACTGGACTGACGAGTTGTGGATGTACTAGGACACATCTGCCTACCTGTTCGGTTATCCCCGAAGGTAGGCCTGAAGGTACTTTTTTTTTTAATACAAATAATTTCGTTTTTCAACGTTTCTGAAACATCTTCTACGGTCAACAAGTGGTTTGGTGACTTTGATTTCAGTTGGTGAGTAATAGTAAACTTAGCTTTTCGACTTAACTCATGCCATTACAATTGAATTTTGAACAATCAGCAACACAGACTATGTAATTAACTGTTACCTATCCAGATACCACAACTGGAAAGTGTTCTGTTAACATTAATATTGGTCAAAAGACAGGCAGTGACGCTACCTCCTCGGCGAGGCAGACGGGGCAGCGCCAGTCGCCCTTGGGCACGTCGGCGAGCGGCGGCACTAGGCAGAAGGTGTGGTACGAGTCGTCGCATCCGTCGCACAGCAGCATCTGCTCCTCCACGTCGCCGCGCCCGCACACGTGGCACATGTACTTCGCCATCTGTGACAACACGTGTATTAGCGAGCGGATGAGACGCATGTGAACGAGAGAGAGACGCGGATAGATACGGTGTGAACAAAGGAAATATCGCGAGACAGAGAGATAAACAGAAAGACAGGGAGAGCAAGAGAGATTAAAGAAAAGAAGATGGAAATATTATTGTACATCTGCTGCTTCAGGCTTATACACTTTTCTACTATAAAGTATTTCTTTTCGTCGTTTGTAGAATTCAAAATTTACATATTTTATGAAATTAGCATACTCTTACTACTCTACTACATCAGACTAGTGTTTCAAAGGTCATTGTATAATAAGCCTTTCAAATTAAGGAATAAAAGTCAATAGAATATATAATAATATGAATGATTAATGAAAACACTCAAGTGTTACTTTATTTCCTGCTGATATATTTTAATGTACTCTTCTACAAATTACATACTTAGCCTTGTTATACGAATATCAATGAAAGAGGTACCTACATACATTGAACAATAATACAAAATTAGAAATAGTAAAGTTGTAAAAAAATTATACGATATAATGAGAAAATATTTGTGATATAAATTCAATATTTGAGTTCCTTTGATTTCAAATTGAGAATAGTGTACACATTAAACAACACTATCTATTCCCTCATTCGCCTATTCCGATGGGACGGCAGGCCGACAGGTCCGGAGAGAAATCAGGCGCAGGACCGACGCCTGAACGTAGTCACCGAGGCACAGCGCCGCAATACCGCCACCTAACTGTGCTTCAAGTTTTGAAATTGAATAATCGTGACGTTACGATCTGTGCTTGTTGCTTACCCCTGGACCACGAGGCAATCCACGAGACATAGCAGGTCTTTGATTGTTTGCGCGTGCACCATAGCTTAATCACACTTCATGTGTGTATGTTGTAAAGTTGCTGATATATAATTACACAGAATACAAGATGTATTGGAAGAATCTTGTAATTTCACTGTACAATTGATCGTTAAGTCTATGTGTTTAGGTGACAAAAAAATCCCAGGGAACTCGCTAAGTCAGGGTTTAAAAAATAATAATAATTTTGCATATGACCTCAATTCATAAAAACGCTTTAGCCTAAACTAA
The DNA here is from genome assembly GCA_017140195.1 of Eumaeus atala. NCBI lineage: Eukaryota > Metazoa > Arthropoda > Insecta > Lepidoptera > Lycaenidae > Eumaeus > Eumaeus atala. Next base: position 25,041 of record JAFELO010001079.1, on the reverse strand, counting down.
AATATGATTGTTTACTAGTGAACAAATTGATCACCAAAAAATTATGATATTTCGGATTGTAATTCACAGCAGAACCCACAGGGTATCACTAAACTTGTACAAGAGTTTACAAGATTCTTGGACAATTGGTTAAGGGCTGTAATTACAAGTACTAAATACAACTTCAGTGAGAGTTAAAGGGACTATCAGTTTTCAACTTTGTTAGCTAAAAGGTAGTTAACTTAACTGCACGATGAACCATGATGAATATACCGAAAAAAATAAAAAAACGAATGATTTGATGATTTCAATGGTATTGTAACTACAATATTTTGTTTTTTTTTTTATTCTTAACCATATAATCAAGGATCAGATGTAGTTCAGTATTAGTTATTTATGAGCATGTGCCGTGCCTTATTTAAATAGACGGTATTACTAAAGTTTTAAGGTTTTTCTTTTAAATTGGTACCAGTACGAAATGGATATTTAAGTGAATTATTTAAAAACACATAATCTTCGTCCGATGAAATGATAGCCGTGCACCGTGACGTCACACGCCTGTAATAATGGCGTCGTCACAAAAGCTATGTGAGGAAAAGCGAGTTGAAATTTAGAATGAATTAAATGCAGCTTTATTTAATATCATTTAGTTTTTTTTTTAATTATTGTTTTTTTTTTCTTTTGGAAGCTGGTAATATAAAATACTTGTAATATGTAATAATTTGTTGAGGCAAATATATACACAGAAAAGCGATAGTTTTCTAGTGAGTATTAGTTTTATATTTACAATGTGTATAGCATACTGACACCTGATCTTCTTAAGTGTGAATAATATGCGTGATATGATGGGATGTACAGTGATGAGTGGTGGTGGTAATGAGATGCATGTCTCACCGGGTCGTCAGGGCGCGGCAGCGGCGCCGAATCCATGTCTTTTTTAAAGGCCGGTTGTAGCTAGGGTACAATAGAGTAAAACGCCAAATAAATTTACTGGTACGTGTTTACCAACAAAACATTCAAAATAATACAACAGAATTTTAAAAAATAATCAATAATAATAGCGTTTATGTTCGTATTCCAGCCACTAGACTAGGCTACTAAGTATAGCATGAAGTTCAATCTGTTATATCGATTACCTGCTTCTACTTCTTATACAAAAAGTGAAACCCTACTGCCACTGATTTACAAAAATACCAAGATTCACAGTCCGTGTCTCAGAACCGTCCGTACAACAGATGTGCACAATGTAAAGATTATGCACTTTCTAACAAAGGCATATGCCTTTAATAATGGCATAATCATGCGCATAAACTTGACTTTACAAAAAAAGTTGTTTAATTAAAATGACGGACTATTTAGAATGACAGTTGATTATGAAATTGTGTATCTTATGTTTTTGTAAATCCCGTGCCCGCGGCTGTCACAATCTGCACAAACTTACCACTATGTCTATCACCAAGTCACATCATTTATTTACTATTAAAGCGAAAAAAAATATTTTAAGATGTATGTACTGTTACAACTATCATACGTGCTAAGATTTCATCTAATTCTAGTTCTAAACTCATTTATCGGAGTGAAGAGAGATAAGAAAGTAACAATTCTTAATTTTCGTTGTGTTTGAATGAGCAACTTGAAAATATTTGCTTAATGATAATTATTAATAAATATGAATTTAATGGAAGCGTCGGAAATAGGAGCAATGTTTATGGTTGTTTAATGATGATGATTATTGATATTTTTATCAATGTGTAATTTCTTACTGGGAGCTGATTAAAATGTGTAATTATTATATATTTACTCTAATGAATATATTTAGCACTGCATTATTTATAATCTAGGTTATTTTCATTATGAGATATTGATATGTTCCGTTTACGATATAATGCAATCCCCGTAAAAAATGCTTTTGTTAGGTCGAAGAATTCCAAATTACATTTCATGATTTGATCACACAAAGCTCTACCACCAGCGACAGTATGACGTATGGGGATGAACCACTGATCTTCACACAATGTGTGAATGTAAAAAATGAACTAAGACTAAGAGAAGTCGGCGAGCACGTCGGAATATTGACGAAACAGCTGAATAATTTCACGCATACACTTATCCGAGTATTTAAGAACTGTCGAAACATTGGCACGCATGTGCTTTTTTTAGTTCACTGTGATAATCACTGAAGACCATCAAACTGTTCAAGTGTTTAGATACTATAATATCAGCTGCTGTCCTGTACACATAGTATGAGGATCAGTGGGATGAACAGATTATGAGCCGGATCTTGTGGGTGGTGCGCTCACCGGGTCGTCGGGGTGCAGTGCGGGCGGCGCGGGCGTCACCGACACGGTCATGTTGCTGAGGCGGTGCTCCCGCAGCTTCGTAGACCGGAGCACCCGAGCGCGCGCCCCGCAGCTCCCCGCGGACGACATCCATTTATTCTCGCGCGGACCTGGCACACATGTTATAAGAGTCATCGAGCGCTATATACTAGAGCCGACGTACATTTCCGTTACAATTAGTTACTAAATAGTTTCGTAGATTAGACAGTGTGGGCCATGTTATGCAAGCTGTAAGCCCCAACAACAACAACAAGCTGCAAGTTGTTAGGACATTTGCTGTTCTGATTCAGCATTTTCCTGCATCCATTTTTTTATATAGCATAAGGGCGCAAACGATCAATCGGAGCTTTTCGATGACTACCGACGCCCACGGACATTCGCATGCATGTTGTGCAGATGCGTTGCCCTCCCATCACCCCACCTCCCCAAAGGGCCACCGG
>JAFELO010001079.1:0-22165 GCA_017140195.1 Eumaeus atala | reverse complement strand
CTTTGCTACAGAAACGAAATCTTGAAGCCGGGCTGATTTCCGCGACACCTTTTGCGCCTCTTTTTGGTGTCGCCTTTCTAAATCGCCAGATCAATTACCTCAGGTCTACATATCTCCATGACCCAACTTTGGCGATCCAATCATTAGCCCATTTGGAACTTACTATTACATTTTATTGACTTACTCCTGCGCGTCTCTCCGGGCTCCTCCTTGATGGGAGTCTTGTGGTCCGCTGGCAGAGCACCCTCCGTGTGGCTGCCCTCTGCCGGTTCAGGTTCAGCGCTCTTGAAGCGGCGCGCCGGTGATGGGGTGGCAGCCGGCGGTTTACTGCTCGATCGACGGCCCACCTTCTCTGGTGTCTGTTCGGTTTTTACTTCTATTTTCTAAAAAAAAATTAAAAATGCGGTATATTTTAATTTTAACTTAAATTCATGTGAAAAATATACAGACAATAAGCCAGTCGAGGCGAGCAATGATATATGCATAACCACTGTGACGGAGTATAATTTTGCATAATGGGGGTTATAGAAAATTAACAAGCATCCTCAAGACTTTTGTGTGGACCTCTTTTTACATTTTTACGCGCCATAAAAGCAACGAAATTGTATGCTGTTTTCAAATTTGTATAGGAGCGCAAACGAACAACCGGAGCCTTGCAACGACTACGCCCAAAGACATCAGCATTATTGTCATGCAGATGCGTTACCTTCCTTACCTCCTCACCTACAGTGGATCACCGGCTACTCACGAACCGCACGAAACGAAACAGGATAGCTGTCACTTTGTGGCGATGTCATGTGCGCGAGAGGTCCTCGATCGTGTCTGCCCAATTCCGCTGCCATGGCAGCATGGCACTAACTATATGCATGGTCCACAGCACGCCGTTTAGATCTTAACTTATCAATGCGTGCGAAGTCGCAGTCGAAATATATAACTCACGGTCTCTTTGCTGTCGCTGACGACGCCATTGTTCTTGAACACGTCGTAAGGGTAGAGGATTCTTTCGTAATGATTCTTCAGAATTGACCCAATGCCTTTACCCTGTGGGTGGCCCAACCGCCTCGCTATTTTGGACCATTTCCGTTCCGCCGAGCACACTTCGAATCCGCCTATGCACAAAACAAGAACATTATTTACAGGACAAAGTGTTAAAGAGAAGGTATATGTGTGAGGGACACATTTACTTTAAGTGACTAAATATTTTTAAGGCGATACATAAATATATACAAAGTAACATATGTGTATATGAATGAGACTAGTGTACACAAATATACTTCATATTTATATCCAATTTGTTTCAATTTATTTATTTAAATCCTATTCGCACTATACCGTTTGAACAGACATTTCTGACCTTTGCTGTAAAACTACTCGTAAGTTGATAGGGCAGGTCAGCTCCATATTACTATACAAGTTGAACAATGGGGCAGTAGACTTTTACTTACTACTATTAAGCCAAAATATAACTCACCAGCCTCCTTCACGAGTTTGTGTAGAGCATATAAATCTAGTGGTTTCCGTTCCACAGTGGGTATCTTCAAAACGGAGCCTTGTAGCTCCCAAAACTTTATAATTTGATCTAAAAAGTTTAGTTTCACCCGAGTTATAGCCTGCACAAATAATAACAATTTTTTTATAATTATATTTAAAAAAAAACAATTGTGATGAGATGTTGATGAAGGTTGCCAGACCAAATTACGGCAGCAGTGTTTACTTTAAATCCTGTTTGTTAAAAATGTTTATCCACAAATAAGTTAGTTAGTATGGATTTTCATTTTGAGTTAATAATTATACTGAGGCATTTATACATTGAATAGACAAAGGATGATGATTCACCAATATTACCTATGGTACATCTAGTTAGTTGACATGCAAGTAGTATACAACAACCTTGGTTGTGGTTGGTTGCCTATGAGACATTTTGTTAGTAGGCATATGCATGTGTGGTTCAACAGTGGTTGGTTGGCCTGGTTTGGTATAACAAACACAAACGACCTTTTAAGTTAGCATAATTATTTTGAAATGTACATAAAGTAAAGCTAATGAAATTAAATATTTTTTATAAAACAAAATCTCCAAAAGAAGTCTGTCTGTGTGTGATCAATCTCAAAATCTACCAAATGGTTTTTCACACATGTTTGGAGCGCTTCGTGACAACGAATTTAGAGCACAATTTGAATGTTATTCAGTGGTAAAGCCAGGTGGATTGCTAGTATTAAATAAAGTAAGCTTTTTTCATGAAAATTTAAGGTATATACATGTTGCTAAGAAAACTTTACCCTACTCTAATTTCAGCGTAAAATAGTAGCGATTTGTAGGCTTGGCAATGGGGGTAAAAAACACATGAAGATTTTTTAAAGTTGTGCAACATTTTCTTTCATCTATTTTCCCAACAATGCCATACAAAATCAATGTAAATAACCAGAATTAAATGAATACACACTCTTGAGGAACTGATGTTAAAACAAGAGGTGTACCGATATGTTAAAAATTTTAAATAAATTCTTATGCCTGATATAAGGTAACTGAAAGAAATATTCTACCAGTATGAAACAAAGAAAAATGAAATATCTAGAGCCACATTGGACATCTATTGTGAGTATAAGTGATAAGCCAGTGTGCACAACAAGGGTAAACCATAAAAAAGGAAGATTGAAACTGAACAGGCAAGATTGTTTTTTAAGTAGTAATCAAAGTAGTTAAATAATGTTAACTGCCACACAATAAAAAATAGTTATATTGCAACATTTACCTCAAGTTCATTTAATCTCTGTATCCTTGGTGTGAATCGTAAACGATCAACATCCACCGCAAATGGTGGCTGCCAGTGCTGAAAACAAGAAAAACACATAACCTTGGTGTTAAATATGTAAATTTTACTTCAGACCTGAATGTACGTTGTAGGACCAAAAAAATACCAATATGTGGCATTGAATTTCTGTGAGTGCTCAAAAATTTAGTTACATTTGTATGTGATTTTGATTTATTTTTACAATGATCTTCATATAAAACTGTCATATATATAAACACTGAATAAATGATATAAATAATATTGATGGAACTTCTTTGTACTCATCGATACATTCTCATGTCCAGTAGGGGATAAATAATAGGTATGGTGTGTTTCATCACTATCAGCCTGAAAGTTGGTAGTTTTATTAATGTTAACAATTATTCTGAGTTATAATGTATATTTTCCTACCAATTATATGTTTAAACAATTGTAAATATAGTAGTGTAATAAAACAATTTTAAAAATAAGAAGCAAAGTTAAAGAGAAAAAGAAAAAAACACCCAGTCCCTTGTGATCTAATGGTATGTTCATCCAGTTGTGAAGGACTGGTGTTCCAGTCCCAGGTTGGCCCAAATTGTTATAGGGATTCTAATAACAGTCGGAAGTCAGAATAATGGTCTGTGTTACATCCTCAGGCCCTCAAGAGCTTGTTAAGCCTTTCGTCCTGCCCCTGATCTCTCTCTAGTCATGTCAGAAAGCCATCCGATCAGAATAAGAAAATAAGAGTATAGGGATTGCAGTACTGCCACACACACTTGTGCAATATAATGTGTCTTGTGCAGTTGGCTAGTAGAGAAAGAGATGGCCACCACTACCAACATTCGGCTGAGACGACACATTATTACTAAGCTGTCATACCTTTTGTTGTATAGAACCTGCAGTACCTGCATGCCAATCTTTTTATAACTGTTTTTTTAATGTGAAGTTTTAATTAAAAAGAAAGAAGAAATAGTAACAAGCTTCACATTTTTATCTAAAGCTAACATTTGATTTGTACTTTCATAATTACTTTATACATATACATTGTGTTCAATTACAATTCAAAGAAGGCAAAGCTGTTGCGTCTAAATTAGTCTGTAAAGCAAGTCCTTACAGTACTTACAACAATTATATACAGGAATAGGTTAATGTGATGTGATTAGTCCACACATATGATTATTGTTACATAAAAAGTAAGTACGAGGTCTCCAAACTCAAATAATCAAAGTTTATTTAATTATTAATGTGTTTTTTATTTTCTTTAAATTTGATCCCTGAGTGCTCATCATTCATATTTTAATATTATTATTATTATTTTATTATTTATTAAGTTAGTCACAAAGAAATTTACTAATAATTGCATACGAAGCAGGTGGTGTATGTACTGTGTACAAAACTCCTTGCTTATTCATAAACTATTCAATTGTACACAAGATGTTTCAACATTGAGATAATGTAGTTTTAGTACTGTTTACAAGGTAAACATACTGAGTATGTTGCACTGTAGTTTAACATTGTAGTCATGGTTGGGTTAAATTTTAAATAACTATTTAATGTTTAAGATTACCTACCACAAAAATGTTTAAAATATATTATTTAGTCTAGAAGTGGAGAACCAAAAATATTGCTATTAAAGATTTTCCTCAAGACATCTGCTTATAAAAATTATCAACATATTGTAACTTGTTACAATTAATTGTTTCAACCCAATTCAGCTGCAGTACAGTAATGGATTTGGATCTTATTAGAATAATAAAATTACCATCCCTCTTATTTAGTGTCCGTCTTTATTCACAGTAAAGTTAATAATATAATAAAAATATTATAATAAATATATTATAGTAATAAAAATGTGAGTAGAAAATATATTTGTTATAAGTATATATGACACATTAGTCAAGTTTTATATTTTAAAGAAAGGTTGAGAAAAAGTTTTGTCTGATTTAAAATTAGTTTTGTGGGTGTGATAGCTCATGTTTCAATTTGACTTGTTCTCCTAAAAATGGGACCCAAATGTGTCAAATGTATATCTGTTAGTGACTTTACAACAATTTTATATGGTTTGCTTCAAAATTATAATAGCTTTTAATGTAAAAATTATAGTTACTTAGTTAGTAACGTAAAAGTAGTAGTTAGACTTAGTGATGTCACAAAATAAATTTTAATTTGGGCATAAAATACTTTACCCACAATAGCATAGCTTATGATTTAATTGGAAGCAATGGTTGTTAGAATCATAGTCATAAATTTAGTTTACATTGGGACACAAATTATTATAAAATATTTTCATATTTTTTTTTTAGACTGTTAATTTAAATAAATTGAATGTCATGATAACTAAAAACTTTAAATTTTTCATGCTTTGTGAGTGTTCACAAATTGTTAGATATTTTTCATATATATAATTAATAAAGTGGTTCTAGTGAAAATACAAATAAATCTCAACAGATTTAATTATGATAGTTATTCATACTGCCACTTTATATTTCTTTATAGACAAAAATAGATATTAACAATATGTAATCCTTGTTTTACAAAAATACAAAGACACACACACAGTCAACTTCTCAATACAGTCTTTATAAAACATGTGCACTTGTCAAATTATGCACTTCACGAAAACAACTAAAAAGATAGTTGACACTGCAGATACATGTGTTAAAATACAATCATGGATGCTTTAGAATGCCAGTTTAGTATGATATCAAGCATTTTATATTTTTGTGAATCAATAATGTATTTGAGACTATTTTAGATATAAAGAATAGTTTCATGTATTTGCTAAATAATGACTATCAACATTTTATTAGTCTTTGTTAAAATTCTTCTCATTGATCGTGTTAGTATCTGTGGATGAGGGAATCTGGGACTATTGAATATTTTAGAATTTATAAACTTTTTTATATTACTTTCTCTGTCACTATGTCTTTGATGTCAAAGAACATTTAAGCAAATAACTTGATTAACAAAATTAATTAGAAGTTGAAATTTTGTACCTATGGAGCCTATGATGGTATATTCCTTTGTCAGCACATGCAAAATGACACTGATTTTCTTAAATTAATTACTGTGATTAATTATATTGTATTGATAAGCATAATTAGAAGAATATGGGTGTATTTTTATGAAAATTAATATATTTAAACATCAATTACTGGAATGACCAATGAAATATTTCATAATCATTTTCACATTATCATTTATAGACAAGTAGCAACATGTTTTAGGCAAACAAATATGAGCACATCTCAGTAACAAAATTGTTACTATATTTGTTTTTAATTTAATTACCACCAGAACCATGTGTAGCACTACTACACACTACATATCAGCCCATATTACAAATGACAGGAGATGTAGGTCACATATTGCATCTTGTAAATTAAACATTGATTGTGGAATATAATTAATATATCAAAATGTGTTGATAATTTGTACTTGGAAATATTTCTTATGAAAATAAAACTATTTTATAAACTGTGTATTGTTGGACATGAATGGTTCCATTTTTCTTGCTACATTTATTTATATAATCAAACATTAAGAATTTCTGAGCCCAAAATTCGAAACATTAACTTTATTATCTGAATTATCGTAGGCAGAGGGCACGACACAAAATGGCAACCAGTCTACTCCAACAATATGCGAATGCATTCGACAATTTTTGAGTGCGTTTTCCTGTCAAAATTATTATCAAAGTATACTCGATTAAGTAAAATTTGCGATAAAACGGGAACATCTATGTTAAAATAAAAGGCAATTTCGTGAATCTGAACACAATGGTTGCATCATTAGGAATTTTAAGCATGCTATTTTGGGGGTTAGAAGACTTTTAAAGTAAAACAACGTAAAAAGCTGATTATTAGACATCACAACCGCAGGTGAAACGCCCTAGTAATCGTAAATATACTTACTGCGGGGGGTTTTATCTTGCATATACCCGACTTTTCTGCAATGTGCCTTATTTTGCTGATATAAGCCAAAGGGTCCTGGAACTCTTCATTGGTGGGCTCAAAGACTGGAGCCTCCGGGGGCACGGTAAATGTAAAATTATCAGGTTTCATGGGGGACGCCGAGTCCCCCATATTAACTTCGACATTAGCTTCGTCACATTTTCCCATTTTTGAAAAAACCAATGCAGTTCTCACAATATTAACTTTAACTAACACTTTACCATTGTCTAATGTTAAGGAATAAATAAAGCACGTCCACAAAGAAAAAGCAACAAGAGAATTTGCCTTTCCATAAGGATTCTTGAAGAGAGAACAATTGAAATAATCACCAACAAATAACAGTGTTCAATTGCACGTCCGCCATGCGAAATTGAACTTTCGAAACTGCGATGTTACCATTTACAAAATCTATTTTTTTTATTTTCTTTTGTTATGAAAGTGCATTTACGGAGAGAAAAGTTAAGTTAACATTTAATTTTCTGTGTTCAGTAATAACCACTGAAATGTCTTCGAATTACTTGAGCTCGGAGGATTAAATTATACTTTTTTATCATAATTTGTGATAGTAAATGGCGATTAAAAATAGCTTTTCATGATTTTAACATTTTTGATAGCAATAATTTAAAAAATTGTAGCTACATGGAAGTTTAATTGAAATGAAACTTTACTTCCTGGTCTATTAAAATTAGTATATTCTATTGTATTATTCACATCAGTTCATTTACTTATAAATGTATTACTGGCTACGCCCCTCAAGTTTCATCCGTACAAAGTATATACCAATGCAACGACTGTTTCAAACCGAAATAATTGTTAATTATATCTCTGCCAAATTTCATCCAAATTAGTTTAATAAACTTTGTATGAATGATTGTCAAACATGAGAAACATAAACTACAACATAGTCCACCCGTGACCGTAAAGGAAGTTTCATTGTAATGAGTAACATTCGCGTAAACGTAAGACGTCAAAGCATATATTATTTTTTATATTAAATAATAACATTTATAAGATTTATTTAACCACAGTGACAGTTCGCACTTTTAGTGTCGCAGTTAGTGCTTTTAGTAGGAATTCCGTGTCCCATCCATGCAATGACAGTCATCAAAAAGTTTCAACTGATATATCACTTTGAATGAAACACATACAGAAATATTTATATTTAAAAAAAATGTATACTGAAATTTAATGTGCTTACTTTTTTTACTTACATTTATAAAAAAATGGTATTGCCATATAAAAGGTATTTCTTTATAATCTTGACTTCACGAGTGCGCAGACTCGACTGCAATCGATGAGCACATCCGTCACCCGCCGCCATTTGCCAAAGGAAGGCCGATCGCTGCTCAGCAGCGCAAGTGTCATCGGGACTACTATGACGAGTGTTTGAATTGTTATTATCGATAAAACTGTGAACTCAGTGTGTTCTTTAAAACAGTTAAAATGATTGTGAGATTTTTGAGCATTTTGTGCGTTGGGGTTTTGGTGGCTTCTGCACACAACGGAGAAGGAAACAACGACAATGAAGGTGATTATTGCATGCATTCAGTTTATTTATTTTGTTTTTAATTAACTTCAGAAAATTTCTGATTCATATTATTTAATTATCAATATATGTTAAACAGTAATGAATATTAAATTTTATCATATTTACAACCTCTTTCAGTTACATATATCAAAACATCGGCATTATTCTTGTTGTTTTGATAGTTTTCCACGTTTAATGTTAGGGCCTGAAGTATCAGGTCGCTACATAGACATTCTATGGTGTGATGTTGTTGACTCGTTCACTATATGGAACTGGTTGTGTAGGTGTGAAGAAAACCGGACGAACCACTTCTTCCACGGCACACGCGCCTTTGCGGCCTGTGTAGGTGTTTCATCTGCATTTACGGATTCTATTTTATTGTTATTCTAAATAATACATTCAGTTCTATATTTGAACAATACCGTGTATGTGGCATACCGCGTATATAACACTTCAAAGTTGACTTTAGTTTTAAACATTGTTAGACAGAATAAGAGAAGCACAACATTTTGCGATAAAACATGCAATTTTCAATCTTCTATCGTAAATATCGAAGTAGCGGCCAATAGCCATTGTACTTAAATAAATTTATGCCTATTCTGTAATTATTTGTAAATTTTAAATTAAAAAGAGTTACTTATACATGTTACTTGTGTACAATTAGTAAGTATGTTTTTAATTTGATATTGCCGCTCTGTTACCTTTATTTTTCTATATATAATCCAATAAAGTATGGGGTAGAATCCAACGAAATATGGGGAAGACTGTATTGGGCTTCCCTAAACTGATAATTTCATAAAACAAAAGGAATTTCTAATGTTTTAATGAAATATTACAAATTTAATAATTTTGTTTCAGAGTTTGTGTAGGGATAGATAAGAACATTGGCTCAGAGGGAAGACAATATTGTATACATTATTGGTAGTGACTGATGATATAAGAATAGAGGGGATTTTATTCCCTTTATCCTATCTAATGTATGAAAATATGACTCTTGGTACACACCATGTAGCCATATAATAATTATTTTTTTGGACCATGGAGTATGATATTTAAGTTGTACTATTAAATATAATATGAGTTTAAATAAGTGATTATCATATGAATACTGTAATAATATAAGACTGTAGATTCTTTATTAGTCGCTCAGAATTCAAGAAATGTAGAATGAGTGTATAAAATGATGTCATAACCTTTATTGCAAGCCACATATTGTGTATAGCAGGGTTTGTTAACACGTTCGCCCGCTGTAATGCATGACAAATTTTGGCATTTTGACACACGTTTTTTCCATACTAGGTCCATAGGCGTACTTGCGTAGGTCCGCTTACCAATACCATACCAAATGACAGAACGTCTTCAGGTGTCGCACGTCCTAGGGCGTTCTGGCAGATTTCTTTCTATCATGTAGGTGTTCTGCCGATTAACGTTTTGAGGCGTTCAATAATAAAACATATTTTTTGTACTAAAATGTTTAATTAATCTTAAGATTAAGGTATCAATATTTGAAACTATAACTAGGTAAGGCACTTTTACTTATAATAAATCAACTTACAAAACAAAACAATCTTAGGAGGGTGAGATCAATTATATGTTGAACTATAATTAGCGACTAAACATTTACTTATAACAAATCAACTTTCTTATAACAAAACAATCTTAGGAGTGTGAGATCAATAATAATGTTCATTAATAATTAGAGGTACGAAACTTTTACTCATAATAAATCAACTTTCATAATAAAAAATTTGTAAACAAAATGACCTTAGAAATTACTGGTAATTATGTTATTATAAATTAATTTCGTTATGCCAGGCCTCGAAGCAAGATGGACAAAGTGGAGGTTTTTGTGAACATCCTTTGCAACGGTAACTAGTTTCTACGCGTTTTCCACCTTTGGAACAAACACGGCATTTTAAAAAAGCTTATTTTTTCTTGCTGCCAGGATTAGATTCAATTCGTTCAGGCCAGTGGCCCTTCATTCTATCTAAAGATCTCTCATTACGCTCAATTGCTGGTATATTATTGTGTAGCCTGTTGTAATGCATACTTTTCTTGTTGACCAAGTCCTTTACATTTATGTTAGTATCGAGTTTTATCAAGTCTTTTATCAATTCCTCTCTAAACATAATAAATTCATAACTTTTGTCATTATTTTTTTTGTATTTTTTGTACAAAAAATATGCATTCCACACTAATATGTCTAAAAGATGAAATAATACTTTTTTATACCAACGAATTGTTTTTCTAGGGTTTGAATAATAAGAGACCATTTGGTCTAAGCGATCAATTCCTGACATGTGATTATTATAAGTCGCCACCTCAAGAGGCTTATCTTCTTTCTCCCAAATCTGTTTTGTACTTCAACCATTGTAGGATGAGTGTTTGTAGAAATCATCAGGACAGGGCGACTATCCCTCCATTTAGATACGTAAACATTGTTCTTTCGGACCCAAACATGTTCACCTTTCTTTAATTTTTTCTTTACAATACTGTCAGGATTACCTTTCCTATTTGACTGCAACGTTCCAACAGTGTGAGTTCTCAAACCGAGTAATTTCTTGCACAAGCTAACAGACTTATAAAAGTTGTCCATATATAAATGGTGTCCCTTCAAAAGGCAAGGTCGCATTAGCCTCAAAACTAGGTCTTCAGTCTTTGAAATGTTTTCTTCTAGATTTTCTTTACCACAATACATGTAAATATTCAAGACATATCCATCCGACGTTGTGAGCTCATAGAACTTGATACCGTAACGAGCCTTTTTAGATTTAATATATTGACGAAATTGCAATCGCCCTCGGAATAGAAGTAAAGATTCGTCTAAAGAAAGATTTTTACCAGCATTGTAAATCTTTTGAAAATGTGCTGTAGCTGTGTCAATAAACGGAGTCATTTTTCTTGATCCCTTAGCATCAACTTCAGAAGCGTAAAGACAACGCAATAATTGCTCATGTCTTCTAGCAGACATAACATATGTAAAAATTGGGTGATAATACAAATGATTTGTGTAGGTAAACAGGTTACGTTGTTTAGGGCATTTAACATGTCCTTTCAGCAAACATAGACCCAAAAATTTCAATATTTCTTCATTATTGTTCTCTCGAAATACAGCCCTTCGACTATGTCTGGTGTGGGGTCTGTTAGTAGAACACAACTTATTTTAGGCATTTGTACACTGCACAATATAATCGACGAAATGTTTAGGAAAAACAATATCAAACATATTAGGAGGATTGTTTACATTCTCTTTGTTTACTGATATGCCTTCTATTGATGAATCAAAATTAAATTCTGGAATGTCAACTAGTGTAGAGGACCAATCCTGACTATCGAAGTCGTCGTTGTTTGGCTCGTTGTTACTATTAGACTGGGAATTATGAGTAAGTACGAGTAGATCTCTTTCTATCTCAGTTCTACTAGTAGAAGGCTGAACATTTTCGTTTTGCTGAGATTCTTGCTCAGTTTGATGCTCCGATTGTGATAAATTTTGGTCAGGAACATCTGATGAATCAGACGATCCACCGACACGTCGTCGTGACTTGTTCGGTTGATGTACTCTTACCATGGTTTCTGAATCGGAACTACTGCAATTATCTTCATCAGAAGGTACGTAGCATTGGTCGGAACCATATTCTCCATCATCTGCATAAGGATCTTGGCTAGATTCTGACGATGAAGCTTCACGATGGATCTCACGACTGGTTGATCATGCTCCCTTGTTAACCTTGTCATTGCGATAGCTCTCAATCGATTGCCCTCAATTCCGAGTTGAAGTTTAGTGGAATGGTATTGTTTGTGAGACCAAACCCCGTGAGGCACATTGGGAGTCATGGCAAAAAGATAAAGGCATCTCAGTAACGTCTGGTTATGCAGATTTTCATACACGATAGGCATAAAGACAGTACGATTACCCCCTTTTGGTAAACAAAATTCACGGCGCTATAGAGTTTTTGATGGAAGTGAATAAGATGACCGGAACGCTAGACAGGTTGTTAAAGTTATATTTAACATCGCCCAAGCGAGAACTCCCCTCGGATATCGCTGTTAATAAACATGTCACCGATAGCAGAGCAGGTTAGAATTTATGGAATGGGAATTGAAATAGCCTAAATCAAAGATAGTTTTCGATATGTAACTTTGTTGGTTACGCTACGTCTGCTAGAGATATTTTTGTGCCTGGCTGTTTTGTTGACATTTTAAAGTCACAGTTCCACCGTTACCTCGATGTTCCAAAGTCTAAAACTGTACGTTTCAAAAGCAAATGCTTATCGCGCACACCAACAGGGTGGAATCTGTGTGTTCCCGAATGGATACGACTGGGGGTTCCTAAGATGAGAGCCTACACATATCTCAAAGGCAACGCGCCTGGGTCCCGTTTTGCAGAACGCATAACCACATAAAACATATTTCCACATGTGCTGCAGCGGTTTAGAATTTTTCGGCAATGATTAGACAAATCTAGCTGGCTAGTTGGAAGTTGAGTAACAGATGGTAGCAATAATTAGTCGTTTCACTCGTGCTAAAACGGGGCGTGTCGTTATTTAGAGTAATTAATTTTTCAGCAGCTTTATCACGATGCAAAGTAATAACATCAGAGAGGAGCGATAGCTCTCCATTGATTTAGCAAATGTTCCGTGAAGGATCACTTTAGGTGCCGGATTAAGGTGTAATGAAGTCGGGAACATCGCAAAAAATGACACCTTCGAACCTAAGAAAAATCTACTTTTAAGATTCTGCGCGTTCACAAGTCGCAAACAAAAGCTAAATACATTATAACAATTTGCTAGGTTCGAAAATAAGCGTGTCCGACTCGCTTTAGCTTCATACAAATGATTTCATCCTGTCTTAGAACGTGAGTCAGCATTCGTCAGTCGTAACTAATATTAATTGATAGTACCTACCTACAACAGGAGCGAAGTATAAATGCCTTTAGTGGTAATAGATTTTAGTGCCATTGTTGCATTGCAGCCGTATCGGGCCGACGCAATTGGCGTAATTTTTTAATCGCTCAACTTGCGGCTTGACTCTCGTGTTTCGTCTGGCTTGTTCATAAGGAATTACTAGATGGGCCATCCAGAAAATCGAGTCTGATAAATATGAGTATCCTTGTGATGTCTCTACGCTATATCGGTCAGGTGATCGTTACTAGTATAGCGGGACAAATCAGTAATCGAAGCCATTTATACATTAGCACGGTTGATAGATGCGTTGTTCTCCTTTAACCCATCCCGAAACGCGATAGCGAAGCCATCACTTATAAGAATGTGTGGGTGAGCGAGAGATCTCTCTTAGAACGTGCCAGCCCAATTCGGAAACTGTACAGAATGGCACTACCTCTTACAAAGTCGTCATCCTCTTCGTTTGCTTTATATACACTTATTATAAAACGAAATACCCAAAAGCTGTCTGTCTATGTGTGATCGATTTCCTCGGACTCTAGACGTGGTTTAAGTGTATAATTTATCTCGTTATTCACGGAAGAAGCTGGGGCGGATAGCTAGTCCTTGAAAAAGATTAAAATGCATATACTAAAAAAGATCCAGTCAATCATAAAGTATCCTTCGCTCGACATTTGTGTAACCTGTCGTCAATTATGAGGCTGACACAAGTTAAGCGTCACTCAACGAAATCCCGCAGATGTCTCCAAAGAACCACCTGTTTGCCCACATCTCCAGAAAATGCTTTGCAAATGTAACTCGATTATGTGTGATAAAAATATACAATAAGAGCCATATTTGCTTGAGATGATCGCTTTATGAGCTCGCTACGTCCGTGGTTGCAAAAAGTGTACACTAATGTAACACGTTCCAGTTGTCTTTTTTGTGTTTTTTTTACAAGATTGACAAGCGGATTTGCCAGTTGTCAATTTTGTTTGCTTTTTGTATTTTATTTGCACTTTGGAATAACTACAGAAGCCCAATAACGTTGGTCTGATTAATAAGGTATTCACGGGCGAAGCTGGGCGGATCCACCGGCCCTGGGTGGGTCCAGTGGTGTGTGGCGCTAGCGGCACATTATAGTGCCGAATACCCACAAAAACCACCGTAAGTGCCATCAGTGCCGCCTTTGGTGAGGCGACCCGGAACAACAAAAGGTCAGGACATCTCGACGGCTAGTCAGTTCCCTCTAAGGGACCGACTCCTCCTCCACAGCTGGGTTGCACCGCACCACAGAACAACCCCACCAACCTTGGGACAGTGCAATGGGGTGAGGTTCCCATCCACACTCCTTTCCCCGTGCTCAAATGAGCGTCCTCCTGTTGTACGAGGTCCTGTTATAGTGGGGTACGAAGTGCGCCTCTTCCTCCTGGTCTTTAGCCCCCTATAAGAGGGGTGCAAAGAGCACCACCCCTCGGTTCAATTGGCTTCACCTGGGTTCACCCCAGGCTACTGAGCCCCACCGTTACGACATGGGTTGAACCATGCTGGGGACCACCGGTTCGACACTAACTCAGTCCTGAGTAGAACTGGCGAAACAAAGTCAGCGGTACCGAAGTTGAAATTGTGTATACACTATATGGGCATCTATGGCCTAATCCGCTAAAAAAGGATTATAATTTTTTATACATTCTCCTTCTTACGTGCAATAAGTGCTGAAAATTATATGACACAAGAAAGGCATGTTTTATAAATCACTCCAAGGGGTTGATAAATTAGTGCGACGACGATCAAAATCATACTGCTGCGAGAAACGCGAGTGTTCCTTAAAGGCACGGAACCGTTACTAGTCTTTGTGTTAAAAATTACAAAGATGGATTTGAGTAAAACCCGTTCTGTGAAGGCGGGCCTGGTTATATAAATTCGCAGGGTATCCGTTTCGCGTAGTTTTTTATTTGCTTTGCCTGTCATGGGTCCACTCGTGAAAATCCTATTCTTGAACGTGGTCCTCTCTTGGGATAGGTTTTATACAGGTGATTTTTTTTCGGGATCAAAATTATTTTATGTTGTTCCAAAATGTAGTTTATATTTGCGGCAAATTTCGCTAGTTTAGGCATGAAAAATGACCCACAAATTATCGCAATTTAAATGTTAGAAGGATTAGAAATGACATGGCATATTGTTTAAGTTGATTCCTAGACTAATATTGGAAATTATTTGTATAGCTCCTTTAACACCAATGTTATTTATCAGTACTGCATTGTTGAGTGTGATGTTGGGGTACTTTAAATAAGTAAAATAAATACACACCGGTGAGATATAAAAGCTAAAATATTTCGTGTCTAGTGCTCTCGTATTTTGAGCAGTTGAGAGAACTACATCTCTGCGGTGCTGATGTTTGCGATACGCAGTGGGTTGCATAGTATAATGGCATCAATTAATAATCTATTAGATAAAAATGCACAAATGAGCGTGCGGTTAAAAATATTTAGCACAGGAATCATTTTAGAAAGATGTAGTGCCATATTGCATAGGAGGAGGTAGTGCCATGCAACGTGCATGGCAATACATCCTCCTATGCAACGGATGTGGGCCGGCGCGAACGTGGAAGTACCTCTCGCTCACACAATACCGCCGTAAAGTGACATCTTCAGTGTCGCGTTTCGTGCGTCTTGTGAGTAGCATGTGGCCCATTGGGAGGGGGGAAAAGGAAGGGGCTTAGTCATTATCTGGATGTTTATGGGCGTCAGTAGTTGTAAAAAGGCTCCGATTGCTCGTTTGTACACTGTAAACTGTAAAACAAAATAACAACATAACACAACCTCTTAGGATATTTACCTAAAGTTCGGAACTGAACTCGAGCGCAAAATTGTGGCAAGTTTGACTTGGCTAAGTTTTTCTTGCCTCGGTTTTTATGCGTAGACTTCTGGATTGTTAATTATCAAAAAGACAGCGGGCTGACTTGACATGTTAAAATATCATGTACGTTTAGCATCGCTCAGTGACGGCCGCAATGTAATGGACGATTATTTATTGATAGGCAATTGGATTGGAAAATACCAACTAAATTCATAGCAGTAGTTGAAAGTGGTTGGCTTTCTTCATCACTTCCTTGTAGGTGTAAATACTGACCTATCATTGAACCTGTGTGCACTGAGAACTTTTGTGTTATATCCGCTTCAGAAATATGTTATTAGAGCTCTCACAGCTATCGCACACATTCGACCAAAACAACAAAAAAACATTATTAATTGAAATTTGGAATATCGTAATTCGTACTGTGGAATAACACCTTATTAATTTTTTTTTTTATTAAATCTTATTTTCTTTCATGAGAGCCACATAAATAATGTGTGTAAAGGATGCCTTTATAAATCCAAAGTCTATATATACTATACATATTTTAAATCAAAAACCCTAAACATTTTCCTACATGATCAATTTTCCCAAAATCTACCGAATGGATTTTCAAGGGGTTTCATCCATGGATAGAGCGATTTCCTGGAAAGATTATTGTGTACTATCTGTTAGGTAAGATTTTCGCCGAACAATTCTTTTACGGACAGTAGCGCGGCGAATCGCTAGTAATTCTTACGTATATATAATTCTATACTAATAAAAAGCTGGAGAGAGAGGAACGAACAATGGTTTGAACTTATGGTTACAATGGTTTTATCTTAGGAATTGCTAGCCCCTCACCATGGTTCAAGCCTTGTCGTGGCGGTGGGACTCAGTAGCCTGGGGGTGAATCGAGACACCTTGGGTGAAGCCAATTGAAGCGAGGAGGCGACCATTTTGCGCACGGGAATGCCACTCTCGGAGGTTTTTGTTGGTATTCGGCACTATGATATGCCGCGAGCCCCACACACCACTCGAACCCACCCAGGGCAGGGAAGGCACGTAAATGCGTATACCTGCGTCAAAAAAAGGAGCTATTGTCCCGAATTGGAAAACTATTTTTGTGTTGAATAGTACATTTATCGGAGAAAGCTATATGTAGTCTATATGCCATGAAGCTACGCCTAATGGGGCCGGTGTTACGCGAGTGAAGCCGCGGGGTGATGCCAATAGTAAATAAAAATCTTAGTTCTCTGCTATGTCTCTTCAAGTAAATTTAATTCGCTAATTTTCAGAAGGTTCGCGAAATTTCCTTAAAAAGGGGTACCAAGTTTTCGCTTCTCGTATTAATTCGATTTAACGTTAACAATGAAAACCTCGCAATATTAATTTCGTGATAAATATTTGTGAATTTCGTAACTCTGTTGTATTTTATGCTCACTTGGCGTGACTGGCGGGTGTTCGGGCCTCTATGGATTAAAGTCTGAATTCTTAGATTTATTTGTATTCGGAAACAGGAGTCTTTGGATATAATTAAAATAGCTCATTACTTTGAAGTGAAATTAATTATGTTCGTATAAATATAATACTGTCTGCGTATCTTTATTCTCACTTGCGTGGGATTGAAAGTTTCGTGAAACAGTTGAAAGGAAGGTCGAATTGTGTGGATATTTAATATAACCCTTTGCTCAACGGGGTGCTTCATGAGCTTTGATGTTTACTTGTATTAAATGACCAACAGTCCGTCTCGGCTTCGCAAGGATTATTTCACGAAATATGGGGAAAATTCATTGATTTACAAAAACATAAATGAATTTATTTCAGGCACGCAAACATTATCTACACAATAACAAATTATACTTATGACTGAGCAATGTCTGCCGTGACAGCTAATTGTCAATAATTTCTGCAGATGAATAAGTATTTACTATTCACATTTTGGTTACATTATCGTAGTTATCATAATTTACGCGCCTTAGAAAATGTTGCATTTATGTGAGAATCCTACATTATAGTTCACAACAGATGATTTAGGATTCAGTTTGAGACTAGGGAGTCTCGGAACCTATTTTGTTAGAAACAAACAATTGTTTTCTCTTTGTAATATTAGTACAGATAGAGCGTTGTATGATTGACGTGACCTTGAAATCATAAAACTACCCTCGGAAAACATTACCCACCAAAATAAAAAATCTAAATATTTTATTCAAAATAATATTGTATACATGTATACACTGTCCCTGAAACGACAGACCCTCTGGCGCAGTCGGGTGAAAACTGTCGCAGTTTACCAATAATGTGCAACATTATTACCTGCCAGAGGCGCATTAATAACAGTTAAATCACTCAATCACTGTCCAGCCGAGGACGCCGGTGCTCACATCCGATAATTGCTTTCCATCAAGCGCTCGTGTCAATGCGCTGAGGTACATGGGAATGTTCCTTCATTGTTAATCAGTGCCATGTGAATTATGAACGTTTTAATTTTAAACTGTTCTTTCATACTATACACTGAGTGCTGTGGCGACTGTACAATTGTGTTGCCTGATGCCTCGCCCTCTACTGGAAACGCTCCGCACGGAACGTATCAGCGTAGCTGTCAGTTGATGCATCTTGAGCCGGCAGGTCCGGGAGGATATATATATAATACAAGCGAGTGATTGGATCATTTAAAAAAACGGCTCAACAAATGTGACATTAAACTGAATGTTTCTGAATATTGCTGAATATTGCTTAACGATTATCATAATTCAGCTCCAGTTGCAAATTAAACAGGTAATAGAAAAGTTGTGGAGATTGGCTTTCAGTTGGCGGTTTCATTATTGATTCGTTTGATATGGTGGCGACGTGACCTACTTTCAGTGATCGGTGTGGCCTAGCCGCCACTTGGAGAAACACACGGTATAAGACTGGTGACGTCACCGACCCGTACTAAACCTGTATTTCAACTTTGTCAGACAATGGCTTGGCGCTAGACTTCGTTTAAACCTCGGTGCTTTTTATGGTCGTCTGGGACTTGGGAATATTACGACTTCGTTCGGTGTTTTTTTAATATCGTCTGAGAGTTGGGAATATTATGATACCACTGCAAGACGTCGTTCGAACCTCGGTGTTTTTTTTTAACATCGTCTCAGACTTGGGAATATTATGATACCACTGCAAGACGTCGTTACAACATCCGTGTTTTTAATATCGTCTTGGTGTTGAGAATATTACGATATGCATTTAATGCAGTGATATCGTAATATTCGGTCGTAAAAAATTATGCAAATGCTTTGAGTTCCGCTCGATCCATCCCGGCTTAGTAATATTACTTAAGTCTTGTTGGGTAGGCCATTGCTACATAGCAGCCGAATGGGGCTGGCACGATCGGTGAGGTATATCACACGATACCGCCGCAAGATTAAGTCTATAATGTCCCGTTGCATACCTCTATGCTATTTGTCTATAATGTCCCGTTGCATACCTCTATGCTATTTGTCTATAATGTCCCGTTGCATACCTCTATGCTATTTGTTTATAGTCGTCGGGAATCATCGGTAGCCTCCGACGGCTCGTTTGCTGTTTTATACTATAAAATAGAAGGCACTTATGGTCATTCGCATGGTTGTTACGCAGATGCGTTGCCCTTCTATCATCCCCCCTCCAATGGGCAATGGGTTATATTAGTTACATGCATAAAATAAGTTACTTTATTGAGTAAGTAACTTATTTCATTAATTAATTAACATTATTATGTCCACACAATTGATGAATGAAGCAAAAGATATGCAACGTATCACAACGTTTCATATTTTTTGTAATCTTTTATCCAATTTGTAGCGATTTGTTCAGGACTCCCGTTTTATAAATGAAAGTCTTATAAATGAGTGATAGTGGTTTTTTTTAAATCTTCGGATCTCGGTACCGTGGAGTGTGGGACAGGAATTGGATTTTTTGTAGCATAGAGGGACGGGCGAGAGATCAGTAATATCTGGTGACTACTAATGCCCATTAACATCCACATATGCAGATGCGTTGCCTTGCTTAAACCCACCCCCTTCAATGGGCAGTGGGAAACTCACAGGCGAGACGATAGGCGACGGTGTAGCTGTCAATTTGCGGTGGTCCCATGTGGTCGACGTTTCGGCCGGGCTACACCAGCCGCGCTCTTAGTGCAGACTGATCTTTAATTCTAATTCTTATCTTTTACTATTTGTAGCAAGCAATTGCTAATAAACTGTCCTTGTATAATGGAATGTGATTTTTAGTCTTTGGCACTCGGCACTGTGGAACAGATATCTGATACCGCCGACATCAACAGCCTCTCGTTTGAGCCGGATTGGCTTCCTCCTCGCCCAGTTAATTAACCGATATCCTTTCGAGATTGTCCTTATCCGACTTAATTAACTATTTGACTTCGAAAATTATTTCTGCACACCTAGCTTTTTACTAACCTGCTATTAAAGTGAAGCTTTTATATTATCTTCGGGGCATTAAACTTGTTTCTGATTAATGGTTTTATGTTTCGGTTGACAGTATTTAGGATTTCCATGTTTATAGGTATGGAACGCTAAACCAGTTACATTGTTATGTACAAAATTATTATGCTTGATTTCCAGGAGACCTTGAGTAATTATAGTAATAAAATATTAAAATATTGCAAAAACATTTTTTCGCAACCTTTAGCAGGAATGAGACTACTGTGTGGAGTTGTGACCTTACAAGGATAATCTTTAGTTTCGTTCTTACTGGGGAAAAATGCTGTCCCACAGTATAGATAGAGGCCGTGCAATGCTGCAATTGCCATGCTGCCTTCGAGGATAATTGTGCCGTCACGACCGGGAAGGCACCTCTCGCGCACGTGATACCGGTGCAAAGCGACAGCGAAGCCGGCACGTTTTAAGCGGTATATGAGTGGCCCATTACAGGGATGAATGGCAACAAATCTATATAACGATAATAATGGAGATTCCTATTATCAGAGTCGGTAGTAATCAGAGAGCTCCGGTTGCTCTCTTTCCCACAAAGCACTTGTTTGTAAAAAAGACACGGAAAAAGGGGTAGACAGATACTACAGATTTTGTAGTTATTCCTTTCTCATGAAAGGAATAATTTCTAAAGACCTCAGAATATGCTTGCAAATTTGAAAGTAAGTACATAGTTTAAATGCCGAGTTAATACTTTTTCAATACAACCTTCGAATTACCAAACTATTTAGGGTACGATAACTTGATCGAACCATAACTACGTGTAGTACAACTTACATGTTGCAAATGTTAACCTACTTATATGTTAATAAAGTTCAAACTCGTGTAACATTAGCTCTACTTGATAACGGCTGAGTAGAATTTCGTATCTGAATATTGTTGTTTCTTTACCTAAAATAGTAGGCTAGCTGTAATACGAGTAGATGAATAAGTTGAAAAATTATATTTGTGTTCAATAGACCATTTAACGAGGAAGGCAATAGGCTATATACTATGGCGCCACGACTAATAGGGCCGGAGTTGCATGGGTGAGAACGCGAGGTGATGCTAATATATAACATATCGCCATGTTTGATTTGTCAGTTTTTATTGAAATAATTCCGTAGTGCATAGTTATAGGTGTTCAACATATTTTCGCATATACAGACATGAAAAGTGGTATACTTTGGACCAGAAACAGGACAAAAAATTTACCCAAGTACCTAACTATTCTAAGGTTTTATAGCCAACTAGTACTATTTCAATTTCAGATTAAGATCGCCGATTCTATGTCAGTTGAAGCGAGTCCTTCGGGTATACCGACGCCGTATAGGAGACGTCGGAATTGATTGGTAACCATTGGAGGAATCCGGCTCGCACTTGAATTGATTTTCACTATTTTACGATTGTTTATATGTTATGCGTGCGCATGTGTGATCCTCGTCCGGATCGCAGGACAAGCATGCGGTCCATTGTCTGCCCTATTGAACATAGCGCTCGACAATCGAACCACAAACTCATCCAGCGACTCTATCCGCAAGTCACGCGCGATCACATCATTGCGGACGTAGCGAATGGCACCCGTGATGACCCGTAGGGATATATTTTGCTGGGCTTGCAGGCGTTTCCGCTGGGCCTGGGAGGTTAGCGCGTACTATGGGGGGGCGGCGTAAGTGAGGCGTGACCGGATATACGTCTTGTAAATCCCCAGTTTCGTCCGTGTAGGAAGTCCGGGCGCTAGTACC
>JAFELO010001078.1:235827-258358 GCA_017140195.1 Eumaeus atala | reverse complement strand
TGTTCTATTTAACACGTAAATACTTATTGAAGATTGCTAAAATTAGAGCGTTTGAACAGACAATACGTTAAGCTTTATAACACTACAAGCAATCCATTGCGACTTCGCTACTGTTTAATAATATAAGCTTTCTTGGAAATAACTGTTTTATCCATAGATGAAAACAGCATGAAAATCTGTTCTTTAGATATGGAGAAAATCGATTACATACGGCTTATAAGGTCTTAGTTTTTTATACAGTACATATATATTTCATAGATAGACTTTTTTTGGGATTCTTGATAATACTAAAGATACGAGCCACGCCAGCAAATCTTCTGATACTGTACATTACACTACTAGCTTCTTCTTGTCTCTCGTAGTGATGCGTTTTCTTTCTTTTTTTCTTTATTGCACTAATAACTATTACACCTACTTGGATGTCATAAGCACTAAGCATTGGTGAGCAGTTGCTGAAGTACGACAGCTTGACTAATTGACAGGGATTTAGTAAGATCTTGTTCCACTCAGCATAACTAACTGCTGAATACATGTACTTCTCGCCGATACCACTCCGTAAAGTGACAACTATATTAACTATCCTATGAAATTAATGAGAGGTGCCACGCTGCATTGCTCGGGTCGGTGCTTTGGCCGGCACGACCATGGAGGTACCTCTCACGCACATGGTACCACCATAAAGTAAGGTTTACGGTATGGATTTTCATGCAGTTTATGAGTAGCCGGTGGCTCAAAGGAGCAGAAAAATAGAAAAACTCACTGACATAGCAATTACGCACACGTTCATGGGCGTCGGTAGTCTGGAATTTCTCGTTTAATTATGTGTATATATATATATATATATATATATATATATATATATATCAAAATCATTGATAAATCTAAGATAAGAGGAGAAAAACTTTTCGTCGCCGGGACTTTGTCAACTTGCAATAACACGGGTTTATTGAAAAACAATTACTGCATTCCTCAGTATATAGGCTACTTATACGTGGGACGACTCGCCTATGCCACCAAATGTGATGATATTTTCGCATAAATGTGCGAGCCCGAGCGAAAACAATGTGCTTTGAAGCTTATAAACCCCACCATGATTTAAGCATTACCTTGTTGGGCTAATTCCCTTGGGCGAAGCTGGAAGAGAGCGCTGCTCTTTATATCACTCTTATATATTAGGTTAGACAAAAGAGCGGCAGGAGTTACCGGACGAGGATGTGAACTCAGCCCACAAACACTATCCTGGTTGGGCAGGTAAACCTGTAGTGCAGAACGGATCCTCAGCGGAGATGTCGTCAATCCCTTTGGAGGGCGTCCTATGCGTCATAGTGTTGCTTCACAGACCTGAAAGCAGAGACTTTTCGGTAGTACCGTATCCCGCGTCCCGTATGCCACCCGACGCCTGGGGTCTTCTAAGACGCACTTTTATCCACTGCCAACAAAAACAAGCAGAATGGAAAAGTCAGAACTAGTGACATTTTATATTTTCTCTAGAAGAATCTAAAATTCCACTAGCTTTGATATTTTTTACACCTAATGTCGTGAAATAAGTCTAAAAAAGTCCCTCAGTCCCTCTACTCTAGTTATGCCATCGAGCTGCTCAGTAGGACTAGTGGGACAAATATGTAACATTATCTATTAAGCTAACGTTCAATTTACAATTATCACATAGTAGCGTTCCGACTTGGCTTCGCTCATGAATATCAAACGCCAGACGGCTTTTTAACAGTACATTGAAACCTTCCTCAAGAATCTTTATATCTATTGGAAAAAAAATATTACATTATATTGGTGCCTCGATGTGTCTGGTGCTATATAATTGCGTGTACGCATGTGTTTTATGGTTGTTACAACAACCATAATACAAATGCTTTGTCTGTATGTATGTTGTATGCTGTATGTCTGTGATGCGTTCTTGATGAATTCCTATGTTGATATCGTACGAAGGTGATTTATTTTATAAATAATGACGTGTGTTGTGTCTTTTTACTAACTTCAAGGGTTAGTTTCACTATTTATTAATAAATTAAAAGAATAGTAGATAGTTAACTCTTAGCTGCCACACAAATGTTATTAATTACCTCCAGTGGGAAAATGTGGTGCTGAAATTTGTAGTTTAAAATAGTACCAAGTTCCTAATTGGCTAATCGGGGTTCGATTGAATATATAATTACATTATAAATGTGAAAGAAAGAACATATTGATGTCTTAAGTATACGAGAATGTTGTTACTCATTACAATAAAACTACTACTGCGAAATTTTATCGCGGTTCATTACCTGGGATTTTAGTAATAGGTAGTGCCATGCTGCCTTGCAGCAAAATCGGACCAGCGCGACGGGGAGGTAAGTCTCACTCGCATTACCACCGTAACGTGAGACCTACGGTGTCGCGTTCCATGTGGTTCGTGAGTAGCCGGTGGCCCATTGAGGGGAGGGGTTGAAAAGGAGAGCAACGCATCAGCATGGTAATTATGCTGATGTCATGGGCGTCGATAGTCGTAGAAAGGTAACGATTTCTCGTTTGTTCCGCTATACGATAATAAAAGTTATTATCCGAGTTAGAAATAAAGGCATGTTTTTGCGTATGAATGTGTGTACCTGTGTAAATATCTGCTTCCGGCTACAGCTTTGACAGATCTTAACGTATGATTATTTAGATCGTTATGATATTGCGAGCGATGTAAGGTGCATCAACATGTTATATTAGAGCGCAGTCCCTTCCGTGTTGTGCAGTACACACGTTGAGCGGGATTGGAAAACTCCCAAAAAGTGTATCTAAACTTCTTGTTTGGACCGCGCACGGCTCATATTGGTTATGCTTCGCCGGCCTCGCATACCTCACCGCCTACCTTTTTTTTTTGTTGACGCGGGGAAACGCATGCGCGTAGCGTTCACCGGCCCCGGGTGCGGTCCAGTGGTGTGTGGGGCTCGCGGCACACTGTAGCGCCAAGAATCCACAAAAACCACCCGCGAGTGCCATCGCTACCGTCTTTGTTGAGGTGCCCCGGAACATCAAATCATCAGGGCACCTCGACAGCCAGACAGTCCCCTTAGGGACCAACGCCTCGTCCATAACATGTTTGCCCGCACTACAGGACAATCTCGCCAACTTTGGAGCAATCCGATTTTGCAAAGGGGTACGTAGTTAGTGGGGACAGTGCTCTTTGGGGGTCTCGGATTCCTGTTTGGATCCAAGAATGAAGAGCGTGGACTGTATTAATAGTATATTGTGCATTTACACCGAATGACCCCCCCCCCCCACTAGAAAAAATGACTGAGATGATTACGCGTCTAAAAGTGTCCATCCACTGTCACTCGAGCGACTCACCGCCGGCATGCACTCCGCGCCGCTCACAGCGCAGTACCATCATACATACTCCCTGCGATGGATTAACTTCAAGATAACGATACCGGCAGGGGCATATGGTATTGATGGCGCGCCGCACAACTCCCTTCTTCGTAAAGATGTTAGCAATCCTGGCGACGCCATCTCCTCCCGGCGGTACGCGAACTATGCGACCCAGTTGCCGTAACAAACGAGCACCGAGTTAGTCCTTAAGAACAACCTTCAGTGTGCCTTGAGATCTGAACCATTTTTTCTTCTGTTGAAGCAAAGTATTCATTTATTCAGTATTCATTAAAAATCTGGTCCAGAAATGTTGCTTGAGCAGTTCGTTGCCTTGAAAGTTCGTTCGTTGAGACAAGACGAGATCCGGCTGCTGGTTATCTGCAGATCTGGAACAGACACACAAGGTCGTCCGATGAGGAAGTGAGCAGGAGTTAAAGGACAATGGTCACAGGGGTCGTCAGACATGAGACTTATTGGGCGAGAAATAGGAATGGCTTCAATCTGTACCAATAAATTATTCATTTCATAGTCGAGGCAAGCCAAATCTAGGACACGTCTCAAATGATGTTTACTGACTTTACTGCAGATTCCCACAAGCCACCGAAATGAGGAGTACATGCCGGAATAAAAGAAAAACGCATAATGTCTTCGGTTATATCTTTGGGTTAAACTGGACCTAGAATGAAGGACATTCATTAGATGACCAGACAAATATGGTACCCCGAAAAAAATTTATTAGGTATGTATATAATAAAATGAAAACCTTTTTAAGGCCGCTAGAAAGGCTTCCTTCGTTAGGTCCGACACGAGCTCATATGTCTACATCCCCAACCCCTGCAATCGGCTATCAGCACCGGTCCAGCATAGAGAGAATTATTAATAAATCTTTATACAAAAGCCATAACACAGAGTAGTTTGGAAAATTTTGAAAAACCGCTGATTAACGTTGAAAATGTTAAATGTACTTTAGAAATGTGAAAACAATTATTTATTTCAGGTATGTCAGTGAGGTCCGAGTCATTACTAAACCTTCGAGGCCAATGAGATGAATCTAATATTAAAAAGGGAGGACTGGACCACCATTATAAGGAATTGAGTATTCGCTGGTACGCCCCGTGAAGCGAGATCTGCTGGATTCTCCTTCGAAAGCACGTAACGCCGCTCACACTGAAAAGTTTTCCTGTATTTCTGCGACTCGATAACTCACGAAAGGCCTGAGCTGACCTGGAGCCGTGTTATGGCAGTCCAAACAATAGTCAAATCGATCCATAGAACACATTTAATAACAGTAAGTGAAAATTACGCTAAAACCTTCAATCACAGCCTGACTCCCACAAATGCTACACAAAGCTCCAAAGGTGGTATCGTTGTAGCCTTTAGTGGAGCTATCTTACGTTTGGAAGCTAGTAGCGCCGTAGGCCTTTTCTGAAGCATCTGCAATAATGTACGGCTGTACGTTTACTGGAGTTGAAGTTACTGCACACCTTTGTACTCAAAAGCTATTCATTTGCGATAACAATAAAACGAAATTACACCATTGATCATATATTTTACCAGTGATTTGAGTCATCCCAATTGCATTTATGTGTTCACAACTGTTGCATAATTATTTTTGTCTCCACGATACAAGGTGTGACCAGACCAGGGGGATCGAATACTTGGGCAATTGTGGACAAAATATGACGCTTATTTATCATATAATTAGATGGTGTACTTATAGAAAATATTAATTTGTCCTCGAAACATCTACAATTCAAACCTAAAGTTTTGGAATGATTTTAATTGCTCAGTTCTACGTAGAACTGTTTTTTCACCGCAAACCATTTGTGTAAATAGAGTTGTTTTGTTTTATATATAAAATTATCAACATAGAAATTGTGGCCTGTTTCACTTCTGGGACTATGATCCTGGCGATAGATACATAGATCCTTTACCCAGTTGATGAGGACATCGTGTGGCCAAGTAAGATGCCGAAGCTGTGCCGTAAGTTAAAGTATTTAACTTATAGCCTTTTAGGGGATGAGTAGGGTCAAATCTCCACAATATCTGTTGAAGTGAACGTTGTTGTTCCGAAACTTCTGTTTCATGGAACATACCCTCCACGTCTGCGGTCTCAACATATTGGTGTTGCCGAAAGCACAGTAATATTGACAAGAGATCATCTTACATAGTGGGCCAACACTTAAAATATCGTTAAGCGATTTTCCAGATGCTGTTGCCACCGAAGCATCGAAGTCAATGCGTAGCTTTGTTGTAAAGCTAGATTCTTTGAGAACACCATGTTGGGGTAGGTAACAGATTTGTTGAAATTACTAACTCTCATGTAACCGAGAGCAGGATATTCCTCCATAAAGGGTAAATAAAGTTGTTTGGTTTTCGTACAAGGTCTAAGTGCAATTTTCACTCTAATGCAAGAAAGCGACGCTTGGCTATTTGAAAGGAGTCGCCTAGAACATTAGCAGATTCCTTTAAAGGTAACGAGTAAAATTTAATGAAAAATTCTAAAGTGGGTTAGTATTTTACGTTGTTACGTTGAAAATCCCATTATCCTAGCGATGTTGAGTCTAATTTAGAAGAAATCACAAACATGATAATGGTATGCCACTGCTCCATTGGGTGACCTAACGTAAATTTCAGTTAGTTGTATCGATTAGATTACGAATGGCTTCACTAAATTCCTTTTGTATAACAGTCAGTGTACAACGACAAGTTAAGTGGTGATTTTCAAGAAGATGCTTGTTGTCGTATCTGTCACACACTAGGTTCCATGCTAAATGATAATTATCTGCGCAAAAATCTAGACCTGATATGATTTAAACAGCACATCACATTACCAATGCCCGTAAGTAATGGAATCCATATTATCATCAGAATTTATTAGTGCGTTAAATGTGTCCCTATAGCCAAGCCAGTATTGATAGTCGCCACTAAAGTGAGGAAGATCAATTTTAAGAAGTACAATGACCTTACGTTTGTGTGTATCGAATGGAGCACCTGGGCATACCACTTCCCCGGAGTCCGACGAAGGGAAGGCTTTCTTGGACGACATGGCGAGGGCACGGGTAGCAGACACCACTAAGTAATATTGCGACTCCAAGGCCTCGAGGTTTGCACGCAGCTTCTTGGGGATGTCGCATGCGTCGTCCACCTCGACATGGAACGTTTCAAATTCTTCGAATGACTTTTGTATTCGGTCTAGGCGCATTTGTAATTCTAATTCTACTTGGGGATCATCCAATGGAAAACTAATCTTTAGTAGATTTAAGTACTAACCCAGTTAGTTTCCCTTTTAATCTGGATTTTTTAATGAATCCTATTAGTTTTTTATCACCCATTTTTATGGAACTATAATACTTTAAAGTGAATGAATTCAGGCCGATGATTGTGAAGATGTAATTAAACTGTAATATAACAACGGCTGCGAATGAAAGAATAGTGATCCTGGTGATGTTAATTGTAAATTTAATATTGGATATAATCGGACAGAATGCCAAAGTGAGCCTGTCAATAATAATGAAGTTACCTATGCTTAAGTGACAAAGTTCTGAATTATTATCTCTGTATTGCCAGCACATAAAGAACTGTATAGTTCACTTTAATCGAACAAAGAAATCGAAGATGCCTTTTAGACCCGTTAGCGAAATGAACAGTTGTTAATGATGATAAAAAATGGCAAATGTGAATACTATTTCTAATATAATTTAATAAAATGCGAAACAATGATTTCTAATAATTTTACTAACTACACTTTAATAAGCTCGTTAGGTACTATATGATCAATGATTTTGCGATGTATATTAACTAGTTTAAATGTGATGAATTAATCAGTATAAGTTGGTTGTAATGATTCAATTTCTAAATTTGTTTAAATATGACGGACACTATCTTTATGACTATGACAAATGATTTTACGATTATTACTACGAGATTAAGTGCCTAATGTATGATGGATAATGAATAGGTAGTGAATAATAGATTACGTTGATAACTGGGAAGACAAAGAATTAAGGAACGATCATACGTATCTTTAAGCTTCAGCTGATGATGTGGTTATGTCCAGTCGTCTTGGTTTCAGCTTCTAACTTCGACTTGTTTCTTCCGTTGCTTCTCAGAAAGGAACTTATACACTACTTGAAGTACTTGTCCACAATTCTTTTTGTTGCACGGTTCGAAGGACCATTTAGCGGGGACAGTGCTTTTTGGGTGTCTCGGATTGCTGTTTAGATTCAAGAATGAAATGCTTGGACTTGGTGAATTTACACTGAATGGCCCCACAAGAAAAAGTGATTGAATCTATCACGCGTCAAAAAGTGTCCATCCGCTGTCGAGATGTGTCCACTCGCG
Organism: Eumaeus atala; assembly: GCA_017140195.1. Taxonomy (NCBI): domain Eukaryota; kingdom Metazoa; phylum Arthropoda; class Insecta; order Lepidoptera; family Lycaenidae; genus Eumaeus; species Eumaeus atala. Next base: position 250,666 of record JAFELO010001078.1, on the reverse strand, counting down.
CTCGCAGCGCTCACAGCGTAGCACCGTCTTCACGAGGTTCACAGCTTTATTTCGTGAGCAGTAGTGTAAATAAAAGGGAAAACAAAATACCTTATACTTATTATATTATATTAAAATATTATTGTGAAAATGTCTTTGGTTTAGATGTCTTACAACACAAGCTGCATCGAATACAAAAGAAATATGCAAATACCCTCTCTTTATACAATTAATAACGTAAACATTAATTTAACTATTTATAATTTGTGTGAACGTCATGTTTTGCATGTTTTTACATAATTCATTTATGCTTTGTCATTTATGCTATGAAATTATTTGATAAGAACATTAGTTATGGAAGGGCGGATTCTCCTACCACACAAGCATCTCTTGGCTTAAATCGAGGCTCTAAACGCGTAAATATGAAATTTAATTATTTATTATTACTTATTCATTTCATAATTTACAAAAAAACACACACAAAAACCGGCAGCTCCTCGAAATAAACACTTTCATCCGCTATAGACAGACGTTTGATTAGAGAAAGCAATTTTCCGGCTGAATTAATGGCGCTAACTCTGGCTCAACTATGGTTCAACTTTAAGCCTTAACTCTGTCTAACTGCTTATTGCTATTTAGATTAATACTTATTACCTTAGCTCGGCTGTCGCTTCGAGTTAAATAGGAGTAAACCAAACATACACAATTAAACATTTGTTTAATTAATTACACTATTAATTTGCATTGCATATAACTGCCGTGACTTTCTTTGAATTGTATAGTATTAAATGAATACGCCAAGGGCTCCTAACTGATTTCGGAAAGGATTGGAGTTCTATATTGATGTCTAAAGATTACGCGAATGACACGGTCCCCTCGGCCAGGATAATAATAGTCACTTTAGCTAATCTTAATTATATTGGGATGCATATTTTCCATCTGCAGGCCTGTCCCCCTATCGACCACAATGTCGCCTAGACCGTCACCCGACATGTCTCATAGTTATCGATATACACTTCCGACAGCATAGAACAGTAAAAAAAAATCTACGTCTGTATGTCTCACGAACTGCGATAGCTAGGCGGTCGTATGTAGATGATGTATTTCTTTACAATCAAACTACTTCTAAGGATTTTATCACGGTTTATTTAATTATTTAACTATCACGATGTTTCATAATCTTCACAGCAATCATGGTCACAGGTGGACAGTCCAGGTGGGTGATTAGTCCACCACCAGTAAACCGCTATAAAATCCGTAAGTAGGAAGCCCTGTGTTTCATTGTATTGAAGTTAAACTGTCACATTGCATTATAGCGGATTTGAGCCTGCTCGCCTGTGTGCCTTTAACTTAACGTGCTGTCGCATTTTAACGGAGTAATGGAGAACTGATCTGTGATGTTATGAGATATGATCGGTAGTCACCGGGAGGTTCCGATTACTCGTCTGTCCCATGTGGTATAAAAAATATGTTTCTCTAAAATCTAAAGAGCCAATGGTCTACGTAAGTATATTTTACAGATTGATGTCTTAAGTTAACGCGAATGTATCTATAAATAAAGTAGAAAGGACATCTGGTGTGTACAACATCTCCGTAGAGTATTATAATAAAACTATTTTACAGACTTTATCGCGGATTATTACTTATTTTACTAACCCGACATTTCAGAACTTACCCGACTTTACAGAAACCACTCTAAAAAAAAAATAAACCGCGATAAAATCCGTAAAAGAAGTTTTATTGTGACATTCTACAGAGATGTGGGACACACCGGATGTCCTTTTCACTGTATTTATAGACGTAGAACATAGATTTATAAAAATACCAAGATATACAGTGAAAACCGTCCATATAAACGATGTGCAGCTGTCAAATTATGCACTTTATAAAAGCAACTTAAACACGTGCGCGTAAGGTTGACTTTTCATGGCAATGTGTTTATATTTTGCACATCTTTTAAATAGAATCTGCATTGTAGGGAAGTCTTCAAACAGTACACGTTAGGTTGATATTTCAAAAAGAGATGTTCATGGAAAATTTCGGATGATTTACAGTAACAGTTTATATAATATTTTTCGTAAATCAATGACGTGAAATAAAAAAATTAAGAACGACTTGGTCAATGAACCTTTTTTTATAGTATACGGAGACAAACCACCAGCCTGTCTCATGATGACTACCGCATCTGTTGACCTCATTTCCTCTTGTTCTCTAATATGTCATCAGAAGTTAATCTTGAAACGAAGATGCGAAGAGACCTTTAACATGGGACGTTGGTCACTGCATGGTATTTAGTTTCAACATGCGGATAGCAAGGTGTCCGCCGTCTAGCCGTTCGTTGGAAACAACTTGTCAAGTAGTCAAACACTATTAGTTGGTTTCGCCCACCGTTGCCTCTTTGCCAACAGGAAGCATGATTATGACAACGTAAAACGGTTGACAAGTATAATATATTTACCGTCATTTTGTAAAATATTTTGTGTGGTTATATTTTTAGTAAGAGGTAATTTCATGCTGCATTGCATCGAAATTGTTACCTCTCGTTCACATAATAGAACTATAAAATGACATCCTTGTTGTCGCCTTTCGTACGGTTCGTGAGTAGCCGCTGGCCCATCGGAAGGAGGAGAAAAGGAGGGCAATCATCACAGTAATTATGCGAGTGCTCATGGTCGTCGGGAGTCGTAAAAATGACTCGCTTTCTCCTTTGCCCCCCTATGCTGTAATGTTATATAAACTTAGTCCAATATTTCAAAAATAAAAACAATTAACAATAAATTTATTGCATTTACACAGATTTATCAATTACTGGAACAAATAAAATGTGGCTATATTAATTTTACGACGTAAGGGAGATAAACCGCACAGAGAGAGCAAGAGAGAATAAAGAGACTGGACACTTTTGTAAAACATGACAGCGTAAGAGAATCTGGGAATGACAGCTGTTCGGAATTTGTACCTAGCAATGTATATAGGTCAAAGACCACTATAGATGACCAAGATTCGGATTTATTCCTTTATCTTCATGGCTCTGTCTCATTATTCGCCAAATTTCATGATTCTAGGCCATTGGAAACTATGAGTTTATATGATAGCCGTGGGGGCGGACCACAAAGAAAATCTTGGTGGGTGGAAAAGTTTCCTTTCTTTAGCATAAGAAGTAAACGCGCAGTTGGGAAACTTGTAAGTATGCGATCATCAACGCCCAGAGATATCCAGAACACCGGAGATCCCGTAGGCGCCAGCCTTTTAGAGATAAGTAGGTTCTTTTATGGAAGATTTCTTTGAACTACGAAAAACAAGAAAATCTTTTATTCCATAGTTCATTCGGGTATACGGATGAATGTGGCGTTCCCATGTATTTAGTTTATCTTCCATACAATACGAAGCAATCAATAGATTTAAAATATAGTCATTAAAACTGGCGAACATATGAAGGACTTTCATGTAATTTCAATCGAATCGAACACGCGAAAACACAACGGTGGACATTAAATAACCTCACATAGTTTGGCTGACTAATCAACTGCGGGCAGCCGAGCAGCAACTTTTATACCTTACGGTAACACGATTTAACGCATCATCCAGGTATTGCGCTATCTTCAATTTTCCTGTCCACGAACCTTTGTGTAAGAATGTAGAAAGACGGGAAACATTTTTACAAGAACAACACATCTTCACGCCAGCTCCCTAGTGGGGTAGGTAAAGTGAACTGAGTGACACATATTACGATCCTCACATTCTTGGCATAATGTTACTACTGTTAAAACACTTCAAAAGCTAGATCTTTAAGTCCACTGGACACTGGGAGACGTGCCGACCTATTTCAAGCTGGAAGAGGCCACAGATCTCATAGCGCACAAGTTAATTTATTTAGTGACATAATGTCGCTAATTTCAGCAGTTTTGCAAGAGCCTCCGTGGCGCAATTGGCTAGCGCGTTCGGCTGTTAACCGAAAGGTTGGTGGTTCGAGCCCACCCGGGGGCGAGAGATATATTTTTGTAATATCGTTATAAATAAATAATGTCCTCCTATCCGCATTTCGGCTTCGGCGAGCATCTCCATAGGGATCGGCCAATAGCGCATAAATGTGTGGCGCCGTACAGAATTGCGGTCTCTCTTCAATCAAGCGGCATGCTACAATTCCTATGAGGAATATTTTTTAAACTACCTTGGCACTCATGTCCACAACTGCCACTCCTGTGTCGCCAGCATCGACAGCGGCATGCCTACGGGAGGGTAGTTCGACACGACAAAAGAGAAAACAGGCACAGGATTGACGTCTTAACGTGCTTTCCTAGGCAAGGCGGTGTAACACCGTAAACTTTCTGACCTCGGGTAGTAACGAATAATTGAAAAATGAAAGTAAACACTTATTTGTCTGAACAGGGACTCATCAAATAGCTGCGACAGCTCGATTGATCCTTTATGCAATAAAAAGTATTTTACGTCGTAAATCGTAATATGTAAAAGTCTTGCCCAGTTAAACCCGATGTAATCGAAGTTTATCATAAGTTTGACACATTGTACATAGTACTAGATTTTGATCGATGAGTAACAAGTACGTAGAGGTAATGCCGTGCTACATTGCAGCCGAATTAGTTGAGTAGTACCGAGATACCTGACCGTTCAGATGATCATTAAGAGTCGCTCTGTTATTTAATCCATAAAACACTTTCGTATTTTTTATTGTATAAGGGTATATAGTTGACGAGCGGCTGGCTTAGTTGTTAACGTGGCGGTTAGTCCGCATGTTACGCCAGAGGTCGCGGGGTCGAATCCCGCCTAGGACATGGAGGTTTATATATGTATTGTATATATTTTTATAAAAAAATCTTAAATTTATAAAATTTCTAAAATTTACAAGACATATAAAACATATTTCCGTTGTACCGTGGTACCTGTAACACAAGTCCTTACGGTACTTAACACAATGCTAGGCTAATGTGAAGTGATAATTCCACAGATATTATATATATTATTAGTATATTATTTAAACGAACAAACATAATCGTTTGTTGTTTCGTTAATCACCGACGCCCATAGAGATCTGCATAATTATTATACGGTCGTATTGCCCTTCTTCCCTGCAATGGACCAGGGGAAACTCGTATTATTATATGAGTGAGGTGTACTGCTCAGGTCACGCAGGGTACTCAGGTCCGATAGACTGCAGTAGACAGAAATACAATATGCGCGACCTGTTACTAGATATAAGGTTGATGTCTTAACGTGTATGTCTACAGTGGATCAGGCGCGTGTACGGCCTGCACACCTGGCGTGGCCTCTGGCTCTCTCTGGGTGAGGTATGTGTACGGCCTACACACCGGGCGTGGCCTCTGGCTCTCTCTGGGTGAGGTATGCGTACGGTCTACACACCGGGCGTGGCCTCTGGCTCTCTCTGGGTTAGGTATGTGTACGGCCTACACACCGGGCGTGGCCTCTGGCTCTCTCTGGGTGAGGTATGCGTACGGTCTACACACCGGGCGTGGCCTCTGGCTCTCTCTGGGTGAGGTATGTGTACGGTCTACACACCTGGCGTGGCCTCTGGCTCTCTCTGGGTGAGGTATGTGTACGGCCTACACACCTGGCGTGGCCTCTGGCTCTCTCTGGGTGAGGTATGTGTACGGCCTACACACCTGGCGTGGCCTCTGGCTCTCTCTGGGTGAGGTATGTGTCCAGCAGTGGACATTGTCCGGCTGATGATGATACAAATAACATTAATATCATAACCAGTTTAACTTTAAATCAGCAGAATGCACATGCAACACAGTTTTATCGAGTGCGCCGCTAAACTTAGATGTTTTAAATCAACAATTGCGTCCTTGTGGTTTTGTTTAAATATTGTTTCTGCTCAGCGAGACATTTAAATCGCGCTTTTGTTTTATCATAGTGTAAAATACAGCCCGGATATTTTTACGTTATTTTGAATTTAAAACTATGTTGCAACCGTTAAAATATCCTGATTATTCAAGTCGTCGTATATAAAAGTTTCCATAACATAATATAAAAGTATTATTCATTGAAGAAATCCTTTAAACGAATAAACCGGTTTGATTTTCCATTATTAACGGCAATTATTTTCAACAGATAATAATAGTGTCACGAATAATGGTATAACTTAAAAGCACCATGCGGTTTATAAATAAAACTACTGAAGCTTTAAGAGGATTTGTCACACGAACATCCTGCACATTCATTCTATCCCAATATCTATCTTTTAATATATTTTTTTGCAGTTCGAGATGATTGGATCATTATTTCTTTTTTGCGGTAGACATAACTCTAATATTGATGTCGAGATGGATATGGATTTCGTCTCAATAAAATAAACTTATATTCCTTATGTTTTTGCGATCTTTATTTATTTTAGTAATTCTCTTTACGTCATATAAGACGGGCGAGGTTCTCAATTTGGTACGTACCTATCGTGTTTTTATGTTAAGCTTGATTGGACATAAAAATACTTTTTACAAAGTTTAGATATTTATACAATGCTCTGTACATTATATTTATTCTCGTTTTTATGTAGTATAGGGAGAGAAACGAGCAATCGGAGTTCTTCTACGACTACCGCCGCCCATGAACATCTGCACAAATATTATGCCGATGCCCTCCTTTTCATCCCCCCCCCCCAATGGGCCACCTGCTACTTACAAACCGCACGAAACGGGGCACCGTAGATGTCTAATAAACAAGGCTGTCTAAAGAAAAATTAAGAATAATTCTCAATTGCTTGATTGTTAGAGTAGAAAAACTAGGGGATAATTTCACCGAGTCATGTGTACACTTTTCATGGTTAACCTTCTCGGTTTGTTATAATTTATAAAAATTTCTAATTTTAAAGTCAGCTTACGGACGATTATTTTATCTAATGACGTCACACAAAAATGTACTATAATAACTAATATTGTGGAAGAGAGATAGATGCATCATGATAAAAACGTACCGTAAAAACTAGACCGTTCTCTGTATCCGTATGTCAAACTGGTATATCTCCTCTTATCTGCAGGAAAAGAGGGGGCTCTGTCCCACTTTGGTCCCCCTGAACTAGAAGACATCATCGCTCCTCCGACGAACTATTATGGCAAATGCAATAGCCTCGCCAACAGCAGTTGGTCCCTCCGCTTAAATCTAACTATACCGCTCAAAACTATCGGCGCTAAAAGAATTTACCCGCGAACAACATTACTTACTTTTTTGCTTTTTGTCCGTGACAAACATATAATTTGTTTTCTTATTACATAAGGGGGCAAACGAGAATTCGGTGCCCTTTGAGGATTACCGACGCCCATGGATATTCGCATGATTGTTCCGCAGATGCGTTGCCCTCCCAACACAAATGGGCCACCGGATACTCACAAACCAAACGAAACGCGGCAGCGACGCTGTCCTCCACGGTCGTGCCGGCCCAATTCGATGCATAGGAGGATGTAGTGTCACGCACCACGCACGGGACTACCTCCTGCTAAAATGATTAATTACCTACTAGAGATCAGTAACAAGTAACGTTAAATATCCGTTGTGTGGATCAAAATCAAAAGTATCTAGAACTAACGCGGTTCTACGGTTCCAAACTGCTGGTTTCCTTCCAAATTACAACAACATACTTCTGGAACCAACTGCCCCTTTGGTATTTCCGGACCAATACAACTAAGGGATCTTCAAGAAGAGAGCCCATTTAGCTCTGAAAGGCACCTCATCTGCGAGACCTGAGATGCTGCAGACGTCTGTGGGCGTTGATGATCACTTACTATTATTACCTGACCCAGCTGCTCATTTGCCATCCGTACTATGAAAAAGAAACAATTTCAAATTCATATTTTATTCAAATATATGTATTGTAATAATTTCAAAATTAATAGTCTTTTTATTTCTTATTAATTAAGTGAAGTTATTGTCTTGATCGATGACTAAATTTAACAAAGAATCAAAAAATTCGTATTGAAAATGTGTACAATCGTACAATCCCATTAAACTTATCGTATCTTTTAGCTTAACATCTTATCTATCTTCACATCTACAAATGACGTCATCAATCTTGCACACAACTCCAGTAAATGTCTTCAACCAGTATCAGATAAACTGTGAAAAGATAGATGCTTTTGATAAAATGCGTGGCCGTAGTTGTTTGATCTTATAATGATTACTGTATATTAAGCCGCTATTTGTCAATACAATAAAACTACTATTACAAATTATGTTATCATCAGTTTTGATGTCTTAAGTTGGAAGCTTTCAAGCTTAAGACATCAAAACTGGTAGTTACCGTAAAAAGCGCGAGATAATTACAAAAAATTTAACCGACTTAAAAGACGTATTGCCGACTAAGAATCGTGAAATTATTATATTTGTGAGGTCAGTGCATGAAGAAATCTTAACTATCTCCATTGTGTATTGCCACCGATCTCAAAAATATAATCATTTGCAAGACCAAGGAACGTACCAGCCGTCTCTTCTGCGCCCTCCACGCAGTCGTGACGCTTTATCGTTACACAGAACCTTTTTTATAGTATAGGGGGGGGGGAAACGGGGAATCGGAATCCTTCTACGACTACCGACGGCCTCCTTTTCACCTCCCCCACAATGGGCCACCGGCACTCACAAACCGCACAAAACCCGACACCGTAGAAAGCGGTATCAAGTGAGACACACAACAACTTAATACTATATAGGTTCACGAAAAATTTATAAATATGTTCCACTTCAATTATTAATTTTAAACATTAGAAATGAAGGCATAGAAAAACACAGATGCACTGGGATTAGGACATTATTGCTGTATCATTAATTTTGATATAAATTTAAAACACGAGTACACGGATACAAAGTTGTTAGAACAATATTAAGAGTGAAATTATGGCCCTAATGTGGACATTAACAGGTAAAGGAAAATAAAATAATGTGTATGACGTTATGATGAGTGAGTAGAGATATACTTCTATTTCAACAAGAGTATGTAGGCACGCCCTTGATTACTGCCTCGTGGTCTGGTGGTACGCATGTACAGCCACAAACGTGTAGTCCCGTGTTTGAATAACTGGTCAGAAGAAACAAAAAGTGTTATAACGATTTTTCATTTGCTAACAATAGGCCAGAGTCAAGAATGGCTATGTTATACCTTCGCCACGGAGAGCACGTCCAGCCGTCGGTGCTGCGTCAGATTTCTTTCCGGTCATTTCGGATTGCCGTCCCATCGGAATAGCAGAGTTAAGGAATATACGTCTGCACAATTGTGTGCTAATAATGTATCCTGCGCTGATGACTCTTCTTAACACAGGTGGCCGCGGTAGAGGAAATTCGGCTAGGACGGCATTATTATTACATTGATTTACTCTTAGTACCAACGACAAAGGAAAGATTTGTTGAGTGTAAACGTATTGCTTCAGTATCTCCGTCGATTACGTCATATTGTAGCAAATATGTTTTAAACTTTAAATATTTTATAACAAAGTATATCTGTCATCTTTAATTGTAAGGCTTAATGTACTCTGTGTTGAAGAAATGTCACTCTTTTTCCTTTTTGCGAGGTTGATTATGGTTATATTTGGTATGGCTGACGCTATCTGCCATTCCCAAATCATAAATAAATAGTTTTTGTTTTCTGCCGGGAACCTACGTATTCGTGTCACAATGCACGAATTATCATTTCATATAAAAGGGCGAGTTCATGATTTCTTACTGACGCCATGTTTCATATTTTATTAAATCTTTGTTAATGTTAAAATGTCATAATTAAATAAGTGTGCATTTTAATAGTAGTAATAACATGATTTACATAGCTATTAATTTGATAGAGCTTATCAATATTGTTTTAGTTTGAATAGTATATGCCACGTGTGAAAGTTTGATGTTCAATTCTATTTCATTGTAACACAGTTTATGTCTTGCCTGATTTTAGTTGGCTCATGGAGCCAAGAGAAGAGGAATCTTATTGGTTGTGTGTTCCTTTTCAGAGCTCTAATCCTTTTTCTTTTTGTTGATTAAACACAATTTTTTTCTAATATTGAATATACGGAATGAAGGACAATCTGTAACAATTAATGGTTATGGAACAATAATTATAATATCTATAAAGGACCATCCAAGTTGTAGCCGGGAGTCTCGGTCAACTGCCGGAGAAGACCCATGCCCTTACCTTTTTACTAACCTTTATATAAACCGTATTAATCCCATTGTTGTTCTTGTACTAGCTTAAGTTTGTTCATGATTGTGAATGTGGAAAGACCAATGGATATAAATGTATTTAAAAGTCTAATTAATAAATGTATTTAAAAGCCTTATAGTCTCTTTTCACCCCTTGTTGACCCCTTTATAGTATATTATATAAATAAAACTGTGACAACACCTTGACAGGTAAACAGAACATAATGTTGTCATTCTATGAAATGGACGAATACGTCATTATAGGCCCCATAAAAACCCAATTCCCTATAAATCAAAATAAACACGTGATCAAGAAAACGTCCCTGACCCAAGAAAGCCATTAGGAAAAACTTAATCACATTAACAGCGCCTGTTCCAGAATTCTATTACACAGATACGAGCGTTAAACAAAGCGTTGTTCAATGAAAGGTACAATTCATTTAGTAGAGTGAGAACGAAATCGCACATGAATTATACATCGACACGCCGGATAAGTTTGCGCGAGACAACTGTTCGTACAATGGCACATGGCCTTTTTACTTGTTACTCCGGAGTTGTTCGCGTTCTAAGACATTGAAATACAATCTCCAAAGTGCACGCTTTTATCATGTCTATTATTTCATATTATTAAGCAACAAGTAGCGCTATGCTGCAATGCGAATGGTGTCTACCATTCGCGTGATACCGCCGTAAAATGACAGATGTGCTTTCTTGTTTCGTGCGGTCTGCGAGTAGCCGGTGACCCGTTGAACGGGAGGAGGAGAGGAGGGCAACACGTCTGCGTGACAATAATGCGGATATCTATGGGCGTATTCGATATAAGAAAAATGTTAACTTTAAACTTTCTTTCTTTCTATTATGCTTAGGTAGTATCGGAAAGGTAGTGTCATTGATGTATTGCAGGTGAATCGAGTCGGCACATCCTGGCAGGCAGACGTCGACGTGGTCACCACGTCGCCGTCAGGCTTGGGGAAGTCGACGCCTATTCCATGAGACCTGAGAAGTACGGTGTACTGCGTGTTCCGGCACATCTAAACGTAATAAGGAGGGTACCATCTAACTCTCCCGAGAACAGCCCCCAAGGGCACCCGCTGGTAGAGTCGCGGTTGTATGTCATCGCGTGGCTTCTCCTGTTGGCAGATAAGAAGGAACACGACTGGGGTTTAGTCGGTAGAGGGAGCTGCCTTGTAGCTCCCGAGTCCCACATACTCCCAGGTTTTCCCCATCCTGGGGGCATGCCTGAAAGCATTCCCCAGCGCGAAAAAAAAGTTGCGTCCTGGATACGTTTTCCAATGGTGCCATTAAGAAAAGCATGCATGGTACATGACACTACATCCTCCTGTGCAACGGAATTGGGCCGATACGACCGGGGAGGTACGGTGAGCGAGAATCACACTTGATACCGCCGTAAAGGAACACCTACGGTGTCGCGTCAGTGCGGTTTGTGAGTAGCCGGTGGCCCATTGTAGATAAGGAGGGTAACGCATCGGCATGGTTATGCTGATGTTCATGGGACTCAGTAGAAGTTGGAAGGCTGCGATTGCTCGTTGTCCCCCTATACTATAAAAACATTCAAGAAAACGCATGTGTATAAAGAGCCTCAAATCCTATATACATATACGGAGAACATCCAATTTTTCAGTAAACAACCAGAGCACAGGCGCGATATTGAGTGCTATCGTCACTGACCTTTATAACTATAGACTGCTGGTCCTGTGCAACGTGGTTAACGCCATTTGAAAAAAAAAACAGCGCTATGTATGCTATGAAGCCAATGGAACAAAAATATACTATAAAGTACATGGCCGCTAATTCTGTAAGTCAATAGATATATTTTTTATGGGCTTATCCCATAAAATAATAAAATAAGCGAACAGATGGTAAGTGATTACCGCCACCCATAGACATCCGCAAAACCGAGGCTTTGCAAGTGCGTCAATTTTTTAAGTCAATGATCAAAAGCTGGATGTATTCACGTTAACGCGATTTGTATATAATGCTCAATTTCACGGCCTCTTGTCACAGCTCGCCTGTTAGACCTGCTGGCTGTTACTAGATGGCAATTAGTGCGTATTGAATGAGCAACTGTCTCTCAGCGTCATCTGTGAGCGGCTCAGTCGACACTTGGCTATTTGAAACTACGGCATATACACTACAGTAAATTATAGCTACAATAGTGCACATCTTGTGCTAAAGCGTCATGGTAGGCCAAATCTACCCATTCTCATTTGTCCAGTGTTACACTATATTTTTGAAATATTTCAGCTATCCACATATAGTATAGAGATAAGTGGCTGTCGCTCATAACTGTGTTGATTGCAGTTTATGAGGGCCGTGACGTCGAGTTGTGTCCGCTCATCTCGTATAACTGAAACATTTCTGACATCAACAACACTGATGCGTTTAGATTTTGCGCATCAACTCTTCGATATTGCTTATCTGCATCTGTGTTGTTTCATGTTTCTTTTTTCGGAGGAACAAATACTGCTGCTAATGTTATTTTTTTATGGTATACGAAGGGAAAAAACGTACAGTGGAAGCCTTTATACAACTACCGACGCCTATAGATATCCACATTATTGTCATGTAGATACGTCGCCCTCCTTTCTTCTTCCCCTCCGATCGACTTACTATACACAGTCAAGTGATTTTTCTAAGTCGAATGGTTTTATATTTTAGCTATCAGCACCTCGCGCTGTTACGAGATCTGGTCCTGCTGATCACAACACCTTGGTATATGGCCCATAACCATCCTCATAAATGTAGCTATCATACACGATTTTTACAAATACGATTTGTAGATTTATAATTTAGTGCATTGAAATAAATAATCAAATAAAATCTTTAATTTAATATTTACCGAAGAAATCGATGGAAAGCATAAGTCCTTTCCATCGATTACATATAACTTTTCTTTTTTGATATTTTTGCGTCCTTTTGATCTTTTTGATCTATTTGCGACCACTAGTCATAAATCTGAAACATAATTATTATTTCGTCTTAAACAAAGTTTTTAAGAAGAAATTAATGTGATGTAGACTTTCACATTGAATCACCAATCCTTTGTAATAGGAAGGAATGCATTCTTCATGACTTTCGGATGGAAATTCATAATGTCACTGGATGAATAAAAACTGTACAAAAATTATACAATTAGATATGATTTTTACATTTACGACTGTTTCGATTTCTCATCATCAAGTATATAACACGGCAGAGAAAAAAAAGGCTCATGAATAGGGAAAATTCTAAAAAGTAGTTTTCATTGATATTTCATTTGCCATGTAGATCGTTGCGGAGTTTTGTAAATGCTCCAATTTCCTTTGATATATGCAAGTCAGGCAAACACTAATATGAGGTGCGATATATTCACCATAATCACTTCCACTTAGTCTTGTCCATCATGCGTGATGGCTTTTTTATATTAAAAAGATTTTGTAAGGGTAGTGCCATGCATTGCAGCCGCATCGGATCGAAGGAGCCGTGGAGCTACCGCTCACGTGGTTCCGCCATATAGCATAGTGACAGCTATGCCGTTGGATTTTCTGTTGTTTGTGTTGCTGGTAGCCCTTTGGAGGGGCACGTGGAAGGACTGCAAATTAATCCAGTCACAGAACAATTACGTGGTCGTCTATATGCGACAATAATCATCACAATTAACACTAAAAAAACTCTTTACAAATATAAGAGAGGAGGGGGTGAAAGAACAATCGAATCCTTATAACAGACATTGCCCTCTTTTTCTCTTCCTCGCCAGTGGGCCACCAGTTAAATATATCACCGTATATGAAATTATTTTGATAAAATAAGAGGAAAATTTAGCAACTGGATATACTACGCAACGCTACGCAACACTACGCAACACTACGCAACACTACGCAACACTACGCAACACTACGCAACGCTACGCAACACTACGCAACACTACGCAACACTACGCAACACTACGCAACACTGTCGCATAATACCAAGTGATTTATGTGGATGGGCACGTGGAGCACCCCGACCCTTACGGGCAGTAAGTTGGCGCGCCGTGTGGCCGCAATACTAATGCAGTTGATGTGTTTAGATCCAAACTGTATTTAGATAATATCGTGTGGACTCGTTACATTTTCTTGGGAAGAAAGACAACGTATCACCTGCTTTTGCGGATGGTAATGGACGTCTATATTTACCAAGTTGCTCGTTTGTCTACTAATGATAAAAAGGCGGCAACCAATACTTGGTAAGTCGAAAGAATGTCACGGATTAGGCAAATGCGCCAATACTGAATTAAATATCAGAGAGAGAGAGAGAGAGGGAGAGCACTCGGGGCCTTGAAGGCTTGTCATGGATGTGCTAACCGAGTGGTAGGTACCAAGGGTTTTTACTTTTTCACTTTGATAGGTTTGTTACTTTGATAGGTTAAATGTAAATATCCAGACGGCCCTGGGGTAACCGGTCGAGCGTGCCATTACCGTCCAGCAAGCACTGCCACCTTCCGTCGCCGTGATGGTCCCGGATCTATAAGCAACAGGACACCAGGGACCAATCACCAATATAGCGGCACTGGGAATGACACGTCATAGCCTTCACTTGTGTGGTAATAATATGTCCGGCGCTGCTGACTCTTCTTAATAGAGGTGGCCGTTGTAGACGAGATTCGGCTAGGACGACATTATTGTACTTTGAAAAATGACGGAATAAAGGCTGCAAATATGTCTGCGCAAACACT
>JAFELO010001078.1:194488-235381 GCA_017140195.1 Eumaeus atala | reverse complement strand
AAATTCGAGTGACTTTTTAACAAGAGAACTGATGCGACAGGAACAGATCGCAGTATCAATGTTGCGGCGTTTGGAGAGGGTACTGTTAATGAACACACCGTGTGCTTTTCGTTTAAATGCTTTCGTGATGGATACGTTGATTTGAAGAACGAACCACGTGGAAAACCAGCCACAGAAATGGTGGTAGCCGATGAGAGTCAAACTACTCAGATGCGGAGGAACAACGGTATGGTTTAACGTCACATTATCAACAATATTCGCGTAAAATCAATAAAATAAAATATGAAAAATGGGGGCCTCATCACTCGACTCATCTGCTGAGCAACGCGTGTTGAAACTTGTAACGCCTCGTTGAATCGGTACCGAAATGAAGGAACACAGAATTGAATTGTGACATGCGAAGAAAAGTGAAAGGACTTTTTGCACTACGGAAAATGCAATGGCTAACCCCTGGTCAAATGCCGCAACAGAGTCGTAAAGCAAAAATCCACATCGGCGTAACTGTTAGATGGACGTGTTCTCCTCCTTCGTACTCCTCCTTAAATGAGGCACCAGAACAAACAGCATATCGCTCACATGATGATAAGTAAAGCGACAGCTGTTACTTATCATCATGTGAGCGATAGCACCTCTTAGGTAGTTCCAACACAATACATTTAATTAAGTATGTCTGATTGAACAATTTGATTCGTTTGGACAGTTAAATTGTTTTTTATTTAGTATTAGGGTCCAAACGAGCTGTTGGTAGCTCTTATGATGGTTGCTGAACTGTGCGGGATACCTCAACATGTACCGGGGGCAACCGCGGGCTCTTAAAAGGTATTCGGGTTAATCAATCTTCGAATCCCACTCACTACTCGAATCCCGCCCAGATCCAGTGGCAATGCGTAAATACAAAGCTTTAGTAACCTCGAGCTAGTTAAGTAGTTAAATAAATTGCTACAAAATCCGTAATATTTATTTGAAAAGTAACTGTTAGTACCTCTTACTAAATACTCGGTACTACTTATTTGTTTGTTGTTTTTTTTTTTTTTTAGTTACACTCCTAATTTTACTGTGGTGTTATTACTTTTGTATACGTTACTATATATTTTCTAACTACGTATACAAGTAGTTTACCTAGTTTGTTATATTTCAATAACCAAGGGCGTTATAATGTTATCACAGCCATTTCAATTTCTATGGAAAGATGGCGATATTTAACGGAAAACATCAAAGAATAAGAATTGGCTGTTGTTACCTCTGTACTGTTGGTTATCGTTGAAAGATAAAATAATTTTACCTCAGAAGCCAAGATGAATTTATGTATTTCAATAATCAAAATTGTTATATATTTTGTTTCCTATAATTTATATCTTATAAGAGACTAATCCCACGCCCATACAATGTTAAACCGATACTGTCCTATAAAAATAATAATCTGTGAACGTATCACAGCCCGCTGGACTAATCCTGTGCTAAGTGCCTTAAGGACTTGTGTTACAGGTACTACAAAACGGAAACATATTAATCATTTTTTTATAAATTGTATAAATTTTATATTTAATTTTATTAGATACACGTACAATACATTATGATATTTTAATAATAGAAGTACACATCATAAGCATCCATAATCTGGCGGAATTCGAACCCGACGACTGGCGTAACGCGCTCGGCACATCCGCTTACTTTGCCACAGCACAATCGGTCGTTATTAACAATTATGTGGAGCTGGAATTATTTATAATCGTTCTCGTTTATATCTTCTTCTTGTTTGTATCGTTGTTGTTTATGTAACGACACATATTGTTTACATAACACCAATGATTGACAGCCATATTGTACAGGGTACGACAGGGAAACTTACTTTTTTGAATCGGGCGCCACGGAGCAAGGGGAGGTCAGACAGAGGTTCGGAGAGGTTCGGAGGGGCTCATTCGAAAGAGGGGTTCTTAAAGTATTTTTATGACTCTTGTCTGTTTCAGTCATGCGTTGGACGCTAGACATTTAAAATCCCTCGTTTACAACGATAAACTGCGGACTCTGCAACACGTCAGGGACAACATCCGCCGAGCTCTTGCCGAAGTTCCATTCGATATGCTAAAGAGAGCGGAGCGCAACTGCAGAACAGGAGTGACCTCGGTGCTCGTGCATCATCGGTGGGGGCCGTCTTTAGACCGATGTCATCTACAAAACTCGGTGAAACAAAAATTGAGGATATACACTACAATATAAGAAAATAATTAAATTTATATGTCAAGTAGTTTTCGTTTCATACATTTTTCAAAAGAGTTACTTTCCCTGCCGCAGCCTGTACAACTGAATCGTATATATAGAATTCTCGTATCACAATGTTAGCTGTCGTACTCAACCGAAACGGCTTTACCGATTATTACCAAATTTGTATGTTCAGTTGGTTTGAGAATCGGCTATTGTGTACCAAGCGTTGTTCACCAAACCCGTCAAAACAACGTTTGCCGGATCAGCTAGTTTTCTAAAAAAATATAGCGAAAACACGATGTAACCTTACAAGTAAAGTGAGTTTAATATTCGCCTTGTAGTTGTTATTTAAAATTATTTTTATAGATGACGAAACATATACGTAGTAATGAAAGAATCATAAAAATTGTGTATGTTTCAATATGAAACGTCTCGTAAAGCTGGTGTTTCTACCGTTAGTCATAACGACAGTAAAATATGGACCTGAGAGGACGTATTCGCAAAAGGAATTTGATGCCCAGTTTAATATGAACACTACCAGTATGTGCCTTTGTATTTTATAAGAGGAAGTGAGGTGCAGCAAACATTTCAGATTATTTTGAAAGCCACATATCATCACAGACAGTGCGATCTATAAAGGCGATATTTACATAAATTAAGGAATTAATTAAATCTGCCTATATCTATCCACTCTTCAACGTGTGGCCTACGTTATATACGTTATATATATCGACGTAAATAGATGTTTTATGTTATCGATTTTGTATAATATAGAAGACGGAGTGTGGGACGGCCTCCTGTCTGATGGACTGATGACTTGGTGAAGGTGGCGGGGAGCCGCTGGATGCAAGTGGCTCGTGGCCGTGACCTGTGGCGCTCTGTGCGGGAGGCCTGGGTCCAGCGGCGGACGTCGTCCGGCTGATGATGACGATGATAATGATGAAGTATAACATAGGGTAACAAGCGAAGCCTTTTGATGACTACGCCACAGACGGATGTCACCGATCCGCATTATTCTCATGCAGATGCGTTGCTCCCCTTTATTTATTTTTAGTTATACCTATCCAGAGACATCCCACACGGCTACGCCCCCTCGAATTCTTTTTATCGCTCAGTCACGTGTATGGAGTTTCACACCATTTTGTAGCAGTACATGAAATACACCTACCTTGTAAATTTCAAACATACCCGTGATCGCCGAGTAAAACATCTGCGACCGCGTGTCCCTCCGTATGACGGACAGATGGACGGATAGACGGACATAACGGGACCATAGGAATTCCGTTTTTTGCCCGCTAACTACGGAACGATAAATACAGCTTTTGTAATTTTGTGTAATTCTTTTTTAGCTTTTCCTAAGCTTGAAAATTTCCACGTAAATGGCAATACCACCAGAGAGTCAACGTACCCTTACATAGCAAAAGTCGTTCATTCGCCAACACTGAATTTGCCTTATTTATGCACAGCGGTTTGTGTACACAGGCGACTGTTTATGACTGCTGCTAGATGCTTGACCGGGTCTGTATTATACTATATGAAAGAAAGAAAGAAAAAAGAAGGATTTTTTTTTTCATAAATCCACAAATATTAGCAATATTACAGTTTATAAAACCAAATTAAATCTATATGGACATTGCCAATCGATGTCAAGCATTTTCTGGCATAAGTATCTGCCCTGGACTTCCGCGTAAGCTATCTAGTAAGACAGTTATATTATGTTTCCAGTGGCCTATTAGGGGGAAGTAGGGAAGGACAATACATTGAATAACCATCATACGGATGCCTGGGGTTTATAACGGAGACCAGTAACATCCATATGTGTAGGAAATCTATAAAAAACCCGTGACGTGTAGCAGCCTGGACTCACCTGGATGCCACATCTTCTTTACGAGTATTAATTATTGCAGTGAGAAGTCGCTAAATAATATTATTTAGTAACTTCTCACTGCAATCCTGGACTGTCCGCCTCCTCATTTAATACTCTTTGTATTCGTCACAGGTCTCGGGGCAGTTTTTAGCATTCCCTCGATCTCCCAGAGTTCATATGACATAGTCGTAAATGGTGGCCGCGTACTTGGAGACACAGAAGTGGTAGCGGTGAGAAAGTATGGTGGACGAGCCCGTTAGAAGTATGGTGGACGAGCCCGTTAGAAATACGATCTTTGGTCCGATTTTGATTTGGTACGTTGCAGTCGTTGTTATTAGTGAAAAGTGGTCGGAAATGATTCGTGTGGCGGACTGAACGCAATAACTTATTTTACATTTGAAAATTATTGGTTATATTAAATTGATGATAAATGATATAAGTTCTAGTTGCAGTGTGATCACAGAAAATATACACAAAGAAGGCATCTAGACCTTGTGGTTCTTCAAAAGGTTGTAGAGCACATTATACGACATAGTTTTTGGAATGGTCTTTCTGCGGGTCCCGTATAAAAAGGTCTGAACGTATATACAGAGAGATGGTCTTACAAGTAGACAGGCAGGCATACAAACGTACAACAAAGTCAACCTATAAGTCTATAAGGGTAACATTATTTCCGTTGGAGATAGGGAATGCTAAAAACATTGTGTTATTGTTGCTATGATAAAATTCAGCCAAGACCATTAATAAAGAAAACTGGATGTCTGTTAGTCGGTTTACGTTTATGATAACGGTTCTCCAGTTGATCTGTGAACGCGTCCCGATGGATTAAAACAGATTATTTTTTTGTGTTCTTTCACTCACAGTCGCCGCCCCTTCGGGCTACGACTACGACTCGGAACTTCACTGTGATGTCATACTGTTTCGTGCACACTCCTATGGTTTTATGTTATCACGTCACAATGAATAATGTCTTTTTTAATTTCAGCCACCTCCTACAATTCATGCGCGTTCATTATAAGGGGAGAAAGCTAAGCATCGCCGCATTCGTCCTGCCATTGAACGAAACAAAACAGCAGTTCGACGATATTGGTTTTATCGTAACGAAGACAGATCTGAGCGAGGAAGAATACAATATTGCTAACATTACTACGCGTAGACGACAACACAATTATTTTAAAGAATGGATGCCAATCTTAGAGTTTGGTAAAGCAAAAGCCATTGGATACGCGAGAGGAAGAGAAGAGGTAATGTTAAATTTAATTATATCAAAACTATGCAAAATTTTCCGAGTTGGACACATTAACAGAAAGTTTTGCGAAAATAAATGACATAAATATATGTCTATGTCCACCAGAGGAAAAAACATCTTCCGGCGACGAAAGTTGTATCCCTTTACGTAGATTTTTTATTTTAGGGATGATGTCGGCCTAAAAGATGGTCATACGGTGCCCTGTCAGAACTATAAGGAGGGTGACCTAAGAGTTTAACTGGCGTGCTATCGCTCGCTTTGAGCGTGGTGTACGCGGGCGCGTTATTGTGACGAAGCAGCAACTCACGGAGCCCCGTCCTTGGTTGTTTGTTCCAATTGCTTAGCTTGCTAGAGCAAGCACTTCGTAGTTATATCTTTCAACGTTAATGTACCTTCGATCCCGAAAAGAAATTAACACTAAGAAGTCAATAATATTAAAGTAGCTAATATTTTCTTAGCGCTTCTCTATCGCTCCACACTGATGGGCGTCGTTTTAGTAGTAGCGTCGATATGTGAACAGTCAACTGTCTTGAATTAAATGTTTCACTATTAGCGCGTTTTTTCCCGTGACAACCGCTAAGAAGTGGTCCCTTCTTTCTTTATCCCGCAAAGTTGGTCGACAATGATTGAATTCGTTATACCAACGATATACGGTCACCGTGAAGGATCTTCATCCATAATATCATTTCAAGTCTATCCTATGATTCGTCCGGTTTTAGCTGACATTTGGAATCATAAAAAACCATAGCGCGCTAATGTAATGTACTGTGTATTGATTATATGATTGTGTAAATGTCGACATCTGGGGATCCTGACGCGGCTATTATAACAACAATTCACACCTATATGTACTGTGGGCATCGGAAGTCAACAAAAACTGCTCCTTTGTCCCCACAAAAAAAAGTCATTTACAGGGACACGTGTACATGTGTGAATGTTAAGGGGCGTTGGTAGATTTTTTAATAGTATAAGAGTAAAACAAGTTATCGGAGTCTTTTGAGGACTACCTACAGGGATAATCTTTGTTGGCAACGTGTTGCCCTTCATCATCTTCCCCTCCACAAGAAATTCGAGAACTACACGAAACGCGAGGGAATAGCTGTCGCTTGCGAAAACATGTGAGTCAAATTTACTACCCATACCGTGTCAGATGCAACTAAGTAGGGCCGGCTTGTCTCACATTTTAAGTACTTTTCTTCTTCACTTCTTCACTTTCGAAAATCACAAAATGGCTCCGAATATTATACAAAAATAATATTGTATATCTAAATCTTTATTTTAGGAACCGAGTAAATCAAATTACGAGTTAAAAGAAATCGACATATTTATACAAACGACAGACTGTGCGAGAATATACAATTCTAATAAAGGAATCGATGCATATGAAGTACCTCTGTACAACTCCTGTGATTACATGAAATTCTTGAAACAGGATCAGTCTTGTCGAACATACCTTGGAGTTGAGGGAGCAGTGGTACTAGAGATTTCTTCAAATACTATATTGGGTATAGCGACGTGGGGCTACGTGGGGAATCAAGCTTATCCTGTGGGATTTTCAACGCCAAACGGTAAAGATTTTGAACTTGTTTATAATTGTGCTGTACTCCTAGCTGATATTACAAAAGATATGATAACGGAACCGCTGCAAAATACTTGTGATCAATTAAATAATATAAAAATAAAAAAATAAACAAGCACTTTGTTTCTGACAAGAAAGTATGTATATTACTAAATAGAGAAAATTAAGTAAAAAGGATAGTTATAGTTGACATTAGGAAGAGGTAGTGACATGCAGCATAGCAGGATGTACTGCTATGCCTAGATCATGACATTACATCCACCTATGCAACGGGATTGGACCAGCACGTCCGGGGAGGTAACTCTCGCTCACGTAATACCGCCGTAGAGTGACATCTTCAGTGTCGCGTTTTGTGAGGTTTGTGAGTAGCCGCCGGCCCATTGGGGGAAGGGGGAAAGAGGGAAAGGAGGGCAACGCATCGGCATATTAATTAGTGGCTATGCTTAATTGATAACTTTAAAAAATATTTTAATACTTATTATTTATATTAGTATTATTAAGAACCTTCATTCACCTACGGTGAAAGCCACCTCTAGATATTTCCATGTTTCCTTATTGGCGACAGCCAAGTATAAGGAAACATGGAAATGTCCATTGAACAATGGCCTCCAACTTCGA
This sequence comes from Eumaeus atala, assembly GCA_017140195.1. Taxonomy (NCBI): domain Eukaryota; kingdom Metazoa; phylum Arthropoda; class Insecta; order Lepidoptera; family Lycaenidae; genus Eumaeus; species Eumaeus atala. Next base: position 227,866 of record JAFELO010001078.1, on the reverse strand, counting down.
TAGTATAGTCTGCCCATCTTTTTCCAGTAACTATTGATCCTTTCCATATTATAATTCCTTGGGTGTGTCGCTCATCTTTAACCTCGCTTTGTGACCAGCCAAGCGCCATTTTACATTTTTATTGTAATGCAAAGCATCCGTAGCTTTTGATATATTAATTCGTGCATATTTTACAAATTTTTAATATAGGCCTCTGCTTGATTTGACTCGAGTTGTAGTTTAATTAAGTATGTGCATTTCAATATACAGGTGTCAAAAACCTTTTGTTTGATAGTGATTGGCATTTGCCATTTAGGACTTCTTTCAAAAAAGAATTCCCGTACCGCTGAACACCGGCACCAACTTCAGGAGTGAGAAATGGAAATGAGGTTTTCATTGTCCCATGGTCAGAAGCGTTTCGTCTTCTTGCTTCTTTTGCCCTCTTCTTATAAAAGAGGCAGTCCCATAGCTACAATTGATGAAACATCTCCACAAATTAACAAAAATTGTAAAATAATATTATTTTTGAGGAAAATTATATTTACTTTAATCATTGGGCTCCTCAGAAATATATATTTTTTTTACAAATTTTAAGTTAATTTTTGATTTCGATTTATTTTTATAAATATTTTTTTAATATTCTTAAATAAACAATTGTCTCGTTATATTGTTTTTGGTAATAATAATGTCGACATAATGAGATTTATTTTTTAATAATAATGATATCGGCGCTAAGAGGCATTTGTCTAAAAGTGTGCTCAACATGGCACCTAACAACTACAACAGAGAGAGAACTGTTAACATCAGGCAATCCGAAAGTGACATACGTAAATTTAAGATTATACTTAAAGGTTTCCTTGTCGAAAAATTTTACTACAGTGTCACTGAATATTTTAATGACTTTTGAATTACAATTGGAATTTACATTTTAATTAATTTCCTTGATATACACTTTTTTAATTGTTATTATTTAAATAACATATCTATGTTTGTAATAGTTATGTAACAATCTTTCACATCATTTCGTAATAATTAAATTAATTAGTAATTATAAATATTTGTATCATCATCATCATCAATATCAGCCCTTGTCAGTCGGCCGCTGGACACAGGCCCCTCTCAATGAACGCCAATACGACCGATCTCCTGCTACTCGCATCCACCCCGGACCGACTACTGCACGGAGATCGTCTCCCCGCCTGGTGACCGGTCGACCAACACTTCGTTTACCTAAATACGACCTTTAATAGCGAGTTGCGACGATACTAGACGATATACTTTTAATAACTTTGACATACTCACGATACTTGCATATAAAAATTATTTTATTTATTTCAAAGTTTTACAAAATAATACAACAAAAACATTACGTGAGCTATCAGTTATATATAATTATCAATCATATTGTTTATAATATATAATATGGTTTATAATGATTACTTTTTCATGTTTGAGTTACATATGGATCCGGGAAGGCGAAGGATTTATATTATTTTCAGCGGCTTGTGACCGCAACCTATGACGTTCTCCAGAGAACGTCCATGTCCAGCAGTGGATGCTTTTAGCTGCTGCTGTTATTGATGACGATGGTAATTCATACTTGCTGTAAAACTTCGTGTGCATTGTACAAATGAAACATTCAAAACGATCAAATTTAGTAATTATTATTATCCACATAAGAAACAGTCCCGTCGACATCGTCGATAATTAGCAAGCAGCAGCTACTTTTCGCTTTTATTGTTGTGGAGTAAAAAGTAATTCATTACAAGCATTTTGAAAGGATCCGGGAGAATCCAATAGTTTATGCCAGATACTTGAAATATGAACAGCACACAAATAGTTTCTGTTAAACACGTCACCATTCGCTACGGCGAAGCCAACTGACCATAGTCTATTTGCTTGCACGCCCCACGTCGCTACTCCTATTATTTTATTTTCTGCTAAATTTAACACCACCCCTCCTTCAGCACCAAGATATATGTCACAAAGTGGGTATATTCCAGACAGAAACTCGTTTGGTTTACACGGCACGTAGCAAGGTACAGCAAAGCCTTCAAACTTGTTCATCAAAGTGAGGACACTTTTACAATATTGTAAATTTATGCAAACTTCAACTTCGGTTAAGTTATAATTTGGATTATTTTTCATATTATACTGACCCTGAAATGAAAATGTAAATAAAATTAGATATTGAAAATTGGAGGTTAGAGTGTATAAAGATAACAAGTGAACAGAGATACCGCAGAGCTTGAAGACAAAAGTTTTCAACCAATACGTTCGTTGGCCTATGGGGCCGAAACATGGCCTCTTAATTTAGGAGCGATCCGCAAGTTTGCGGTAGCTCGACGGGCTATTGAACGTGCTATCTTGGGCGTTTCTCTGTCCGACAGGAATCATAACGACGTCATAAGGCAGATAACTAATGCATCCGATTTCACGTGATGAATAGGCTCGACGAAGTGGTAACGGGCTGGACACACTCAGAAGAACAGATGGCAGATGGACAAGTAAGGTTTTGGAGTGCAGGCCGCGTTTAGGAAAACGAATTGTTGGTCGACCTTTCACCAGGCGGTAAGACGATCTCCGCGCAGCGGCCAGTCCGGGATGGATGCGAGTAGCAGGAGATCGGTCATCTTGGCGTTCATTGAGAGAGGCCTATGTCCAGCAGCCGACCAATAAGGGCTGATATTGATGATTATGATGCAAATATTTATAATTAATAATTAATTAAATTATTACGAAATGACTGACAAAGACTAATAACGATGATTATGACGACGAATAGAGATAACAAATACCATAAAAATATAAAAAGAAGTATATTATAATAACAACAACAACAATATAATGTCGTCCAGGCCATCACTGCACTCACTACTTCTGAGTCCGATAACACCTTTTGTTTCACCGTCACACCCGGGATACAAACCCGAGAACCCTCGGATGGAAGCTTAGTCCTGAGTGTGTCGCATTTAAGATTTTGGTTCAATTGGGAGCTACGACACCAATCGAACCAATGTTCATCAGTTCGAATTCGTTGCATTGTGGGGTTGGTACCGGTAGCTCACATGATACCGTCAAAAGTTAAGTGGGCACTTCAGCGAAACAGCGTTAAATGCGTTTATAGTCATCAAGTGACAATGAAAGTAAAGAGTCAGACTTGTACACTGGGAGTTCCCTATAAAAGGGCGGATTTTGTAAAAATTGGAATTTAGTGTCGTACGCACCCATTCTGTGTAGTTTTGTAGTCGCTTTTTTAAAGATAAAACTAAAAATTTGAAAGTAAGTAGAGGTTTCGGATATTATCTCATTTCTTGTCATATGTCTAATTTACCGACAAGGACAGTCGCAAATTTTCCCAACTGACATACAGACAGACGGAGAATAAAGTGGTCCTATAAGGGTTCCACTTACAGTTTTAAGAGGTAGTTGCCCAATTCCGCAGTAATGTAGCATACATTACGGCGGAATTGGGCTGGCATGTACTGGGGAGCTACCTCACATCACATGATACCATCCTAAAATTAACATTTTCGGTGTCGCGTTTCGAGCTATTTGTGAGTAGCCGGTGGCCCATTGGGGGTGGAGGTGAAAATGAAGGCAACTCATTGGCACAGTAATTATGTTGATGTCCACGCGCGTCGGTTATCCTTTTAGGGCTCTGATTTCACTTCTGTTCCACAACAATATATAAAAACAGTGGTGGTGATAGACAAAGAGAATCGGAATAGTACCTTTAGTGTAGCAAACCCGATTACTTTGACTTTGTCAAGAATCGGAAGCCAAGAGAAGTCTTTTGTCGTCCTTGAAGCATATTCTTGTGTAGTATCCTTGGTATAATATGGCCCGGCGTAGTCGTTATTACCGACTATGAAACCGATATCGTCGAACTGTTGTTTCGTTTCGTTAAAAGGAAGGACGAACGCTACAGGAGTAATCCATGTATACATGTATACGACTCGCGTGTATTGCAGAACGAGGCTAAAAGTAAAAGATAAGTGATAATGTGAGAGTGACTTGCAATCTAGGAGGCTCCGACTGTTCCTTTAATTGACCTGTAGACGCGTTGCTCTTCTTCCCATTTCCGCTAATATGCCACAGAAATCTCACACACTACACGAAACCACAAAACACAACAGCATTGCTGACACTTTACGGTGGTATCATGTGAGCGAGTTTTACGTCCCCAGACCCGATGGCTCAATTCATCTTAAAAAGAGGCAGTGCCATTTTTATAGGGAGCAAACGAGTAATCGCACGCTTTTGACGACTACCAGCGGTTGTCGAACAAATGTGCGGGCACTCCTTACCTTTTTCTCTTCATTGGCTACCGTCTTGTAGAAACCGCACGAAACTTGCTCAGACGTGAATAAAATATCAGATTTTTTTGTTTTAAAAATTGTATGTTCAGCTAAATGAGTAACTCATACAAAAGGGCTGTATGAGTTACGCGGAAGAAAATAGGCACAGCACACGGTGTTCTGGGCATTCCCACGAAATACAGACCCGGAGAGACATCTGGCGGCGGTGATGAACAGGCGCTCCTTGATACAGGCTGTTGTACAGATAAATGGATCTCTACTAAATCTCGAATTGACAAGTCTGCCTATCCATGGATATTGGGATTCGCTAACTATAGTAGCATTAATGTGGTAGTTGGACAATTTATCGAAATCTGTAACATAATAATATAATATTAATGTCAAAAATTGATTGAGCCTTCCACGTCTGTTACACATTTTGTAGTTATCTAGCGGGTTTTAACACGATACTTAAAATAATTATTACAAGGTGCTGGCTACGTTTCTGTAAATACCTTGGTCGACGTTTCCACCGGGTTACACCAGCCGAGGTCGCGAGCCGACTCTTTAACTCGAAAACTTAGCCAGTACCTTGTAATGAGTATATTAAGTCTCGCCAACTGCGCTGGATATATTATAGTGCACAAATATGTGCGCAGCCAACAAGTACACTCCTTCTTCCCTCATTTTCTTATTCCGATGGGACGTGAATCCGACACGACCGGAGAGAAATCAGCACAGGACCGACGGCTTGACGAGCAGAGAAATGGGACGAGCTCTCCGAGGCCCGTGCCCCCGTGGGTGTACCCCGTGCCCCGGAGAGCTCGTCCGATTTTCTAACTTCTGTTTGTTGTTGTAAATTCCCATTTTCTAACTTCTGTTTGTTGTTGTAAATTGAAAAATCTCAATATCAATGTGATACGACCCGGGGCTTAAACCCAGAACCTCACGACTGTAGTTGACCATGCTAACCATGACTAACAGTAGTAATGAATTAACACTTAATTCTCTGCTCACGTTATGCGGTGATGCCATGCTGAAATCCAGCTGAATTGGAAATCAGCTGAAACATTAGTGTTAGTTCTCACTTACGTTACACCTCTTTAAGTTGACACCTATGCTGTGGCTTTGCGACTTAACTGTGAGAAAACAACGTTTGTGGCCGACAGTATGACAGACAGACGGACACGATGAAACTATAAAGGTTCCACCATTGTCATTTGGTTACGGAGCACTAAAAATTATACGCGGAGGAAACTCAGCATATATATTAGGCAATACTTCGTCAGTTAACATTAGACTGAGATGCATCTCTTCACTTTTTCTATTGCACATTTTTGGACCTGAACGTATGCTGTGGAAACGAATAGAACTCTAATACAGATTGCTTCTTTAGACTTCATTGGATTGCTATGAGCCAACAAGTTTCGGGCGGCAAGACTTAGCTTGGGGCCGCGGGTGGCTGAGATGTATCCCGATATCAGAGTTACAATACAAATTTGACAATTATTATCATTTCCGGAGGGACCGCTCCCTCACCCACCTACTCTGACAACCGAGGTAGCTCACGCGCGATAGTGGCCTCAGCGCTGGAGTTAATGATTCTCATGGAACGGGTTATGACTCGTGTCGACTACTATATCGCTATGCCAATTTTTATAAGCGCAGTTTAAGAAATCCAGTGGGGTGTATACCTAAGTGGTTTACTTTTCATACAAATAATTAAAAGTCCAAATAAATTAATACTTTAGCTCAGAAACTACTCGTAAGTACTAGAAACTAGTAATTTGGCATCAACATACAGCTTAAGGACCCCGTGAAAACGAGGTACTATAATCGTAAAATAATATATTTTAATGGTATAATGTAGGGATACTATATTATGTTAAGGGGGATGATATTCTTTTCCTTCGTCGATCTCTTAATATGGTGAGAGATACCGTTGAATAGGTAATAAGGATAGGAGGTATTTGGAGATGTATTGTTGATTTGTGTGAATGTGTGTGTGTATCTGCGTGTGTGTGTGTGAGTTTATGTGTGTGTGTGAGTGTGAGTGTGTGTGTGTGTGTGTGTGTGTGTGTGTGTGTGTGTGTGTGTGTGTGTGTGTGTGTGTGTGTGTGTGACAGTAAACGGTCATTGTTCAAAATTCAAACGTTTCTGCATTAGCACACACATAGAACAAAATTATAAGGTAACTATCACACTTAAGTTGGCTCTACAAGATGACGAGAAGAAAACTCAGAGACACTTCTTTTAGATGTTACTCATATCCGAACCTATTATGATTTTCTTCTTGGGACCCACTGAAGAAGAGAAACTACAAGTTGATTGTCAGATTGGACAAGTACATTAACAACCTATTCGCAAGACTTCGAGTTAAAACGACGGTTCTGCTACATTATTGTTACAGGCATTCACCAATAATAGATGGCACCAGGACAAGACTTTCACGCATTTCTTAAGATGTACTTGTAGAATTAGAGAGAAACGCGATAAAATCTGTTGAAATAAAGACAAGATATAACATTCGCGTAAAGGACGCGCGTAAGGACGTAGCGGCGCGTATTGACATCACTTGGACTCATACACTTGACCGGATGTAACACAACATGACTATCTCTAGCTTTAGCTCCATCACAACGGTAATCCTTAACACAAACACACAATTTCACTTGATATTTGGTGACGTGAAAATCGCTTCGTACCATCAGGAATCAGCTGAGTATTCGTACTCTCGGTCATCGAAACCAACTCACAAATGGCTGTCGTAATAAATTGAGGAATTTTTGCGGACAAGAACTTGGCTGGTTCAATAAATAGATGCAAAGACACACATACACACATCTTCACGCCACTTCACAATGGGGTTAATAATAATAAAAATGACGCTGGCCTCGAAGACTCTTGACACTACCTTCGGACAGAACTCGATCAATCTGATCATGGTTTGTCAGATTTGGTCCTCCCCACTATCTGTATCCTGTTGCTGCATAGTATATTTGTAATATATACATTTGGAATAAAATAAACCAGATTAAAACTTTTGTAATAGATACTTTTAAGAATCATTTGTAAGATAGTACATACAAGTTTCATTTAAATTCAATGTTTCGCTAAAAAAATCTTTCTGTTGGTCTGTCAATTCCGGTATAAGATACTCCCTTTCATATGAACTCATTTTGTTATTTAAATTCAATGTTCTATTTATATTCAATGCTTTATTTAAATTCCATGTTTTGTTCAAAACATGTTTCTGTTCCTTTCTCAATCCAGGCCTATGATATATCTTCTCAAAATTTTTCCAATTTGATTTATGAGAATATCTATCGGTCACTTGTTGAGGTAAAACCAAAGGTATAAACATCATCATTGCAATATGATTCATATTGGTATAAATCCAATTTTATGTATTTTCCATATTTTATAGCTTCCTTTCAATTATTGAATTTGAAACGTATAAATATTTATGCAAACAATAACATATTAAGCACCTTCCCACTAACAGGTAAACAACAAAATGCTAACCGTGCGGTCATTCCTGCTCCCTGGCCAAGTTTAGGATATGTTTGTAGATTACTACAAAGGGATTACAGCGCACATTGCAGCCGTTAATGCACAGACATAAATGCACTTCTATATTTATTCATTGTCTTACTTCGATGTTACGGCAGCGAGCGAGTGGAGTCATCTCATGCCCCCGCAAGGGGGTAGAGGAAGCCGTTTCAGGACTGTGGTCCTCTTCCGGCGGCAGCGGGGTCTCACTCCATCAATATGGAGCGGTCGTTGGGGAGACCTGTGCAGGTCTCCTTAAAGGGGGCGGTTGCCAGTGGGGCCAGCGCGCTCGTCCTCACGGCGGGTTCGTCCTGGGCGGTCTGCCCCCACCGGGTGAGATCGCCGGTAGTCCCGGCGAAGGCCCAGCGAGTGGCAGCCAGCGACCAAGGACAGGATGCCCGCCGATTAGGCGCACGCGCGAGCCCCACGGCTTTCTAAAAGAAGGGTAAAGGGGGAAGGAAACTATTCCCGTACCGTATTTACTGATAGGAACCCCACTACGGGGACTTGGATACAAGGGAGCAAAAGGGTATAGGATTCAGTAAGGGAAACAGGATGCGTGGCATTTGAAGCAAGGACAGTGAAAGCAAGACTGGGTTAGAAGAATGGAAGCATGAGTGGTGAGAGCGTGAAGAGTTGATACGCCTGTGAGCTTGGTGGCGTGATGATGAATTCGTAAAGGGGAAGCAATGATTGATGTATAAGAAGCAATGTGAGAAGTGGCATAAATGAAGTGTAAGAAGCAAGGTGAGAGATAAATTGAAACTAGAAACTAAAACTAAAAACTTAAGAATGACCGCGGCGTCCCTGTTCCTGTGGGCGCTCGCGTTGGTCCATCACCCAGCACGTCAGGGGGGCTGCGCGGAGTCGCGCGGGTATGCCCTGCGGTCGGGAGGTCGCCTGTGGTAGGGGGCGAGATGACGGAGCGTGGTCTGGGTAGAGGCGTCCGCCTTGGTGAACAGGCGGGAGGCCAGGCCGGCTATGTGCCTGTCGAGGTCCTCCACTTGAAGGCCCCGGGAGATGGTGGAGTTCCTGACGAAGCGGGGGGCGTCGACAATGCGACGCAGGGCCCTGGATTGGACCGCGCGCAGTCGGCGCTTGTGGTAGGGCGCCACTAGGTGGTACCACGCTGGAGACGCATACGTCAGGCGGGATCGGATGTAAAGCTTATATATTAGAAGTTTTACCTTCAGCGGGAGGAACCTCGACAGCGCCGGCTGCAGCCGTCTAAGCGCTTCGGAGGCCTGAGCTGCAGAGGCGCAGGCGTGGGGACCCACTGTTAGGCCGGCGTCCAGGCAGACGCCCAGGTATTTTCCTTGGTAGGCCCAAGGGATGGGCTCGCCACCGAGCGTCAGGGGTTGTGGGAGGCTCCGACAGCGGGGAAAGATCGCCGCCTGTGACTTGGCGGTGTTGACGCTCAGTCGCCATTGCGTCAGCCAGTCGGGGAGCTTGTCCAGGATTCTCTGGATCTTGGCGGCTGCGTGCTGGTGGTTAAGTGACTTGGCAAGGTACGCCGTGTCGTCGACGTACAGGGCGGCCATGACTCCCTCGCTACTGGGGATGTCATCGACGTATCGATTGAACAGAGCAGGGGAAAGGCAGCTGCCCTGGGGTACTCCGGCTCCGATGGCACGTGAGCGAGCGAGCATCCTCCACTCTGACGTAGAAGGTGCGGTGTTTAAGGAACGACCGCACTATGGTGACAAGGGGACGGGGACCCTGTGACGCGATTAGCTTGTATAGAAGACCCTCGTGCCAGACGCGGTCGAACGCTTTCTCCATGTCCAGGAAGAGCGCCGCGACTGATTCCCTCTTGTTGACGGCGTTGGTGATGAAATGTATGGCGCGGATGAGTTGGTGGGTGGTCGAGTGCTCGGTCCTGAAGCCGAACTGATCGGCCCGAGTCGGCAGGTAAGGGGTGAGGCGTTCGAGGAGGAATCGCTCGAACACCTTAGAGAGCGCGGGCAGCAATGTGATGGGCCTGTAGTCGGCGGGAGACCGGAGGCTCTTCCCCTTCTTGGGGATCAAGATTACCTCCCCCGTCTTCCATAGAGTTGGAAAATGGCCCGTGCGGAATATTCCGTTGAATAGCCGGGCAATGGCGGCTGCTGTCCTGGGCGAGGCAAGTCGGAGAGCCGAGTTGGGGATTTGGTCAGCGCCTGGGGCTTTCCTGGGATTAACCCCGAGGAGGGCGCGACGGACCTGGCTCGGCGACACGAAGAAGGCGGGTGCTGCGGCGGTGACGGTCTCCAGGGCTGGTAGAGAGGGGGAACCCTCGAGGGCGAAGTTCTCCCTTACTTGAGCGACCACTTCATCCTCGCTGTCAGTCGCGGCGGTGGCCGGTGGTGTAAAGACCTGCCTGAGGTACCTGGCATGGATATCGGCTCTGTCTTTTGCACGGTAACGTAGGTGCCCGTCTCCGTGTATTAGCGGACGGATGGGCTCCTTGCTGCCGGCGAGTTGTCGGCAGAGGCGGTGCACCGACGGCAAGTCCTCGGCGGCCTGGGAGAGGCGGTGTTCCCAAGTCGTCGCGTAATGTGCGGCGAACTCGAGCTTGAAGCGCGGCAGCTCTGTTGAAAGCGGCCCGGATAGTGGAGCATCTCGTGCTTTGCCATAGACGGCGGAGTTTGCGCTTCTGTTTTATTAAATGGTCCAATCGGCGGGTGAGGTCCGGCCGGAAGACGGAGATTGGGCCCGGGGGTTTGGTGGCCGCGGTCAGCGCGGCAGTGAAAGCCGTTGTTAGGCCTTCCGCCAGGTGGTCCACGTCCGCCGCAGACGCCACTGGGAACGAGGGGGTGCGCGCGTCTATTTCGCGTGCGAAGACCGCGCGGTCACTTTTTGGCCGCCGAGGAGTCGGTAGGGAACGAGCCGGGGCTGTGGCGATCCTGATTAGGACCAGGCAGTGGTCCGATTGGAGGGCGTCGGAGAGGACCTCCTGTGTGACCAATTCCTCCACGCGGTCCATGACGGCGATGTCTAGTACGTCCGGTTGGTGGTCCGGGTTCTCCGGGAAGAATGTTGGCTGGTCAGGGGCCAGGACAGTGTATCCGCGGGCCTCCGCGTCTGCGAGGAGCCGACGGCCGTCGCTGGTGCAGTACCGCGAGTACCAGGCCGTGTGTTGGCATTTAGGTCCCCGGCGATTACAGTGGGCTCTTCTGATAAGAGCCCGTGAATCTCCGTGAGATCTAAGCGGAAGTTGGGGGGCTTATAGGCTGCGAACAACCGGGTGGGTCTGACACCCAAGCACACCTCAACGCCAAGTGTGTAGAGCGAGGTAGTAAGCGTCGGCGACAGCACCTGGTGGATTAATGTGCGCCTTACCAATACGGCCAAACCTCGGCACGGGCGGTCATCCGGCGGTGGGATGTAGTCCAGCCGGTATGTGTGGTACCCGGGCACTGCGAAATGTCGTCCCGATGTGAGGTGGGTCTCGCATATAAGGGCAACGTCCACGTCGCGCTCGCGGAGTACGTGACGCAGAATGTTGTGCTTCCCGCGGAGGCCCCGGGCGTTCCAATTAAGGAGTGAGAGGTTCGCCATTGAGCAAGGTATTTATGCTCTGAATGATCGCCGGCATCAGCAACAATAGTTGTGATGCACAGCTGATGAGGGCTTCGGTGATGGAGCCACCTGTGCGGATAGTTTGCATGAACTGGCTTGCCATGTCCATTAAGGCGGCCGGTAGTGAGAGGGGTGGCGACGTTACAACGCCGGTGCGGCGTTGAGCCGCCCTAGTGGGGATGCGAGCGGTCCCGGGTGTTATCTGGGAGGGTGCTTCCGGCTTCTTGTCGGTCACGGTTAGCGCTGGTCGCTGTTGGTTGGTGGCTGTTGCATCGGAGTTGATGTTGGGGTCGCCTTTCTTACCCCTGCCCCTGCCGCGTCTCGACTTACCCTTGTTCGCTGATGGTGGGGCGGCCGACGTGCGCGGAGTGGGGCCGTTCGCCGGCGCCATGAGATGCGGTTGCTCAGGGGGTGGAGGAGGCACATGGGCATCGGCTGTTGTAGTCGAACCCCGTGCGCCTAGTGTCGGTGTGGTAGTAGCGGCCGTTCCGGCACGCTTGTTACGGGCCTCGCGCTTAAAGGCCGGACAGTTCCTGTTGTTGACAGGATGGGCTCCGCTGCAGTTGACGCAGGTGGCAGGAGCATCGTTGGGACGAGGGCAGTCCTTAGCCGCATGTTCTTCGCCACAGCGTACGCAGGCTATCTTGCGGTGACAATTGTGGCTCGAGTGCCGAAACTTCTGGCACCTATGGCACTGAGCCGGGCCACGGAGGCTGTGCCAGGCTTCCACTACGATCCCGTCCATGCCCAACAGGCTGTTGACAGCATAGATGTCGGGGATCGTAGTCGCCGTCCTTTTAATATATGCCAGGTGGATACACCCCGGTCTCCCCTGGCGGGCACGTATTGGTCGGACATACTCGGGCTCAAGGCCAATGTCGATGAGGGCGTCGGTTATCTCTTCCGGGTTGGTGTCCGCAGAAAGGCCTCTGATAGCGATTTTGACGCTCTTGTCCGCCGGGAGCGAGTAGGAAAACCAAGAGATTCCCTCCTCGCGTTCTAGATCGGAGAGGTATCTCTGTGTAATGCGATACTCGCTCTCGTCCCTCGGCGTGAAGCGTACACCCTGTCCGTAGGGGCGACCGCTACTATTATGTCCGAGCCGGTCTCGGAGCTTTTGAAAATGGCGTGTCCAATTAGGTAGGCGCTCGACTATGAGTGGAGGGTACCTCGAAATATTTTTCGGCGGCATCGCCCCACTCGGGCCGGGCGCGTTGATTGGTTGCTGCTGTTGCTCTGACGTCGATGGTGGGGGTTTGTCGCCGCCACACTTGCGTACGTGTTGGATGACTTCTTCACCGGGGGCGAACGAGCATCAGTTCGTGCTGCCGGTGATGTAGAGCGTGCCCGCTTTTTCAATGCTTTTAGTCGCTTACCAGCGTCGGCGGTGAACTCGCCCTCTGCATCTATGATGCCGAGCGACTGCTGGTAACCGACCATGGTACGTAGGAACTCTGGAGCGTGTAGGTATTTCCTGTTGTTATTAATAAAAGCAGCCCAATCCAATTCGCTGTGTGGCGTTTGCGCGGACTCGGCCTCGCACCCGGGGGGCGCCGGAACGCGTACAGGCGAATGGACATCAGTGTCCATCGCGCTGCATGCCGGCGCCAGCTCGGTGCATGGCTTGTGCGGTGCACTCACGGCGGGGCTGGTGCGGGGCTTACTCACCTGCTGGCTGGTGTGTAGCTGGAGTTTGGCGGTGGAGGATGGGGTTCCGCTCTTGATCCTCGGATCTCTCGGGTGCGAGCGGGTTGATGACGTGGACGAAGCTGAGGAGGTCCTGATGCGGGCGGGGGGCCCGTGGTCGGTAGGCTGCGACATTTTACTATGAGGAGCACTTACTCATACCGAGCCGGGTGTTGTCCTCCGCGATCCTTGTGGCGTACTGCTGAAGGCGAGGCGCCGCGACGTCACGGCGACTGACCTCAACAATAGAGAGTTCCGGCACGCTTGGTGTTCACGTCCTGAAGAGGACGCTATCCTGAAAAGGACAGCTATAGCGTGCTGGAATGGATCCGTGCGGTTGTGCGAGTGAGGTGAAAACTGAGGGCACTTGGTATCACTGTTTTCCTTGTTCTTCTTCTTCACTCACTGAACTGGCCAATCCTGTTACGGCAGCGCGACACGACCGAAGACTTATTAGACGCACGCTCAACCTGCTTTATGAGGTAGAAGGGTGTGAGTGCCGTCGAATTGCCTTACGTCTCTACCTGATATTGAAAGACAGAAAGGTTCATTTTTGATGCAATGTGTGTACCAGAATAGATAATATCACATTGTAAGTAAAGTGTTCCAATATGTTCTGTCATTTCAGCACGCAAATATCTCACACTGTCTGAATCTAACTTTACCATTTTTATTCTGTGTGTCACATTTGTATTATAGTTAGTAATGTTGAATTACACATGATATGTTTTAACAAGTATATTTTTATCATGATTAGTATAACAAGACATAACAATGATTAAATAATATTAGAATTAGACTAAAGATAGAATATTAATTTTAAGGTTTCTTTTTAATAATTATTGTCATTATTAAAATTTGTCTCAGTAAATATCGGCTGATACCTCAAGTAGTTATGTTGAACTTTGTTGAGTTCATTCCGGTTCGAGGGGTACCGCAGCTTCAATTTCTTAGTTATCTTCTATCATTCCAGCAACAAAGACATACAAGGCATAATCAGTACAAATGTAACGGTATAAAAATATACAAATCACAAAATGTATTAGTTTTTATTGTGTATCTGGCCACGTATATTGTACTAAAAAAATAAGACGAAAATTGATTCAATAAGAGAGCTCGTAGCAGCGGATGTACGGACGATATAAATCACGAAGACCGGACTGAGGCGAGCACAATAATTTGTCTTGGGCTACAAATATTCTCCTTGTGGTACTACTTAGTTATCTACTGTTTACTTCCTTAAGTACTACTACAAAGCCTTTTTTTTTTGTTGACGCGGGAAAACGCATTTACGCGCCTTCACTGGCCCTTGGTTGGGGTCCAGTGGTGTGTGGAAGTCGCGGCACATGATAGTGCGAGTGCCATCAGTGCCGTCTTTGGTGAGATGCTTCGGAACAACAAATCATCTGGGCACCTCGACGGCTAGTCAGCCCTCTAAGGGACCAAATCCACCTCGAGAGCTGTGGTTGACACGCACTACGGGACGATCCCACCGACTATGGGATAGTGCAATGGGAAAGGTTCCCATCCTCGCCCCTTGCCCCGTGCGCAAAAGTGTTCTCTTTGCTCTTGTTGCTCTTTGGTCCCCTCTTCTTAAAAGAGGGGTACCGAGGGCGATTACTCCTCCTGATCTTTAGCCCCTCTTCCTATTAGAGGAAAAAAGCAAAAATCCCTCTCGGTTCAATTAGCTTCGCCTGTGTATACAACAGGCTACTAAGCCCCACCGCCACGACAGGTCTGCACCACGGTGGGGACGGCTACAAAGCCTTTATTAGATTATGCCGTTTAAAGTATGTCTTTAATTTCACTTTTATTTATAGGACAGTCTTTTGATTTTTTTACGATCTTTATTTATTAATTAAATTCCCAAAAGCGATTTGTCTGTTTGTTGTGAGAAAATCAATCATTATAGATTGATTTTCTCAAAATCTACAGAACGAATCTGTTTGCGGTTTTCACTAAAATATTTAGTTTAATAGTTCATAGTAAAAAAAATTATACATATTTGTGACAATGTCTAACATATGTTAGACATTGTAACATATGTTACACATGAAAGACATACTACGACATGTACGGCATACTACGACTCGGAATCCGTATAGTGTTATTTATTTAAAATAACAAAATCTATGGCATATTAGCTATAATAAGGCTGTATGCACATATGTCTGGTATATACACACATGGTTGACTGACGACTTGGTTAAGGTGGCGGGGAGCGGCTGGATGCAAGTGGCTCGTGACCCGTGACTTAAGGCGCTCTACGGGGGAGGCCGATGTCTATGAATAATATATTTCCAGTGCTTCAGTGTAGGTTTTCCCCTCCTTTATTTCTTGAGGCGGAGAAACGCATTTACTTTCACTGGCCCTGGGTGGGTTCTAGTGGTATGTCGGGCTCGCTGCACATCATAGTGCCGAATACCCGCAAAAACCACCGCGGGTGACATCAATGCCGCCTTCGGTGAGGTGCCCCGGAACAGTACACCATACGGGACCCTCGACGGCTAGTCAACAACACCACCTAATTTATGACAGTGCAATGGGGTGAGTTTCCCATCCTCGCGCCTTGCCTCGTGCGTATTAGCGCCACCAATTTTCCTCTATAATCTCATCTTGTAACAGGGGTACAAAGGGCCTCCTCAGTTCAATTGTCCTCGCCCACGGTATCTCGGATCACCCCAGGCCACAGGGCTTCACCGCCACGACAGGGCCTGAGCTATGGTGGGGTTAGGTTTCCCCCTATGATGTGCCGCGAGCCTCGCATACCACTAGAACCTACCCAGGGCCAGTGAAAGTAAATGCGTTTCTCCGCGTGAAGAAAAAAAAGGAGGGTAAAACCTACACTGAAGCACTGGAAATATATTATATAGGTTCTAGTCAACAACCCCACCTACTTTGGGACAGTTTGTTACGCAGCTGTGCTATCCACCTTTCCCCCTCCCCTCCAATGGGCAACCGGCTACTCATACAACCCATGAAACACGACACCGAAGGTGCGTGTCACTTTATGGCGGTATCGTGTGAGCGAGAGATACCTCCCCGGTCCCCCGGTCGTGACGGCTGATATTCGGCTAAGTAATTAATTGATTCTATTAGTTGTCATAGTGGCCACACATACATCATCTTTAAAAAATCGGTTTGCCACCACGGCTTATGAGATACAGCCCAGTGACAGACAGACGGTCAACGGAGTATTAATAATAGGACCTCGTTTTGACCCTTCGGGTATGGATGGTACAGGTATAAATTGAATATATATATTGGTAGATTTGAAAACGCCTATGAATACAATATTAACAAAGCCCTTCACTACTCCACCTCGATATCATTTACAAAAGAATGTAACTTGTTTCTCGTAAAATATTCGTTTTTAATTAACTTTACTAAAAAGTACATTTCGCCTTATAAAAGCCTAACTCCGCAAGAAAGCTCGTTACAGTTGATATATTATTCATTTTTCCTGGCAAAATAAACAAGGGAAAAACGCAGGTCTTCCTTACTATAAGCTTTTATTTAATCTCGTCTGTTTTGTAGGTTTAGAAGTTAAATTTGATCCATTTCTCAAATGCAAAATTCCAGCTTAATTGGTGCTAAGCTAAAACATTCTATGCCTATATTTTAAATCGGATGACATTCTATAATATTCTGCCATATAGCTAACCTGGTGATGAAACCGGGTGGTGACCATAGGATTACGGTAGTTAATCGATACAACTTTATCGAGTTTAAACTCGTTTGACATGCTTTGGCAAATGCTTAGACCTACGTGTTCATTTTTTGTTAAAAAAAATTGTGTATTTTTGTAATAAAATTAAATTATAATTCTTATTCTTATACTAAAAATTTTGTACCAAATTTAGCTATTAAATTTACCACCTTTTGGTACTCTTTCACATTGTCGACTCGAACCTGAATAAAGAAATTTTGTAATGAGTTTAAAAACAGTTACATGTAGTTAGATAAATAATAGTTAATGATGTAGGTCTGCATTTATATGCACATCATATAAGTATAAATATAGTAGACTGAGTTTGTTAAAATACTAGAAATTTTCAAGAATAAACTTGTGCAAAAATAAAATGTGTTCTGAGTACCTGTTAATTTATTACTATCAGTATTATCCCCTAATATTAATGTATGGAATACATATGTAAATATAAGATCCTAATTTTGTATTACAATTGTTGACTCATGAGTAATCACAATTATTATGAAGATAATAAAAGTCCTTTAGAAGCTTTAACCTACCTCAGCATTGTCTCTTTCAGCTTTAAGCTCTAGCTCAATATTAAGTAGAGCGATTTTGCAGTCATTATAATTTTTTGGCTGCATCTCAAAACCGGCGTATGAGAATGTCTTCTTAAACGCCACTCCAGATACAAGGAAGGAGTCTTCCAAGGCACCTCCTGTTACTTTCTTAATGCCTAAAACAAGTTACACAAATTAGGACTTATAAAATGTTTAGGGGAGGAATATGTTAGCAGCAGATAGTTCATATTTATTGTTCAATTCCACACAATGAGTCAGTAATTGGATCCGTTTGTTATAATCATCAAATATTTGAATAAATTCCTAATTTGATTTTTGTCTCTATTAATGTGTATAATAAATTAATGGATTCACAGGTTTCCAATAATGTACAACATTTGGAACTGGTATACAAATTGTAACATATTGTTTTCACAAAATCCGATTAGAAATAATTAATTAAAAGTATTAACACATTAGTTTAGAAAAAGCTACTTTTAACAATTTGATAGTATCCTGTGAAACCAGTCCATGATTGGATATGGCACAATATGGTTAGTTAGCTCAGCTTTTCTATTAAGATCTTTATGGAATAGCTGGACACGTTTTCTTTCTTTTGGTAATTTTTTTTTTCAGTTTTAAGTTACAACGATGTATAGTTAATCGAAGGTTACAACCAATAAAAGTATTCGTGCACATGCCTGATCATATAATGACAAGCCAACGTATTATTAACATTTAGTCCGGTATACATTTACTTAGGTCCGGTTGGCCTTACGGGCGACCGCTGTCTCTCAATGTGACGGGGACGATATTTTGTCTTGTTTCGGAGGAGGAACTTTCAAGAGTCGGTTCGGCTTACTGAAGCAACCACGTGTTTGGTGATCAGCCGCATAAAAATGTTGATTCTTCAAGTATGATTGGATAAAACCGATGCCCTATTTATTCCGAGGGCTAGAAAAGAAGGGGCTACCTCGGGGGGTACAAGTTCTTGTGGAACGAGCCATGATAAAAATGAGTGCCCAGGTAAAGTGTCTGGAGCTGATAATTGACGGAGGGTGGACTAATGCTACACATTTTAGGGAAATGTCGACGAAGATTGTGAGGGTCGCAGGCTCATTAGGTCGATTTCTGCTCAACATAGGGGGACCCAGCGACGCCGTTAGGAGGCTCTATGCTGATACTTGTCGGAGCATGGCAACTTGGCCCCCGTATGGGTGTATACTCTCACCATTATATGTATACAAGGCCTAGCTGCGCAAAGCACATCGGCTCCAAGCACATCACAGCGGAAAGGGTGATAGGAGGGTACCGTACAGTTGGGTGGGGTGCGGTAACAGCACTTGCCAGTGACTCATTATGGGAGCTAGTGGCAGAGCTACATGCCGAAATGCATCTTTTCATGGTGAAAAAAAGATGCGCAACAAGTGCAAGCCTCTTACCTTCCGGCTGACGCCGGTGCTCACGAACCGTGGTTGTATTGGCGAATACCTATATCGAGGAACCCCGGATCTGATATGCCTTGCTTGTGGAGCTGCCGATGATATAGCATAGCATACCTTCAAAGTGTGTCTTGCATGGTCTCGACTTTGCCATGACTTGCAAGTGGTGCTCAGAAGGCAGAACCTCTCATTGTTGATCGTTGTCGAGACACTGCTAGACAGCGATAGTGTCTGGACGGCGGACCCCTCCTTCTGTGAGGACGTAATGTCCATGAAGGAGGCTCCTTAGCGGGCTACAGCAAATACGACAGGCCCGCTCCGTCAATGACCCGTGGCAGTCCGTACAAGTCGCTGCATCCGTCCGTTCGACCGCCTGTAATTTACGTAGCCGGGAGTTCAGGCTGGGTACTAAGGCTTCAGTTCTGTCGGGGTTTTTCTAAGTGCCGGATGAAGACTGGTCATGTGATGGGGACAGACCCGTCGCCGGGGTGTCCTATCGCTGATAGGTCCGTCACACTTCATCACGGCGGCTGAACGCTACGAGTATCTCCGTAGTTTTTGTACGGTAGCGGCACCATGTTCGACTCACTCTTCCAGCTCACCCAGAGCTGGTAGGGCGGTGCGTAAATGCAAAGGAAGAAAAGGGTGACGGTTGTGCCAGCCATATAAAACTGAGACGCTTTCACACCGAGAATGAAAAGTAATTACTTCTGCCAGCCATTCCACATACTACTGCTATGCGCCAAAGGCAACTTGAGCGTCAATATTGACCTTACGGTCCATGTAGTTTCAAATGATTGCATCTCTTATCAAGTGTATTGTTCTCTTATCTTTTCTATATGAACTAAATGTATCAGGCGTTCAGAAGTACGTGGGCGGTGAATCAATTTATGCGGGGAACCATTTCCCGCCATCCACATTGGATCCAATACATGTTTTATTCAACATCACGCAACTGACCCGTTGAAATTTAAATCCTCTGATTGATTGGACAACGGATCTACTTTCGATTTCGCGAACCACATGAAACCGTTATTTATAGTATTTTCATAATAAATCATACTTATAGCTATTGCAGAGGGATTCTTCTGTTTATTTCATGGATTGTTTCGTTTTTGAGCGAAAGTTACCCGTTGCTATAAAACTGTTCAAATAGATTTTTTTTTTTGTATTTTTAACTCTTTCTACTACAAACGCTCATAAGCATCCGAATAATGCGTTGCTCTTTTTCGCCTCTCATCAAATAGGTCATGGATTCTATACTCAAAGTACTTATGGAATGTTAAATGAGTCGTTTAAATATGAGCTACTTTTGACAGTTAGTTGTATAATACAAGAATCAGTGTAAGCATTGGTTCAGGTATGTAGGACGGGTAAGCGATTGATACTTCCGTGACGACAATAAAGTGATTAAATGAATCCGGGAACATAATGCTGCATTGCGGCAAGATCTCACTTGACACCGTCGCATAGTGACAATTACGCTGTCGATTTTCGTACGGTTTCTGTGTAACAAGTGGCCAATTTGAGTGGCGGAGCAACGCTTAAACAAATATATAAATGTCCATGGGCACCGGTAGTCACCAAAAGGTTTCGATTTTTTGTTTTCCCGATATACTATATAAGAAGCCAATTTCACCGGGCCTATCAATTCACGTCGGTATTTATTGTAGGTACTCGGTGACTCCGACCCAACCTGGCAACCTGCTCAGCAATAACACAGCGGCCACACGCCGCATGCGTCAAAGAAAATTACGAATGAACACGGTTCTCTACGTAGAACACTTACTCAAATATGCATTCATATTTCGGACTTCAATTCGGTACATTTAGAACACATTTGATTGTTTAATTATTCACTAAAAATTTAACACAGCCCAATGATTTGTTCCGAATTTCGACGATTGGAATATTCAACAAGAGTTTTTACAGTTAAGGTGGTTTTACATTCACTGTCGTTAAAATAAATCTCGTATAGTTTTGAAAAGTCCACCTAATTTAAACATTACATTACTGAATTAATTTCATCATGGTCAGACGAACGACGTCCACTGCTGGAAATAGGCCTTGCCCTTAGATCACCATTAGTCTCGGTCACGAGCCACATACGTCCAACGGCTCCCCGCCACCTTGACACTTAATAAATGTGTCTCATGACAAAAGGCACGGCAATGAATCACGACCATGAACAACGCTATGTTAACAAACCATTCACTGAACAAAACCGAAACAAAATTTTACAATTAAAACGAAGCGTCTGGATTTTTTAATAACTCGATATCATCCAGCAACCCCTCGTGGCCTTAACCAGGTCTTCAGTCTACCGGGAGAGAGGCCATCCGACACCTCGGGACTGCGACTCAAGAATCTTTCTTAGCTTTTCGCGGGAGCCGCTGGATCATCTTGTGACCATGAGTGACCATGAGTGACCATGACCCGTGGGCGCTCTCTTGGGTCTACGATCAATGATCCTCGGAATTCTGCTGCTGATGATGACATTATGTCTAAAGTACAAACTGAGATCGGCTGCAGCTATGTGAATGTGCCAGTTTCTTAATTTGTACAGAAATAAAATTCTACACCGCGTGAAACAGTTTTCATTATAACAACTGGCACCGAGACACGTACAAAAGTTAGCGTAGTAAAAGCCAGAGAGGACATGAAAGAAAATTCTCAAGACTTAAGAAGTTATCTAACTTAATCAACGGTTCGAAAAAAAATATCTTGACTTATTAAGAGTTTGATGAAACAAAAAATGTGGTAAATTTTTACGTTTAAGGGCAGCCGTGGTTATCGACAACCGCGAACATCCGCACAAGCACAGGTTATGCATGCATGTTTCATGTTATGCCGGATGTCGCAGATTCGGATCCCGTCCAGGTCACAGATATTTATCAAAATATGATATTTATTTCTATAAAAAAGCGTCTCAAATATAATAATAAACAATTTCCGTTGTTTAGCACCTGTTCACAAAGAACAACACAAGTTATTATTATTGTCTCTACCCCTAAATGGCCACCGGCTACTCGCTAACCGCATAAACGTGACGGCATAGCTGTCACTTCACGGCAGCGTCAATGAGATGTATCTCCCCGATCGTGCCCGCCCCATTCAGCTGCATGTAGCATGGCACTACCTCTTATAGACCGAACCTTTATTCTTGTTTAGTAAAAGTTGCTAATCATTCTTGCTTAAAAATATGATTGTTTCTTTATCGTATATTTTCAGATGAATGGTTTCGCTAGAGACTTAATTTCCTGTGTGTTCATAAATCACGAAATAAAAACACCATAAAATCCATTCGGATGGTTCACACTTCATTACTTTTGCTTTTTTCCTGGTATTAGAACCACACAGGAAAAAACCTTCTATTTTTATGAAAGAAAGAATAAAATGTTATACTTACTTATGGGTCGCCGGTAAAACCTTTGTAGCTATTTAACTGACGGCTTGGTAATTTCAAAATCTATGATTTTTTTTAAATGTCGATTAGTGTACGTTAGTTAAATTGCCAGTTATTTGTCAACTGTTGTTTTCTGGTAACAATCGCGAATACTCTGGTTGTTAGTTAAGACGAACGCTTTTTAAGTATGCAATTCGCGTTCGAATGTCTAAGAGGTAGTGAAGGCACTAGCCTCTACTACCTTAATGACTTCTTAGGTATAAGCAAATTTACACATAATAATAAAAGAAATAACGGATTTTATCGCGGTTCATTAAGTATCTTAAAACCCCTTTGTACCCAGTACAAAATAATTAATAAACCGCGATAAATTTCGTTAATATGGTTTTATTATATTACAAAAACACGCTTCCTAAAACAGGGCCGTTTCGTATTGTGGCGGTTTACACCTACACCACATTTTGACTCACCCGCCGTGTGTAATGTTCTCATGAATTTACATCAAAAAAAATCCATGGACAGTGGATATTGTGCGTCTAATATGGTGTTCTGGATCCATAACATATCAAACATCTATAACCATTTTATCATTCGTTAGTTTTGGGTTTTCGCTATTCTGACAATCTATCATCGCATACAGACAATCTCATGACATTGGGCTAATGATGGGATACTAATGTTCAAGGTTGATTTCGACAGGGGTCTTCCCTTGAGAGTAAGAAGTTGTCCGTTTTTTGAACATTGCCTATAAGCATATTTAAACTGTCTATTGCATACCTTCAAACTCTTTACAATTAATATTAAGTGTAATTTAATCATCATTGTAACATAATCAGGTTGGCATATCTCTTTACAATTAATATTAAGTGTAATTTAATCATCATTGTAACATAATCAGGTTGGCATATCTCTTGTTTAATTAAATAATAATTTTAGGCAACTTACTTCAGTCATCACATTGATCGATCCTATTATCGCATAAAAACTGCTTACGTCACAAAAAAAAAATGAAACCAACCAACCGGTATTGGTCACACTGAAGATATTTTAATTTTTCAATATAATCTTTAAGAAAATTATATTTATTGTACTTCATATTAATGGAGTTGGAGTAATGTTATAGAGCAGGTATTTCTGCCTTTGTCTTGGCTCGTCTTACCTATCGGACAGATATTTCAAAAATGTTATCTTAAGTTGGCTTTCAGCCTGTAGAAGGGTTCATGTACAGTCTGAATGCCAACCTAAGATAACATTTATTTTACAATATTTGAGATATTTGAGAATATATGAGAATAAGTGATGTCCTATTTGAGAATATATCTAAGTTCAATGTATAAATAAATATCTTACAATAAGATTTATTTTTACTATAGTCAAGCACGTACAATTCTACCATGGAACGTCACATTTAATGTTATGATACACTGATCTCAATACGGCATATGGATTTCAAAGATATTTGGAAGGATTTCAAAATTATCGGATAAGACTTGGTTACATCTAAGCCCCAGTAATATATGTTATTGTGGATGTATCACGTTTTCGATTGACTTATTTGAAACCTTTGCACTGTCTGCAACTCAGCGGGCTATATTTTAACGAATTTGCAATTTTTTTTTTCAAATGTTCAAAATGGCGGTCTACAGAAAACAATCCATGAGAATTATTTTCAGTTTTACGTCGTGACCTTAGGTCGCTAGCGGATTTTACACAATAAGTCGAGCGCAGCATTTTTAAATATCGACGTTAAGCGTCGATTTTAAAAAATGCTGCGCTCGAATATACATTATAGTATATATGTATATACGGCATATACAGCGGCATCTCATACAATAGTTCGGTCGACACTATAAGAATTTATTTGAATTGTCTTTGTCACGTTCTTATAAAGATGGATATATAATCGAAAAATTATTCTATAGTGAAATGAAAATGATAAAATGAAATTTCATAACTTTTTTGTAGCACACTGATGACATGGGCCCCTGTACTAGGTTCATGGCCTGTATCACTGGATGCCCAGCTCCTCCAACACGGCAATCTTAGTTACGTAACAAATAGGAAAGTAACTTAACTAATAAAAATAAAATACATGTAATTTCGTGTACGTGTGTGTGTGTATGTGTGTGTGTGTTTTGTGTGTGTGTGTTTTGTGTGTGTGTGTTTTGTGTGTGTGTGTGTTTTGAGTGCATGTGTGTGTGTGTGTGTGTGTATGTGTGTGTGTTTTGTGTGTGTGTGTTTTGTGTGCATGTGTGTGTGTGTGTGTGTGTGTATGTGAGCATGTGTGTGCATGGGGATGTGTGTGCGTTGTCTAAAGATTAATTCCTCCGTATCTTCATATTTAGATCATTCAGAAAATTTGTAATGCAAGATTTAATTTTAAATTGTGTCATAGGGTATTATATTTTGAGTCTACAAATAGTACACGCAGCAGTCCGGGTACTAGGATATGATAACTGGTAACTGGTAACTTGTTACTTGAGCCATTACCGCAACTCGACGCTTCCTGCACATTTTTTAAATATATTACAATTATATTATTTTGTTCATGTTTTTAGTGTCGTGCGCAATTTGTCAGTCGATGAATGCACTGAGAACAATAATTGATGGCTTCCATACGTAATAGGTATCAAGACGTTACACGTATGCGAAACCGGATAACTTAACTATCCGAGTCTCTTCGGGCTCAGATTACAAGGTAATATTCCACGTTTCAGGTCAAGGGACTAATTGAAGCATGATTGGGCGAACAAACAGTCGGAGACCAACGCCCACAGACATCCGCGTAACTTTCTTACAGATACGTTTTCCTCTTGTCCTTGTTTACCTCCGTGAGATACTTCCACGAATGCGCCGGCCCAATTCCGCTACAATGAAGCTCGGCGCTACACCTTCTTAAACTTTTGAAGCATCAATTTCATTCTCTCACATATGGTTGAAATATTCCTTCGATGTGTAAAAAATAATGTTGCCGTATAATCCGAACCAGGGGAGATTCGGGTAATTAAGCTATCTGGTCTCGCATACGTGTAACGTACGGTCTGGTACGCAGTACGTCTGCGCGTCCCGACGTATGGAAGTCATCAATTATTTTTCTCGGCACATTTACCGCTCAATGAATTGCGTACGATAGTGAAAATGTTTTCGACGCAGATCCATTATTCGGAATACACATGTCGTGAAAAAACGTTATGATCGTTCTCGTTAAGTGAGTTTTTATTCGATAAGGGGGACGTTATATTTGGTGAAGACCGGCTGGCGCAGCGGCAACATGGCACGGGTGATCGTGCAAGTTTGCGCCAGAGGTCGCGGGTTTAAAGTTCGCCCAGGTCATGAACTATATATGTATTTTTTGTAAAATAGAAATCTTTAAAATATATAATATCTTAATTTTCTCTTGTAGTATAGGGGCACAAACGAGAAATCGGTGCCTTTCTTTTTTTTTATTACTACGAACGCCTATGAACATCAGTAAAATCATGCCGATGCGTTGCCCTCCTTTTCACCCCCCCCCCACAAGGGGCCACCGACTCACAAATCGCAAAAAAACGCGACACCGTAGGTGTCACTTTACGGCGGTACAAGAGAGTGTGCGCCGGCCCAATTCCGTTACATAGGATTGTAGTGTCATGCACCATGCATGGCACTAGCTCCCCCTATGCAGCATATCACTAACTCTACCTAAAAATATATATTTCCGTTGTCGAACACCTGTAATACAATTTCTCGCGGTACTTAGCACATGACTAGGCTAACGAGCTGTGACAAGTCCGCAGATATTATTATAAATAACAATAACCGTTGGCAATATCGTCTAGAGTTTCGTGTACTACGTAATACATACACACACAACAGTGTACACGGTCCTAGTAGTTATAAAGCCTGCAGTGATAGAGGCGGCCTTGTCTCAGCGCTGTGATCCCGAAGGCAGTGGGGCGCCTTTCAGAAAAACATAGTTTTTTATTTGTCAACATACAACGATAGCATGTCACTGATCTGGGGTATATATATGCCAGCATGTTGATTATGTAGAAGTACTATGAGGATTGTGTGACGTCACTTTCATGGCAATTAGTGACAAAACTGGCTATGCGATTGCGAGTTTGAACACATCCTAACAGTCAGATCCTAGCGTTAGTGAAAAAGCTATAGACAAAACCAAAAGATCTCCCATTAAAATTAATAATAAGATTAGTAAATTAGTTTGCCTATGCCTAACGGGTTTTAATTGTAAAACTATAAACATCTACGGGCTATTTGCCTATATTCGTATATATTGTAATAAAAAATATGTTTTTATTTTACAGGTACGAAAGTGGTGTCAATAGTCTAGCAACCGGAGAATTTGTATGTAGGTAGTAATTAACGTGAAGGAGGCAAGGCAAGGTCTGTAGGGATCGTGATATTGACATTGGCTACTTCATTAGGAAACTGGCGTGAAGATGTGTCATTTTGTGTTTATTTTTCATTATTACTTCATTGTATGCTCGATTCTAGACTAGTTGCATAAACCATCAGGTTATGTTCTTTTTTGTTATATTCAGCATTTTATAATTAACGATTATTTCTATGGTCAATCAACCTTTTGTTCAATCAACCTTTAGTTAATTGACCATAGAAATAACCGTTAGTTACCTATTGTTTGTTGGGATTCACAATCTCCTTTTTTAAGTCGTATGAAATAAAAATATAACAAACACATAGCGGCCATTTTGGAATCGTTTGAAAACCCAAACATGAAACGGTCTGCAATTGAAATTTGGCCCAACGTAAAAACGTCTGGGTCGTGAGCGCGGGTCGTAAATCTTTACGGGACACTTACGTCTCATTAAAGAGGACGGTTAATGTTTGGAGCTTTAATAATTAGCCGGTTTACTGTAAATTGAGTTTTTTTTATGTCAGTGTTCATCCTTCCGTGCATAGCCTCTTAATCTAACGTGATACCGTTGCATAGTAGGAATGTCTGGGCATTGTATAATTATTTTAACACTTACTTTTTATTCTAGATTTCGTAAATATAGGCCAGTCTAAGAAACTAATTTGAATAGTTTTATTTTTTTTCATTGTCATTTCCTTTTTTATTAATTATTCAAAATGTCCGATGGCTTATGCTTGATTACATCATCAATGGCATAAAGATGGCTATATATTTTATCGGTGTTTGTCTAAACTGAGAAATGTCAAATATTTATTAGTATATAGGAGGAGGTAGTGCCATGCATAGTGCATGAATGACACTACTTCCTCCTATGCAGCGAAATTTTGCCGCTCTCCTCTCGCTCAATTAATACCGCCGTGAAGTGACATCTTCAGTGTCGCGTTTCGTGCGGTTTGTGAGTAGCCGGACGCCCATTGGGGGTGGTGGGAAAGGAGGGCAACTCATCGGCATAGTTATTATGTGGATGTTCGTGGGCATCGGTAGTCGTAAAAAAGGCTCTGATTGCTGATTGTCCCCTATTCTATAAAAAAATGTCATGTTATATTATCAAAACAAACCCCACTTATAAAACTCATATACCACTATACTAATAATATTAAGCTGAAGAGTTTGCTTGTTTTATCATCCTAATCTCAGGTACTACTGGCCAGAATTTAAAAATATTTTTATAACAATAGAACTACTTTTACGAATTTTATCGCAGTTTATTTGATTGTTTATCTAGCCCGACGTTTCAGAAGCTTGCTGTAAAGCTTCTGAAACGTCGGGTCTGAAACCATGGTCCGGGTGGACTTCTGAAACTTCGGGCTAGATATTTAATCAAATAAACCGTGTTAAAATCCGTAAAAGAAGTTTTATTGTAATGACTAACATTCGCGTAAACTTGAGACATCAAAATACTTTCATATTAAACATTTTACTTATCAAGGAAGCTGACAATGACGCTACGACTAATAGGACCGGAAGGGTAGTTACGGGGCTACTAGCAACTCCCCGTATAAACCGCGGGGAGTTGCTAGTATAATATTAAGTAGCGGGAAATTACCATCTTGTCATTAATAGATAATGATGATGTTGTTGTATACACTTTCTGATGAGTACCGGATTACGCTAGCGCGGGTTCTGTCGGAAATTCTATTCAGCGGCTCTTGCTTTGCTAGCACTTAGAGTATTATAGTAAAAAATGGGGTGTAGTTCTGTTGCGTGAGTATTTTAATTCTAGAAAATCTGTACTTCCTAGTAAAAAGCCAGATCTCTATAGTTATATAGCTTATTCCTTTTTCAGTACAAACAATAAACTTTATAAAACAACGTGCCTAAAAGCGGTGTAGCAATTATATTTCTGCTACATAAACATGTTATAAAAAGTATATCTGTCATCTTTCATTGTAAGGCTTAATGTTCTCTGTGTTGAAGAAATGTCACCCTTTTTCCTTTTGGCGATGTTGAGGTTGGATATATTTGGAATGGGTGACGCTATCTGCCACCGCCAAATGATAATTAAATAGTTTTTATTTTCCACCGGGAAACCTACATATTCGTGTCACAATGCATGAATTGTTATTTCATATAAAAGGGTGAGTTCATGACTTCTTTCCGACGCCATGTTTCATATGTTGTTTCGAAAAATCTTTATGATGTTAAAATGTTTTAATTCTCTTAAGTGTGCATTTTGATAGTGTTACATGATCAGTATGGCTATTAATTTGATAGACCGCATCAATAATGTGTTAGTCTGAATAGTATACGCCACATTGGAAAGTTGGATGTTAAATTCTATTTAATTGTAACCGAGTATATATATTGCCTGATCTTAGTCGGTTCATGAAGCCAAGGGAATAGGACGGAGTCTTATTGATTGTGTGTTCCTTTTCAGAGCTCTACTCCTTTTTCTTTTTCCCTTTTTACATCTGGATGTAATATGAAGATAAGTTATCAGTGTAATCTTCAACTATGGAAGTTGAAGATTGAAGAACAATCCATCTGGGAGGATAGTAGTAGTGGCAGCCGTGAGTCTCGGACAACTGCCAGATAAGACTTCGTACCCTCACATTTTACTAACTCTTATTAAAAACTGTATCGATTATATCGTTTGTTTCTGATACTATTCTAAGTTTGTTCATTGCGAAGTGGAGATTGAATAAATGTATTGAAGTCTGACTAAACCTTCAATAGGCCCTTTATCCCCAGTAGTGGTAGACCCTATATATAATTAAAACTGTCACAGCGGTATGTGTGAATTTGATCGATTTTCTCAAAATACCCTGAAAGGATTTTCATGCAATCACTAATGGACAGAGCGATTCCCGAAAAAGATTGTAATGCATAAATTCTTAAGGAAAGATTTTATTCAGGTGCGAAGCGGCAGCGCATCGCTAGTAATGTGTATGTTGGAATATTCCACTCCGTATTTTATTCAGGTGCGAAGCGGGAGCGCATCGCTAGTAATGTGTATGTTGGAATATGCCACTCCGTATTGTATTCAGGTGCGAAGCGGGAGCGCATCGCTAGTAATGTGTATGTTGGAATATGCCACTCCGTATTGTATTCAGGTGCGAAGCGGGAGCGCATCGCTAGTTATATATATGTTGGTATATGCTACTCTGTATTTTATATTTATTTTCTCTTAATTTTATCGCTTGCCCTATTTTATTATTATGTGTATCTCTATACCAAACTGTAGCTGCTGATCTCTAGAACCGTTCCTCCTGCTATCTTTATTGAGTTTACGGCCCATTGGTTCGGGGGGTAGGAGGAGAGGAGGGCAACGCATCAGCATGACAATAATGCGGATGAAGGATGATTGGCATCAGTAGTTGTTATAAGGCTCCAAAAAGCTCGTTAGTTAGCTCGAAAATTGCATTTATCTTAAACTTACCAAATACTTTGTTGAAACCAATTTTTGTTCGAAGTCTATAATTTTCTTTGCCTTCAATAATTCAATTGTTAAAAACAAATCTCTCAAAAAGTGTTTTTATGATCAAAAAAACTTTCTTAGAAACCTTCATATAATTTGGAAAGTACCCATCCAGCGATATATCTTCTTTCGGAAAAAAAATGAGTTCCGTTTTTTGTCATTTGGCAACGGAACCCTATGAACAGATACAGCGCTCACAACAGATCCTATTTAGACCAACACTACAATTACACCGCCAGTTCATTAAGCGTGAAGCAAACAAAAGTTGCCAGGCCACTTGTGTTCCGTACCCCCGCGCTAATTGCATTAACATTTTACTTTCGCAACATTCACGTGCTGTGCGCCTTGTAATAACATAAAACACAGTTTGAATTAACTGCATACTACTAGTAATTAATTAAGTAAATAGTAACTACTTTACACATGATAGTGAACAATAGGCGCCAACTGCCTATATTTCCTGTGAAAAGTTTGTGCAAAACCTATAGATTGAACAAAACCGCCGCAGCCCTCGAAGTTTCTACTCCTGGATTATACTGCCTCAAGTGAAATGTAAAATTCATTACACAAGCAATATCGTAAATTTTATACTAAGCTACACATAAAATTCCAGGCACGATTCGCTCTGGAAGCCACGGCAGCATTTGGACTGCACAGCCAAACTTATCTTTTATTAAAATCTAGCCCACTGTCTGTCGGTTCGTAAGAATACAAAACGTGTACTTTAATCTCAAAGTGTCAAAAACTCGTGTCACAGTGTTTGTACGAGCTAATCTCTGAAACTACTGGACCAATTCAAGGATACTTCGCACAGATTTGTATCTTTTTTATCTTAAAATTTAGTCTATGTTTTACTGTGATAATTCACCGCCATATTTTGTGACAGTATAGCATCGTCTGGTCGGCTATTACTTTACATTTTCAGGGACACAAAAAACCTTGTGAATAGTAGCGCTTAAGTATTACAGATTGAATCTTTTTCTATAGAGAATAGAGTGGCAAACGAGCAATCGGAGCCTTTATACGACTACCGACGCCCACGAGCATCCACATGAATACTGAGCCGATACGTTGCTCTCCTTCACCCCCCCCCCTTCCCAATGGGCCACCGGGTACTCACAAACCTCACGAACGCGACACAGAACTATTTCTGGAACACTTATTACGTTAAACGGGTATAAAGGCACTGTTTGTAGACTTTGAACCCGTTTCTACAGTTTCAGAGGTTTGTGTGTTAAATTCGCTGTGGCACTTTCTTTGCTTAAAGGGAAAGAGACGGAAATATTACAAAACGTACTTTATTAGTATTATTGTTTACGTATATATGTATACACTGACGCAGTCCAAGGGAAGTCAATGTCCAACAGCGGACGTCTTCTGGCTGATGATGATGATAACACCGTCGCGGTGGGGCATATACGTGGAAAAATGTCTGTTTCGAATAAAATATGAACCTATTTGAGATCCTTGTTCGTCGTCGGGTCCGCAGCGACCGGCGGGGCTGTAGGGTCTCGTGGCGTATTAGGTAGGGATCAGCGGTCCGCAATTAAAACTAGCTCAAGCTTCGTACCTCATATGTTTTTGAAATTCACGGCGCTATTATTCGGTATACAATTTAAATGTAATTTGTAGTAACGGCGTAAATCCAGGAGACCGGGACACGTGTCGCTGCGTTAATTTTTATAGCATTAGGGGGAAAACGAGTAATCGGAGCCTTCTGCTGACTACAGACGCTCATGCGCATTCACATGATTATTACGCAGATTCGTTGCCCTCCTATCGCCCCCTCCCCTAATGGGCCACCGACTACTCACAAACCGCACGAAACGCGACAACAACGCTGTCACTGTACGCCGGTATCAAGCGGAGACGTCGACAGCGTAGCGATGGGTTCCCCAGTGTCCCTCGTTATCGCAGACATTTTCATGGAAGACTTAGAGACCGTTACCCGCAAACCCCACCAGTAACACCAAGGTTCTACAAGAAGTGTGTTGATGATACTTTTACAATTCTACATCAAAATAAAGTGAACAACACCTAGACACCGGACTTCAACATGTCAAGCAAGTTCTGCGGGACAACAAGCATCGAGTTCCCCGTCTGCACCACAGAGACCGAGTGAAATAAGCCACCGTCGAGCGCCTGCCTGCAATACTACCATAAATAAAAGGGGTCACTGACAAAGTTGGCTGCATTCTGAAGCGAGCTTCAATAAAAACTTATTCTCGGCGACAAAGAAGATCAGTAAACTTTCACCACCAGGGAAGTTCCACATCCCCCTAAAAGACGCAGTAGTATATAAACTTGATTGTGACTGTAGTCTCACTTATATAGGATAAACAAAAAGAGCAATCAAAACTCGCGTCAATGAACATATAGCAGCCACTAAACGCCGTCGCGTTAAAAAATCTGCAGTCCTTTGACATACTGAGTTTGGCCCCTGCCATTCATTACATTAGATTTGATATAGCACAAGTCCTCGCGAAAGTACACAGATTCCGTATTAGGATGATTCGTGAGGATATTGAAATTAAAACATAGAAGTTTCAATAGAGAAGACGGCTGCGTACTTCCTTCTGCGTGGGTCTCAGTTATACACCCGTATAATCAAACCAAAATGCAAACAACACCTCACAGCTGCATGATACAATAAGCGCTTTTTGCTTTATTCAGTACAACTAATTAATTACACAAAGTGTTCGGGTACTGTTAATAACTTATTCCAGCAGGTCATTTGTCACCTCAGTCTCCCGTAACCATGGTAACTGCGAATCTCCTGAAACGTCGGGATCATAAAATAAACCTCTATAAAATCCGTTCAAATAGTTTTTGTAACGAAAGTAACAAGCGAGAGCTACTTTTTGTATATTGAGTTTTCTCGTAGCCTTAAGATGACAATAATTCAGATCGGCAGGCTTTTAAGGCGAGAAAAGTAGTTTCACGACACATTATATAGACAAATGAATAGAATAATATAATGAGCTTGTGGGAGGTAGCGTCATGCTGCATTGTTACCCAATGGGTTTGCGCTACCGGTGAGAGTGGCCTCTAACGTAGCACTATAAAGTCATAGCTATGCGGTCAAGTTTCGCGCAGTTTATGAGTGGCACAATATTTCATAATCATCTTGGCGAACGGGCTATTAGTTATTAACCTATGTATAATTCGAGCCCATCTCCGTTGCCTTCTAACAAGAGTTATGTGTTATCTCTCTCTCTCTCTTTCTTCTTAGACACACGAGCCTTCTAAAGATCGACACAAAGCTAAAGTTTGGATACATTTACTTTATAGCCCAACTATACCTGATTTGGTAAATCATTTTAGAGTAGCAATGTATCTTTCTA
>JAFELO010001078.1:174645-194462 GCA_017140195.1 Eumaeus atala | reverse complement strand
TATACATGTGAAGTTTCTTGATGCCGGTGCATGTGGTAAGAATCGTCTTCATGACGTAAAGGTCTTTTCACACAATATCGTGCAACTGCCCCGCCGACATGGCAAGGTAATTGTGCATTTACACACGACGCTGCAGGGAGGTGTACAAAGGCGCCGCGACGGTGCCACTGTCGTCACCGTGTCGTATACAAACTGCCACACTACAAGTTCGATTTTAGGTCATACAATATATTTCGGCAAAACTATAAACAACTTTAGTAAAAAAGGGATAAACAGTCATTATTTTAATTTCTTTACACTTATCGTTTTGTGATGAATTAGGGGCTAGTATATTGCACGAACAACTTCTCTTCTGCAGCACAAATGTAGTATTGATGTCGGCAGCATTCCCCCCAACAAGGATACCGTAACATAAAGCATCTTAAGCAGAATTAAGTAAAGTAAGCTAATCTTGCCATGTTTTCATCACATGACTGCCTAGTTTTTCCTTCTTAAGCTCACAATGAAAACAAGACTATTCTACTTACCATTCCTATAGATTAAGTACCACCTTCCCGCTAACTGCGTGTATAACCCGTATTTTAATGAACGCCGTAAAATATGAACAAAAGATGGTCTGGAAACGAAACAAGTTGATATAGTTTGTAGTAAATGGATTTCAGTGATAACAATTTCGGAAACGATTTGTAATTGACAATGTAAACAATACAAGTTAATAATAAATATTCAACGGCATAATTAACAAAAGTGAATCGCAGAAGGATTAAACGAGTTCATATTTGATAGTTCAATTCAAGCGAATGATGGTTTGTAATTTATCAATAAATTCATTACAGTAATTATGGTTATCATAATTATCATAGCCGTCATGTATCTTGTGGATTTTATGCATTTAAAATAGCATTGTTTTATTTGTCATATCAGCCCTTACCGTTTAGGAATTCTGAGACTACCGCACGCGAGTCTTTTCACCAGTCAGAAGGTGAAGGGTGGGATGGTGCCCCCGGTCATGGTGCTCTCCATGAACCAAAGGGTCACGTCATTGAAAAGGGCATTTTAACTACCGCGCGTAAGTCTTTTCACCAGTCAGAACGTGAGGGGGGCTACTGGCCTCTAGTCATGATATTCTCAGTGAGCCAAAAGTTCACGTCGGCGCCGAGGATATTCAAGAGCGGTCACCGACGTCGACTCTGGGGAACAGGGACCTCTCGATCTCTCTGGCCAAGATAATAATAGTTAAATTAGCTGTTTCAAACACTCTCATACCGGGATGCTTCTCTCCCATCTGTGGGTGAGAGAAAAGATGGTCTCCGAAACTGGTCTCCAGAGCAGTTACCACTCAAAGCAATCCGATGAATTTTTGGGCTTCCCTTCACGTCCACATCACAAGTGCCGTGCACACGCACACGCACGTACACACACACACACACACACACACACACACACACACATATATATATATATATATATATATATATATATATATATACTCTCTACCAGTGGCTACCAAAGTAGACGAGCTTCAATTGGAAAGTCTAAGTTATCCTCCGTACTCCCCGGACCTTGCTCCAACAGATTACCATTTCATAATTTTGATAACTTCTTTGCAAGGGAAAAAAATTAACTCCGATAGGGCAGTCCAAAAAAGTCAAAGATTTTATTAGTTCTCGTCCGTCTGGTTTTTTTTTTAGTAAAGGGATCAATAAATTACCTATGATATGGCAAAAGTGCATAGAAACAATGGTCAATACTTCGAATAACTAAATATATAAAAAAATATTCGACTTTTCGTTCCAACAAAACGCCAATTCCATGTATAACCTAACCTAACCTAACGTATATACATAGTTGCCAAAAGGCTAAAAATACTTTAAATATCGGTCCGAACTTGATACGTTGACGGTGTTACAGTAACTCGTCCTACGAGCACGTCGAGCTGTCAGCCCTACGCCCCACACTCCAGTCGTATTGGATTGCCGTACTTTTGAAATAAAATATAAATTAATGAGGAAAATATAAATGAGGGAGTGGAGAGCGCACTTGAGCCTACGCAAACACTTCAGCACACTGTATTATATCACGCACAGGTATTGTATCCTTTGGAAATTCCAGGGAAATTCAGTCTGTACATGTTTATCATAAAATCCACCATATAGACAAACATTCATACCTTTCATAGATTGGCCTGGATTCATACCATATTGATTTTCAATGATCCCTCCCCATTTTCATTCACTTGAAGAACTTGACGACACTTGACAGATGCTAAACTAAATATAAGCTAACAAACTTACAAAACATTAAAAACAAATACAATAACTACACAATTTTGGCAAATTAAATTGTGTATATACACATTTTTTACGTCATATTTTTCTTGTTTAATTTCAAACTCAGAAATTCACAGACTTTGAATTTTAATAATTCATTTAAATTTGCGACATATAAAACAAAGAATGCAAAAGCAGCAGTGCTCTATACATCTGCTCGCATAAAAAGGCCGTTTGGGAGTATCCGCTAATGCGACATGTCCGCGCCGACTCGCCAACGAGCACAAATTCATTTGCCTTTCAGTTTAATCCTCTACACTAACTTCCGTCATAATCTCTCCGGCACCAACAGAACCCCATTTAGTTCCTTCACAAATATAGCAACAACCAAATATGACTTTCGTAATTTAATAGTATCAGACTGATGTGGACCTACTACCAAATTACAATAGGAAATTTCGGATCCAGTGCACTTATATAGCAAAGAAATAATAAGCAGTCGGGGCCATTTTATTATCGCCCACAAACATCCATCTATTGGCCTTCCTTTACACCTCCCTCTAGTGTGCCACCATAAACTCACAAACCGCTTGAAATGCAACAGAATAGCTATTACTTTGCGGCAGTATCATGTGACATTAGTTCCCTCTCCGATCGCACCTGCCCAGTCTAGCTGCTATATACCATAACAGAATTTTAGGAAGAGTTAGTGCTATGCTGCATAGGAGTAGGCAGCGCCGTGCATCGTGCATGACACTATATTCTCCTGTGCAGAAACAGAATTGGACCGGCACGACCGGGGGACTGCCTCTCTTTCACTTGACACCGGTGTAAAGTGACAGCGTCGATGATGATGATGATGATGGACATAATCTACTTTAACGCTCATTTACACGACAAATGCCAAAAGAAATTAAGAGGCAATTTTTTTTTAGAAGCAACAACCTCGCATGGACTAATCCTATTATACTATCTATCTAGATAGCTATCATCATACAATAACCTTCTTAGATTTCTTCTGACATAACCTAACAAAGTAGAAAAAATGTTTAGATGATTCTTCAAATTTTATTGTACGAGTGCTATTGTGAGATTTGTGCCCCTGTGTAACAAAAGTCATTATAATTACGAAATACCTTATTTAAGTTTATAAAATTCGAGCGAAAAATTTATATCTTATACTTAAAATTGTCGTGTCACAATGTTAGTTACCTTACTCCTCCGGAACATCTTTACGCATTTAAAAAAATACATATTATGTCGCAGTCGGATTGTCTAAATCGCCGTATTTCATTGCGGCCAGCCATTTAAAAATAAAACAGAGCCATTTTATAGTATGGCGGGCCAATGATTAGGCGCATTGAATACGTCTGAGTGAAATAGCCCTAGAAAGAGTTCAGAGCTATATGACAGTCAATAAATTGTAGTAAAGTGGATCATTATCCGCCGTTTTGACACGTTTAGTTCCTAATTTTAACATTTGCGGTGTTGACACGACATGACAACAACAGTGACGCCGATTGCGATTGATTTATAGAATTTTAATTTAATAGGTTTAGGTGGGAGTGTACCTACTGACTAAGCCTTGGTGGTTAGATTTTTTTTTTATTTGTACGCAATATTTCATACTTGTATCGATCACTATCACTGCCCTTACATCAAAAGATTTAATGAGGCTAAACGTCAGCTGCCATATAAAGGAACGTCTCGCAATGGCAATCCGGCAAATCGTTGGCCGGCAACAAAACATAACGCAGGGCCGTTTTGTTTCTGAAACTGGCTAGCCGTAATGTTATACGGCGATTTGTACAACAAGAAATCGGATAATATTTACGTTTCAGACCTCTAAGTGATAAATATTGTTCACTCTTAACATATTTTTTAAACTTTACACGTTACAACGACAACAAGTCGCGACAGCTAGTATCTATAAAATATCTATTTAGTGCCGCTGCAAAGTTTCTGGTGTTTCACAAATAAACCTGTAAACTCGTGTCACTCGGAGAGCACGTAAATTCGGACCAACCTCGCCTCTCTGAACGTGTTGGTTTACTCGCACATTATATTCGAGAAATAGGGCATATCGCTTCACTATTCTAAGTAGTGCCTGGGCAACTAACTGCCCTTCATTGACTGCTGTATAATCAAACTAGTCTCACACCACAGTTTCACCCGCATAACTCGTATTAATCCTAAGCGTGGTGGTATACAGCCTTCCTCGATAAATGGGCTATCTAACATTGAAAGAATGTTATTATCAGTCCCTGATATTAGGGCGTTCAAATAAACAAACAAAATCTTCAGCTTTACTATATGCTGCCAAGTGTTGATATTGTTGCTTTTCGTGTGGTTTGCAAGAACTCTCATTATACATTAAGCCACGTTTTATTTCATTATATATCCTTGATTATGCCCACAGGTATGGCATATTATATTAAGAGATCGTTCCATGCTGAACTGCAACCGAAATGTCTGGCAAGACTGAAGAGGTACCTCCTGCTCACGTGCCGTTGTCACATTTAGAGTGGTTTGTGAATAAACAATAACCCATTGGGAGGATGAGATAAAGGAATAAAACACATCAAGATACGCGCGTTGTTGGGTTGTTAGTCAGCGACCAAACAAACAACAACTGAACAGGCTTAAGTGACACCTATTAAAAAATCTGCTCGGCTTCCCGTTATAATATTGCATTTTTGAGTAAGTGATGTTTCATAAAAACCATTCGTCCTCTAAGCCTGTTTATGAGATATGCAAGTTCATGAGTTGTCGTTTCTACTACAATAAGTCGTTTGGCTGTTACACTAAATGGTGGATACTTTCGTCCACGTCACAAAGGTGATTACTTTTTGCTTTCTTAAATTGACTTTATTGAATCGTATTTAGTTCAATGTTTATTTTTATAAAAACACTTTATTATAGTACAATAAGAATGAGTACTCTGAGTATTTAACCCATAAATCGTAATCAAACTATTACTAGTAGTCTAGAGAGACTCCTTCCAGGGTAGAGATCCCTGGCAGCGTGTTAGAATATTTTGCGTGCATGAGTTGCGACGCCCATTATGAGAACGTAAGTTCGGATCAGGGAAGTTTATGTCTCTTTAACTCTCTTGGGACAGATACAAGTTCGAATACGCTTCAGAACTTCGTACTTCCTAATTCCGATTTTCCATCTCATATAGTCTACGAGGGAACGGGCCATAAAATCTTACTTATTTCGTTTCATTGCAATCGGATTGTGTAAGAACATAGTCGGATTGTGATATCACATAATGGAAGCGTATAGTGAGAATTAAGAACAAAGTATGAGGCCATGCCACGTTACATGAAAGTCCAATTGGACCAGTACGATCGAGGAGGTACCTCTTGCTTACATGAAACGTTTCGAAAACGAATTGGGCAGCGCTTAACAACTGTGTTTATGATAGACATCAATATAATTGTTATGTTGATGAATACCTTCTCTTTTCTTTGTTGACGCAGGGTAACGCATTTACGCGCCGTCACCGGTACCCCACCCTGAAGGCGCGTAAATGCCAGTGTTGTGTGGGGCTCGCGGCACAAGGTAGTGCCAAATACCCACAGAAACCACAGCAAGTGCCATCATTTCCGACTTTGGTGAGGTGCCCCGGAACAACAAAACATCAGGGCAACTCAACGGCTAGTCAGCCCCCTATAGGACCGACGCCACATCTACAGATGGGGTTATTCCGCACGACTGGACAACCCCACCGACTTTAGGACAGTGCAATAGGGTGTGGTTCCCCCGTGCGCAGAAGCGCCTCCTCCTGTAGCTCCCCTTTTCTTATAAAAGGGGTGCCGAGAGCAATTCCTCCTCCTGATCCTTATAAGAGGGGAGCAAAGGTCCCCCTCGGTTCAATCGGCTTCGCCTGGGTTCGCCCCAGGCTACTAAGCCCCACCGCCACGACGAGGCTTGAACTATGGTGGGGTGTTAACCAAAACAAAGAATGAAATAAGGGCAGTCTTATTGTATTAACTTGAAGCAAATTTAGAACCTTCGCGCAATTGTGGTTGCACAAGTTCTGATAAAGCCATCCTTGCCAAATTTCGTCTAAAATGGCAATCTATATTGAGCCATTACCACATGACATAGTCCACTTGAGTGTGTGCAGACAAAAATACACTTAGTATTCCCTCGTTCTCCTGTTCCGATGCGACGGTAATCCGTCATGACACAGCCACTCCGAGGTATGTAAATGTAAATATCACCAACTTCCTAAGTCCAGAGGTTATGTAATGAAAATAAACAATTTTTTTTGTTCGTTCCAACCCGGGATTTGAAGCTGGGCTGAACATGCTTTCAACTAGACTACGAGGTTGTCAGTTCTAATAGGGATGACACAAATCTCTGTTTCATCACAGATTTAATTAAGTCGCTCGGGGCTTAAGAAACAATTGAGATAAAATATGATGAAAGTCCATCCAATATCAAATTCCCCCGGGGTCAAGTCGCAAAGGAAGATATGAGGTCAAAGGTCCGCTACATTTACATGCGTGACCTCGACATAATATTACTTGTAACAGTAAAACGAAACCTTCACACAAAAATTATAACAGAAAAGATGATTTATCACACCACGTTAGCCTATGTTACAGGAACCTACTAGCTAATATTAAATATAACATTCTTCTTTTTATATTTGTGTTAATATCACATCACTTTACCCTCGCCCAGTGCTAAGTACTAGAAGGACTGTGTTTACTGCTACTAGGATCGGATCGTATTATTTTTTTAAAAAACAAAAAGTTTCATTTATATAAATAGACAAATATCCATGACCTATGAACGCACGACCGCGCTACGGGACAACTCCATCAACTTTGGGACAGTGCAATGGGGTGAGGCTACCATTCTAGTCCCTTGGCCCGTGCGCAAAAGCGCTGCCTATTTTGCTCTTTTGTCCCCTCTTCTTATCAGAAGGGTACAAAAAACAGCTACCTCCTCCATTCAATTGGCTTCGACTAACGTATATCTCTCCAGGCTACTGAGCCCCACTGCCACGAGAAGGATTGAAGCATTGTGGGGAGCAGTGTACGTCATACAAACGATGGTAATAAAAATTATGGATTAAATGAAATAGTTCTCCAAGTCATAAATCTTAATATAATCACATGGTAACGTAAATATTTACGTTACAAGTAGCGCTACAAAAACTCGCACGCTTAAAATATGCAAACCCTCATCAAAGCGACGAGTACAAGGTAATTCGTACGATTTACACTCCACTGAGCCCAGGGTCTATTGAGGTCCCTTTGGGCACTGTAATTCCATTTACTCCCGGCTTTTTCAATCTTGTCCAACTTGTACCTAAATACACAAAAAAATTCAATAAGGCTTCTGTAGAACGCATTTAGGTCTCGTGGTCTATTTCGTATTTAGCTGCAGGCAAGTCCCGAGTTTGATTCAGATAGAAATATTAACTATTTCCATTTTAAATTAACAGACAATCTTTTCTTTGGTCGGCGCGCCCGCGGTAGTAACTCTCTCTCACACGACTCTGACGCGTTTCGATCGGTTTGTAAGAGTTCCAGTATCCCCAAACCCCAGCATCTCATGTCAACTCTACCTTATAACCTCCTTATGTTCCGACAGACCGCCGTGCTTGGATTTTGCTATTTGTTTACAACAGGGGCTCTTTGCGGAGTCCTTGAACCCCCACGCCTGCTTGCGTCACCCCGACGTCACCACTGTGGAATGGTAGGGGAAGCAAAGGCCGAATAGTAAGGCTTCAGTTGCTTTTTCTAATACATAGGGGCGATCCCACATTTTTGAGCGAAATAAAATTTCAAGTTTTATATTTCGTCGGAGTCGTTTTAACGGCCTCGCAAGTCTTTTCTTGCGTTGACAAAAAAGTGGCGACGGTGACAGGACTTTTAACTATTTGCTTTTGTTCTCGGGGACGTGGCACCTTATCAACATTTCGGGTCAAGGGATCGTCCTGATTTAATTCTCAATCAATTAATTATCAGTGGAAGCAATTCTAATTAGCTTTCTAGTGGTTTCAAAGCATTAAGCTTAAGAGAACTGTTAACGTTCGTTGCATAGCTTACGTGTGGGCAGGTGCCTATAAGCTAAGCACCTACCTGTAATGAGCCTATTTCCTTCTTATTCTAAAAAAATACTATCTATGGTTTAAATAATTTAAACAAGATTTCAGTGAAACAACTTGTATTTTAAAATAAAACATATTTAAATGCCTTATTACTGAAATTGTCGAACCCTTTATAATTCTTTTGCCATTTTATAACTTTATGCGATTAAAGCGTTTTGCGTTTTGTGCATAATTGTAGATTCTCTCAAAATTTGTTTGAGTTGTTTGAGCGGAGTCCTAACGCCAATCGAGCTAACAGACTCATTTCATTTTCTCTGTAAATTTTCTCAGTTGCAGTCTTTTCCCACTGAGTATGATGAGCTCTGAGGAAAGGTAACTCTATATCTATGAAAAGTAATTTATTGTCACCTAGTCCGTGCTTGGACAAACATAGCGTAGTGCGCGTAGGTGGCAGGTTGGCCTACTCAAACTATGATTACGACAAAAGGCACCCTATCATCTTACATTCGAAATATCATTTAGCTGTACTTATTTTTCAATTTAAACATATGAAGTAAATGAAATGCACGCCGGCCCTCAGTTATTATTTACAGTACGAAACTATGGCCTATCGGGGGGAGGAATTTAGCGCGGAGTGTAACACACAACTGCGCACGATGCAAACGCCTTCAAGGTCGCACATATTTACCGGTGATGAGCCATATGCCATTACAGCGTACGACTGCATCATTCCCATTCCAAACCACAGGTGTTGATTTTGTGGGTCCTTTTACTATACTTAATAGAAAGGGTCGCGGCACGAAGACATCTAAATGATATATGTGTCTATTTATTTGTTTTCGTTTTAAGTGTGTACATCTTTAGGCAGTGACAGAATTATCAAAAGAACCTTTCCTCATGACATTGAGACGTTTTATTTCCAGACGGGGAAAACCTTAGGAAATCTATTCCGATAATGGACGTAACTTTGTTGC
Source organism: Eumaeus atala (assembly GCA_017140195.1). Classification (NCBI taxonomy): domain Eukaryota; kingdom Metazoa; phylum Arthropoda; class Insecta; order Lepidoptera; family Lycaenidae; genus Eumaeus; species Eumaeus atala. The sequence goes on along the minus strand of JAFELO010001078.1, from coordinate 185,142 downwards.
TGCTGCCAAGGACATTTGTAGTTTTTTAACACACATCGCAGACAGTTTATCAGATTTCGCCGCGAACGAAGGAATCAAATTTAATTTTATACCGTCTTACGCTCCTCACTTCGTCACTGTCCTTGAGACACTCACAGGTCTCTGGAGGCTAGTATCAAGTCTGCTAAACACCATATTAAACGAGGAGTTGTCTACTTTGTTCGCACAGGTGGAAGCTATTTCAAATAGCCGCCCACTGTGTCCTCTATCTTCCTCTCCTCACGATTTTCTGTCTCCTATCCCAGGTCACTTTCTGATTGGTCGGCCTGTAACATCGTTGCTGGATCCAGCCTAGGAGAACAGCACTCCAGGCCCCTCTATAACGCTACGCCCGCATAGAAAGGGCGCGCAAAAATTGGAAAAGAATTTTTTGGAGCCCACGGCAGCGCGAGTACATCGGTGAACTACAGCAGCGCCTAAAGTGGCGCACGAGCAAAGACAACATGCACATTGGCGATTTAGTCTTCTTGCAAGAAGATAATAGTCCACCTCTGCACTGGAGAATGGGACGGGTGGAGCAACTATTTCCCGGTCGCTAGAATTTCCGATGTAGCTACTCAGAGAAGCATAGTACGAAGAACTCTGACTCGACTATGCCCCCTACAAGCTGGAGATTCTGAAACACCCGCAGTGATTTCAGGGGGGGAGTTATATTAACGCCTTGCACTGAGGAAGACGTCACCTTGGATTTTGCTATTTGTAGTGCAAGGGCGAATAGGAAGGATCGACTGGGGAATTGCCGGACCAACGCCCGAGGCTTCAATTGCGTTTTCTAAGACACAGGCGCGATCCCTCATTTTTGGGCGAAATAAAGTTTCAAGTTTTATATTTGTCGGGGTCGTTTTATTTAACGGCCTCGCAAGTCTTTTCTGTCGTTGACATAGATGTAATCGAGTAAAGAGCATACATATCCCTCAAAGGCTGGCATTGTGTCTGTAGGAAGTCTAGCCTTGCAAAAGTCTATGGGCGGCGGTTTTCACTTCCCATCTACTCGTTTACACTCTATCATTTCAAAAGCGTAACTGAAATGGACTGCTGTTTATACTATAAGAGAGTTGAAGCAAAGATCGTATGGGATGAACTAACTAAGGTAACTTATTTGAAGTATGTGTTCTATGCGCAGGCTTCAAATTACTGCAAGCTTTAAGTAATACAGCTTCAAACGATAATCAACTTTATACTTTGAACATAAATACAAATACGCTGCAAATGCTCATTTGCTAGTAAAATCAGTTTAGAAGGTGTACTAGTTCCAATTTCGAAATGCTTTTGACGGGAATGGAAGAGGGATAAACTTTTTTTTTAAATGCATGCAATTTGACTGACACAGAGATATTTTTTTTATTGAACTATTTCTTAGCACAATCTAGATGGATGAAATGGCGAGGGATTTATGTAATCAATTGGTTATACGAAGTTTGTTAGAATTCAAAATCCCACCAAGTGCGAATTAGAGGGTTACATACCAAAGGGCCAAGATGCCAGTAAGGAGAATGACTAGATGAGTACCCATTTATAATATTATAGAAGTTTCCGAACTTACATTTGCGGGTTGAATACCACTCACTTCAGGTCACTTCACTACAGGAATCGCTCTCGGTACTCCTCTTTTAAGAAGAGTGGACCAAAGAGCAAGAGGTGGAGGCGCTTTTTCGCACGGGGCAAGGGGCGAGGATGGGAATCTCACCCCATTGCACTGCCCCAAAATTGACCTATAGTGCGGGGCACCCCATTTGTAGAGGTGGTCCCTTAGAGGCTGACTAGCCGGTTAATTTGTTGTTCCTTGTTACCTCACCAAGGGCGATGGTTATTTTGATATTAAGCCGTCTAAGAGTTTTCATCGAACACGCCGCCTGATCTGTTCAAGGTGTAACGGAAAAATAAACGGGAATGCCTCTTATAGTGAGTCAAATATTTTTTGTTTTTTTTTTTTCTGGAAACAAAAATTACTACATTTGTTCCATTAATATAGCCGACGTTATTCTGCGGTGTTATAAAATTATTCATTTTACTTATTATTCATACCTCTGGGATGTGTAAGTTTTATTATGGGGTTTGTAAGCAAATGCAAAACTTGGAGTGAGGAGACAATCGCGGTCTTACAATAAATTGTGATCTTAATAGCCGAAATACAAATTTTTTAGAAGTAAATACACTTGTAACTGGCGTCTGTAACTTTTTAAAAATATTTATTTTAGGGCAGGCCTAACAAGATCGGGTCCCATATGCATATAGTCTGTTTTAATACTCGATTCCGAAGGGATCCTTTGATATTTTGCTTCATAGCCCTTACAATTCCAGGCGCAAGTCAAGGATTTAGCGAAGTTATATTTTTCAATTTATTAAGTTATTTTGAGATTACGGTGGAGACATGCGGTAGGAAAGAAATTTATGAAACTTTTTTATAGAATAGAGGAAAAACGAGCAAACGGATCCTTTTGACGACTACCGACGTCCATGAACATCCACATAATTACTATGAAAATGCGCTGGCTATTCACATACCGGACGATACACGACACTGAAGTTGTCACTTTACGGCGGTATTATGTTAGTGAAATGTACCTCCCCGGCCGTCCCAGCCCAATTCCGTTGAATAGGAGGATGTCGTGTCATGCGCTACGCATAACACTACTTCCTCCTACGCAGCATGGAACTACCTTCCCTAAGCAGCATGGCACTACCTCCTCCTATGCACCATGACACTACCTCCTCCTATGGACCATGACACTACCTCCTCCTATGCAACATGGTGTTACCTGTTCATCTTCATGGAGCGTGCGTTTTTGGGGGTGAAGTCTCATGATGCAGCATCAATTATTATTTAAATTAAACAATAAGTCAATATTTGCACTCACTACTCTACTTGGTGTTTTTTTTTTATTCGCGGGAAATGAATTTACTCATTACCACTAGACCTACGTGGTGTGAGGGACTCGCGAATGAACCAAATACCCACTAAAACCCCGCGGGTGTTATCGGCCACTTATACTGTGGTAACGCAGCTGGGCGACTGACCAGACCTTCGGAATTGAGGGCCGGAACTCCAAAAGGTGGGCTAATCCGATAACTCAGATCAACCCCCTCCGGTGTCAGGACTATCCAGTTGTGTCAGATTCCCATCCAGTTTTTTTAAGTATACACGGGGGTTTGAACAACTACCGACGCCTACACATATTCGTATTATTACTGACATGCGAATACGTTGCCTCCAATGGGATCCCTTCATGGATTAGTCCTCATAAAGAGTATTGCCTTGCTATTAATTTATTGTATTATTCAGCACAGGCATTTCACTTAAAAGTAGTGCCATGTTATACTCCAGTCAAATAGAGCTAACTCTCGCTCACATACTGCCGTAAAAAGACAATTATACTGTAACGTTTTGTGCGGTTTTTAGTAGACGATGGCCCATTGGAGAAATAAGAAATAAAAGGAAAACTCAGCCGCGTAACTATTAAACGTACGGATGTAAATGATTCGTAATTATAGAGGCACAATAAGTGTTCGTTTGTTCCCTTTTCATTGAAAACTGTATTTCTCCCGCACCTGCCTTTGGCTTGAGCCACACACGAAGCAACATATGCGAGCCGAGGGTCCCTTGACGTCGCGACTTCCTAACATCATTTTAGCTTTTCACGAACTGTTGACCAGAGCAATCTTCATAACAAGGATTTAGATTAAGTTGTCCTCTTGGAAATGTTTGTTATTTTGTTATGTTGTCCTCTTGGAAATGTTTGTTATTTGTTATATTGTCCTCTTGGAAATGTTTGTTATTTTGTTATGTTTTCCTCTTGGAAATGTTTGTTATTTGTTATATTGTCCTCTTGGAAATGTTTGTTATTTTGTTATGTTGTCCTCTTGGAAATGTTTGTTATTTTGTTATGTTGTCCTCTTGGAAATGTTTGTTATTTTGTTATGTTGTCCTGTTGGAAATGTTTGTTATTTTCTTCGCGTTACGAAGTATATTTTATGGAACAGCGATGAACATTTTGTACTGCAGATGAAAACTAGGGATTGCACGTAGAAACATATTTTGTAACAGCTCTAACTGTAACGGCTTGATGGCTGATACATTGCATTTGGATCAGGTCAGATCATGGTAGCGATGCCATGTGCTGGCTACATTGTCGAGTATCGTATAATAGGAGTTTTCGGCCTTTTAGAGAGTCGGCTAGATATGACACAAATGTGCTTGATAATTATGCGGATATATACGGGCGTTGCCAAATTTTGTTCGTTTGCCAACGCCTATAGACATCGGCATAATTGGCATTCAGATGACTTGTTCTCTGCCCCATTTCCCCTACAGGGGGAAAATGCACAAAACGAGGTACAATAGCATACCTGTCACATTATAGCTACAATGTAGCATGGCACTACCATTGCAATAGTATACGGGGCATTCTCTTTTATTTTAAAAATAATTAATTTCGACCTTAGCTCAGGATTATCGGCTCACAAACTGTGCGAAATGCGACAGTACCACTATTATGTTATGCAAGAAGAGAACCCCCTCGTAAGCAATGTTGGGCACCAATACACTTCAAAACGAAGTGTTGATCGACCTATCACCTGGTGGACAGACGATCTCCGTGCTGTAGCTGGTCCTAGACGGATGTGATTAGCAGGAGATAAGCCGTCTTTTCGTTCATTGAAAGAGGCATATGTCCAGCAGTGGACCGGCAAGGGCTGATAATGATGAAAATGATGGTGTTTCGTGTGGTTTGTAAGCAGCCGGTGGCCCATTGGGGGCGAAAAGAGGGCAACGCATCGGCATAGTAAAATATATTCATATAAGCCGTCTTTTCGTTCATTGAAAGAGGCATATGTCCAGCAGGGGACCGGCAAGGGCTGATAATGATGAAAATGATGGTGTTTCGTGTGGTTTGTGAGCAGTTGGTGGCCCATTGGGGGCGAAAGGAGGGCAACGCATCGACATAGTAAAGTATATTCATGGGCGTCATTTTTACTACCAAATCGATTTATAGCCAACTGATTTCAATTTGAAGATTTTATTGAATTAAGATCCCATTCTTTTGTAATTTTCAATGTTCTCCTCGTCAGTTTGAAAGAGAGCCCCCCCCCCCCTAACTTGTTGACACACATCCAATATTACAGACACATATCTTCACCACTGTAGAAGCTAATGTCACAGGAAGACCTATTCAATGATACCCCACATGGCTATGCAACTTCGCAATGTTTTTTTCATCTCTCAGTTACGAGTTCACGTGTGTACTACTCTGAATAATTTTATTGTTCAAAATCATATCACTGAGTACGCCTTTTTGTAGCAGTTCATAAGTTTACATATTTACCATCCACCTCACAAATTTCAATCATACAGTGGGTGCTAACTCATAACCTCCGAGTAAAATGTCTGTGACATACGGTGGGACAGATGTATATGACGAAACAAGTGTTCCGTTTGGTTGCTGCTTGGCTAAAAATGGGTAGAAAGATCTCAATATTGCCGTGTAAGTTTGACATTTCGGTTACATAACTTTGTCACTGTGGCTGTCATATTGTTAATTATACGTTACTACGGCAGCAAATTCTACAATTATGATAGAAAAAATTCTGTCCGGGCAGATAGTTTGGGATGAAAAGGGAATTCATTGAAACAAAATATGTAATCAGCAGTAATATTTTAAATTGCTTTGAATCACAATTTGTAGTATTTATAGATTATAATAAATACAAAGGAAGATTATTTCTCCAAAGTACACAGTATCTAGCAACAGACTAGGTGTTGCCAATCCCAAATTCCTCGAGTCCATTGATTACAGTACATCACTTTGTGTCAAAACGTGGCACATCTATACTTCCCTCTGTGAAGTGATTAAATTGTTTTGATGCAATAATACACATAAAAATATCTGTGTCAAAATGTGCATGCATAAGCAATTGACTAATGAAACAAAATTATAAAATACGAGTAATCTCTTACACACAATTTTTGGATGTATTATAGACCTGGATCTAGACCCAGAAAGCGCTGTTACTCGACTGTTGGCAGTTAAAGTGGAACTGATTATACAATAAGAAATATCAAACAACATTTCAAATAATTGTAAACTCATGTTTCAAATAAAACACTGTTTTTTTTTGTGTATGCCACACGAATGAAAAAATTAAAAATACATTTTTTTTGGTAATATACTGTTTTTTTTTCCTTTTGCTGCACAATTTAATCACTTCTAAAAATAATAATCATAACATTATTATGAAAATATATTTTCGATTATAATGCAAAGAAAATAATTTCATTAAATTTCTCATTAAAATTAGCTGCTAGGTTTCGTTTATAAATACTTCAGAACATGAAATTATCATTACACAATTCAAAATACATATCATTAATTTTACAATTACGTATAATGAATAGGCGAATAAAGTGATTCTATTTTTAAAACGAAGTAAACTATTGGAATGTTAATGAATTTTGCAATTAAAATACAAAAACTTAAATAATTGTACTAAATTCGTTTTCATTTAGTAAGTAAACTAAAATGTCTTCGTTAAAGTACACATCATGTTTCATAAATAATATCAAGTTTCTTACTAAGAATAATGAATTTGAAGTCAATACTGAACAAATGTTCGTTCACATTCAGTGTGGGAAACATCAATATGGCAGTATTTTAACAACTTTTTACAACAAGAAAAACTAAGTCAACGATTACGTTATCATCACAAATAATTTTTAAATATTAAATAATAACTTCATAAAAATTGGCTATCAAATATCTTTACGCTACAATATAAAATTCAAGCAGTAATACTAGTTTCGCTAAAATATTAGGATAGATTTCAAAACTAAATTAAATAATATTCTATTGTGAACATTAACATAATTTTACTTATATGTTGTAAGTCAGGTAAGCTCTACGCCAAAAAATTTTTATTTAACAAAACAATTATTACTCAAAAAATGTTAATATCGTCAAAATATGTAGAATGTTGTCTGAAATTTAACATCTGTTCGCGTTACGAATGCATTTACTAGCATTTGGTCAATGAAATTGCGTTATATTCTACCAAGTGATACGGCAAACGCCTGTCGTGAAATCGTTAAGAACGAACAGTCAGGTGTCATTTTGATCCAATCCAAACCTTTTTTAATTATTGAGAAGGATTCCTTGTTAGTAGAGTATGTCATGTGATTTACATTTCATTATGTTTACGAAATATAAAGAAGTTAAACGGATTCTATCGAGGTCCTTTTAACCTCAAACTCCTGATTTTCTGTTTTGTTTACAAGGATCCTTTTCCGCGAGGTACAGGTCTCATTTATTCATTTTACAAACAACTATAAAGATGATTTATCGTGAGCTCCGTATCGATACGAACGCCGAACAATTGTCATAAATACAAAAATTCTGAATTCTCGATGTTATTCAAAACGAAGCTGGTTACGACAAATTATCTTAACAGTATTATGTATGCATGTAACCTGTTGGGACCAGCAGAATTTTTACTAAATACATAAAACATTCGTATACTATACAAAAGTAATGTCACAAAACAAATGCATTTAGTTACAAATTTACATAAGAATTTATTATCTCTTGAAATCATTATTGCTGAAAGATACATGAATATGTAAATAAAAAATACATCTTCGTTAAATATACAGGAGAAATTAATACTATTAATAATTCTACATTTACGTACGACTTGTAAAAAATTGGCAAGTATCGAATAACGAAAATACCTAGCGTTACACGTAACAAAATGCGATGAGACTGTACAAGTGTACAATATATAAGTGATATGCAATGTTATAGTTAGGCAGGCTTTTGACTAAAATAACCGTACAGGTCGATACTTTACTTTTATACGCTCATATACATCCGCACAGCTGATGCTCACCTGTACTGTGTCAGATAACAAAATACTTATTTTTTGTTACAGAAAAATTAAACTTCGTTTACTCCAGAACAAAGGCGCGGAAGAAGCAAATACAGAAATGTAGTAAAAATACATTTTATTTGATATTTGAAAATTATACCAGTAGATTTTAGTTATGAAATATTTGGTGGAATGCACTATTTAGAACCCATTCTATTGATAGTGAAATAAGTATTCAGTACCAGTGAAATTGGTCGCAGCTCATTTTAATCGGAAGAATTTAATAATTATAAATCGTCAGGTACTTTTGATAACTTATTTGTACACCAGGCCACTGGCACCTGCTTCCGTCCGTCCGAATGTACTAAAGATAAATATTATATCGTCTACGTATAGTATTGTATTTGAATGTGAATTTATCAAGAATGTCTTTTAAGGAATGCAGAGCTGTCAAGTAAAGGTTTGTATACGTATACCGCGAATTGTAAACGATTTGACACTTTTAGGACACGGTAGATAATATTTCTACGTAACCAACTAAACGAAAATGTTGCATAAGTACTTAGTAAATTTCACGTAATTTAGTGTCATTAAAAGTTAGTTATTTAAAGGTCATAGATCCCAGGCGCGCCAGCTGTTGGGGCGAGTAGTAAATTTTAATAAAAAAACTAGGTCAAATTTTAGGCACCTATTATTTACATTACATTTTCTGAATTACTATCGAATACTGAATACGGTCTGTGATTTGAACAGTAACTTATAAACCAACTCTGAACAAATGTGTAACTCAAAATATATACTATCGGTTATTGAGAGTAAAGTATCAACCTGTAAATTAGACAAGCAGGCTACCTCAAATAGATTAAATACTATAAGCTATAAAACAACGTACTGCATAGTCTATCCTAAATTAAACACTTCAAGAATCGCATCAAACCAACTTCTTTGCTTTTTTATCACAATTTTAAAATATAGCGCCTTTGGCTTAACATTGTACATAAGATAATATAGTATTATAAATAAGTGGTTACGCCAATATATATTTTTAGATTTCCAAAATATAAAGCAGGAACGCAACTCCTTTGTGAATATAGGCTACTGTTGTATAGGCTAGCCAAATGTGGGGTACACATCATAATGCATACATAAGCAGACACAAGGGCACACTCTATTACCTCATATGAGACGATACTTTAAACTTGAAAACAGAAAATAAACATTTAAAAAAAATTGGAATTCAATTTGAGTTAGGTCATTTACTTGCTATTAATTAGTTCACATTAAGGTTGAAATTTACTTCAACACGATATTTCTTGTCTAATATTGTCAAAAGAATAGTAAATCAAATCCACTTAGTTGTTAATAGGTTCCAAAAAGATGTTTCTGAGTTTCACTCATATGTATGCTTGTATGTATATTTGTCCTCAATTATTGCGATAGATAGTACACGTAAAGACATAAACTAAGCTCAAATGATATAAACATGGAACGTCCATATTAAAAACCTTTATAAGCAAGAATTTGTTGTAAACGATAATTATATTATACTTGATGTAAATGATGAATACCTGATGAAAGAACAGCAAGGAAATTACTGTAAAGACTGACACTCATGTAAACTGTAAAAATATAGCAACGTGGAAATGATCAAGGAGAATATCACCTTGAAGCCTAACAGTATATGTTTCGCGTAACCACTCAAATATTCAAAAAACCACTAGAAACCAAATCGCAATCTTACATCCGAAATTCTTTTCACTCGTTTCCCCTAATACTCACATTAATCGCTAACTGTACTCTAAATACGATTTTAAAATGTGTGAACAAGCTTCTTATATAATATAATAATAAAAAGTATTAGTTAAACTTTTTAATTTTAAAATCTATGTATAGATTTCAAGATTTCTTTATTTTCATTTATATAAGTAGTAATTTGATCTAACTAGGGCTACTTCTAGTGCACTATCTTTTAGCAGTGGTCAATGATCAATACCATACCAATGAGCTCCACTGGCAATATTTCAGCTACGTCGACGTCTATTGTAAGTAGCGCTACAATATTTATAAATAACTACAGAAATACGGGGCTTTATTTTTATCGCAAACTAATGGAACAATAAAAATAAATTCCTAATATCGGAGCTCATTCTATGGTTTTACTAAAAAGCGTCCTAAAATTGAACTGTCTTTACGATTGCGTGGATGAAAATACTTTAATTTCTATAAATCGAGGTCGTTATCACCACAAAAATATTATTGCGTTCAGAGGTTCATTACTGTAAAATATATTAGATTCCTCTGTCCTATCTATCCTCGGTCCGAAAGCAATCGTGCACGCTATCCAAAAATATATACATGACCACTAGCTAAACGAACTATTTTATCCGAAAACGAAAACGAGAGAATTTTATGGAAAATTAATACATCAAAACTTTTGGCGCAATACACCACGAAATACTGTTCTCGTATCCGCCATCTACGTATATATATATAAATATAACATCTTAAAGTTAGCAATCCAAAAATATAAAATGTACACGTTACATTCGTGCGCCCTCGGGTGCCCCGTGCCTCTCGAGCTAATCGCGTCTATAGTCATTA
>JAFELO010001078.1:133314-174216 GCA_017140195.1 Eumaeus atala | reverse complement strand
ACAAGCAAAGCAATCATAGTCATTCGTAACTTTGCTTTATAAAAATACGAATCGAAAATATCTCGACGGCGACGTGTCGTCTTATGGTTAAGCTATGATTACTTCTATCTTAATTATCTATAACTACGTTAAAATATCAGAGAATTCAGAAAAAGGGAATATTTAGGTAGTTATCTCTATATTTAGGTGGTGCACAACCATATTTTTTCATGAACGCTAGAGTAGTATGGCATTTAGCTTTGTTAAGAGTCTAAAAACCAAAATTTTTCTACTCAACTAATTTTAAGTTTTATCGATATTCCTTTTATTATTTAATAGCTGATGTAATAGGAACTAGGGGTAGGGGAAATTGAAAATTTTAATAATGAACAACACTTTATAATATTTAAAGTAATCAACAAGGATAAAACAATACAACTAACAAAAAACCGGTATCAATAAAGGGTACCTTCAGATTTCGGTTCGCAATCTGTAGTCAGAGACTAAGGAGAGACTAAAGACTATTTAGGCTGGAATGAAACCTTTATGGTAAACATTAGACCAATAGTAAAACTAAGTATTTTTTTCTTAAATACGATAAAATCTCAAAATACTCACAGCTCGTCGGGTTTATTGTTATACGCTAGGTGCATCTACTTTATAAGAACAGTGGCTTTTTAATAATTTGAATTTGTACTTAACCTACTTACTTTTAACTTCACCATGGAAATCATTAAAATAACTATGAATTTCGATTTTTTTCCTTTTTCGAACATCTCAAAACTTTTGCAAAGGCGAAAAGGAAAATTATAAATCTTAACATTATTCGCAACCGCTCCAAAAAACGTAACCACACAAGGTTCGCAGTGCAATTTCGATGCATTTTAAAATTTCTCGTAAAACGTTTGCCAATACGGATGTTCTAAGAAAATTACACGATCATTTTAATTTAGTGTTCAAAAATATAATTCCGATAAACGCCATAAACAAACATCTCAAAAATACATTATGAAAATATAATACAAATACGATAAAATTTATACTAAATATAACCCTGTCTATGACCTGAAGAGTTAAACACAAAGACAAAACGAAGATTCAACATCGAAGGCGTTTAAAAAAAAAACAAACGCATAGTGAATTCACTAGGAACTAAATACATGAAATAGCGTTAGCGAACTACGAAATAGATAAACGACTGATACCCAGGCCTGAGTTAATTCCAACTCCAATTAAAATTTGCTTCATAATTTTAATCCAAGTTAGTCTCTTCGAATACAAAGTACGGTACTCGTTAATGAGCGATGGTGACCTCAAAGTTTGATTTTGTTCATTAATTTGACTTAGAACAATGAATTTCTAGGATACAAAGGAACAATATTACCGAAATAATAATATGCAGGAAGCATTTGTGGCAACAAGAAACGTTATGCTGAGTCAGGTCACATCTTAAACAGAAGCTCGATCAGTAGGTCGTCATCGGCATTCATCGGTGTTTCGTGTGCTAAGTAATCGATGATCCTGTGGAGGAAATACGTGTCATTACGCAGTTGCATGCAGCCAGTAATTATACACCATTCGCCCATTGATTGTGTAGCGAATGCTGCGTGCAAAAAAAAAAAAACGCCAGTGTATTATCTATGCGTTTCTATAAGAAAATATTTCTTCAGCTTATCAAAATATATTCATCACCACCATCAGCACGAGCTGCCACTAGGCGTCCACTACTGGACATGGGCCTCGGACAGAAAGCACCATGAGTTGCGGTCAAAAGAGCCTCATGGTACTTGGTATGTACAGGACTAGGTTAATGTAGATAAGTCCACAGATATTATTATAAGCTTACCTATTGGGCGTGGGTGGTGTACTGGTGGTGGGCTGCGACGAGCTTGGGCGGACAGCCGGGGACAGCCGGCCCACCCTCGCGCTTTCGGCTCGCACGCTCTGCAATCTGTTATGTTCATGACCAATTATTATTAAATATTGGCAACATTACATATCACTGTATTGTACAACAGATATAATATAACGTCTTAGAATTTCTAATATTTATTGAGAAGGAAAAGTAGCTTTGTATTTAGCGAAAATAAATACAAAAAATTAACTAAAAGCGAGTGATAATTATTAATGGTGATTACGTTATATATGCTGGCAATAAGTGAAGTAAATTATATCAAAAATGACACCATATATTTTATTAAGTAAGTAGTGTTCGGCGTGTGAACTTAACACGTGACAAGATAAACGTCTGTGCAATACTTGCATAGCTTTACTATAATTAAGTAACAAAAACTTCTATACAATTAATTCATATACCAAAAATACCAATCCTTAACGTCTTTCTTAAAACACGTTTTGAAAAATAATTATATAATTCGCTCCTTGTAATGTTATAAGAAAATTAGTCACTCAACTTACATTTGTTGTAAACTCCTCCCAAGTGCTATAGATAGCGTGAAAATAGGTACAAATTTCATATCATTTCATTTGCTTTTATTGACCAAAAATTTATACTATCTTTATAGAATAACATAAATATAATATACAATGAATTATTATACTTATAATTGTCAAGTGTCATAATTAATTAGAAAACCATAAAAGAATTACGGAAAAAATGTACTTAATTTTAAATAATATTATCCTATTGTTAATACCTAAAAGTTTTGTAGTTCCTAAAAGTTCAAAAGTTTTGTATATAACCTCTAATAAATTCCACTTCAAATTGATTGAAATTAACCATTTTCTACAAGCTCAAGAAATTGATTTGATTTGAAGCACAAGAAAGAAACCACACAAATTTTCTAGATTAAGGAAACACATATAATTTTGTTGAGTCATGTAACTACATCAACTTAGCGACAATCGACAACTTTATATTAAAATCCCCAAAAAGTTTCAAGTGGAAGCATTTTGCCTATCAAAGTTTTGTAATAACTTCTTTCCTTTTTATTATGTAGAGAAATTATAGGGGCCTCAGTGTAATGTTATATCATTATGTTAAATTTGCAAAGTTTCTATTGGACACTTAAGCATTATTACTGGCCTTTATTGTAATATTATGTATTTAGATATGCGTAACATCAGCTTGTCTAATAAACGAATTACTGTTGAGATGATTATCTCAGTAATATTATGAAGAGTATCCACTGGCGTCCTCCGGTGGAAAATAATCTATTTACTTTTTTACGTCGCGATAAAGCTTCAACGAGTGAAAAGAAAAATCGAAACCCTAAGAGGATCACTTTGTCGTCTGTCAGTCTTCTTGTCCTTCTGTATGTCTATCTCTCTAACTGTCCGTTTGTCTGTACGTCTGTCTATCTGCCTGTCTATCCTTCTGTCCAATGTCCATCTGTCCATGTGTCTTTCTGTGTGTCCATCCGATCCTATAGCGGTTCATTTAATTATTTAACTACCTCGACGCTTAGAAGCTTTAAAGCAACCATGGTCACGGTTGGAATGAGATATCAGATGTCCAAGTCCCCCTCGCGACTATCAACCGAAATTGACGTGTTAGTGCGAGTACCGGAGAGATTATTTAAAGTTTTCGTGGTATTTACCTCTAATTTCGTTATAATTTTGTGATAAAATGCTGGGTAACAGTGCATAGCAACGACTACTGTAAGTTTTTATAGCCATTATACGTAATTATTTGGATTGGAATCGGTAAGTGTTTTGATCATTTATTTTCTCGTGTGGGTAAGCGTACAACCTACCGACGACGCGCCGGTTCTTTGTCCGAACAGAGGACTGTAATACGAGGGTGGATCTAAAAGTTCGTGGCCTAACCTACATGGAGCTATGACATCTTTCTAAAGCTACCGTCATTTGTTAGTATGTGTCATATTGATTTATTGGGCGCAGTTTCATTCCGATACTGCACAATATACATTTTCTGTGATTATTTGTTTGAAGCAATCTGACGCATTTATTGAATCTGACGCAGTCATTAAGTATCTCAATAAAAAAGGCCCATCACCAAAAGACATCCATCAAGATATGGTGAGCACTTTGGGGGAGTCTGCTCCATCGTATTCCAGTGTCAAGAAGCTGGTAGCTGAGTTTAAGCGCGGCCGTGAGAGCATTAAAGATGATCCTAGGAGTGGAAGGCCTACATCCTCTACCACCACGAAAGAAAACATCGATAAAATTTGTGTTCTCGTACTGGGTGACCGACGTTCGACCATTGGTAAGATAGCTGAGATAACAAGCATTAGTTATGGCCGGGTGCAACACAATAACGGAAGAGTTGGGGGTCATTTTATGGTGGTTTCAAGTGAGCAAGAGTTACCTCCCCGGTCGTGCCTACTTAACCTCCTGTAAAATAGTTTCTTTTTTTTCCGCCGGGAACAAATATATTCTTTACAAAATATGCTAAGAACAATAAAGATTACATATAAAAGGGTGAGCCTTTTTTGTGTTTATTGTTCTTGTGTAGTAATCTTTCATGATTTCTTGCGGACGTCATTTTTCATAACTTGTGTTTCAAGAATTATTGTCAATTTTAAAATCTCTTAATTCTCTTAAGTATGCATTTTGATACAGTTATTTACATGATCTGTATAGCTATTAATTTGATATACCGTGTCAATAACGTTTCAGTTTGTAGTATATGCCATGTTTGAAAATTGGTTGTTAAATTCTATTTAATTGTAACAGAGTTTATATATATTGCCCGATTTTAGTTTACTCGTGAAGCCAATGGAATGTGACGGAATCTTATTGAATGTGTGTTCCTTTTTAGAGCTTTAGACCTTTTCTTTTTGTTTATTAAATTGAGATTTAATATGAAGGTCTAATATCACTATATTCTTCAAATATTAAATAAAAGGAATGAAGGACAATCCGTGAAAATTGGTGGTTATGAAACTATAATTATATAAAGAAAGGAGCATTTCTTGTATAACTTTAAGCTTGTTCATGATTGCAAATGTGGAGAAACCATGATGAAATAAATTTATATAAAAGTCTAACTAAACATCTACTAGTCTCTTTACCCCCTACTCTTGTTAATTAATTTTGTAAATTTTTACACAAATTTTACCACTGTAGCAATTATGTTTTGCTACTTGAACATTTTTAATCATTTTGGATGTAAAGTAAAGATAAGATATCAGTATAATCTTCAACTATTGAAGTTGAGGATTGGAGGAAACAATCATATATATAAAGGACCATCCAAATTGCAGCCGGGAGGCTTGAACAACTGCCCAGATGTCTTATGAAGTCTTTCATACCCTCACTTTTTACTAACCCCTCTAAAAAACTGTACTGAATCTATTGTTTGCTCTTGTAATATCTTATGTTTGTTCATGATTGTGAGTGTCAATAATCGAATAAATGTATCTAAAAGTCTTAACAAACCTTAATAGCTTAACCTACTGTTGACTCCTTTTATAGAAAATATCGTCCCAACAAGCCTTGGCAAAGGACCAGAAAGCACGAGTTCCCGAAGGAAGGCCTTGTGCCGATGTAATAGGACTGTGCCCCAGCAATAACTCTTGTAGGATCTGGAACGGAACCTGGAACCCAGGACCGGTAGCACTCTTGCATACGGCGTAGCTCCAGTCTGCAGGAGTGATTGAACCACGACTGTGATTTACCAGCAATGTGTACCGATGAGTGCGGAATGAAGAAGAGCTCCATTCCTTGCTGCACCACAACAGCAACAGCGTTGGGATCATCAAGCGAAAAGCAAATCCGACCCCGAGGGTAAGATGCAAAGAAGAGACGCATCCCATCCCAATTTGCTGACCTATAGTGCCAGAAAAGCCGGCAGCCAAGGAAACGTGGCCGCGGTCTGCGTTTTACTGGCACCGAACTACGGATAAGACAGTGGTCTGGCGAGCCCAGTGGATTATCGGCAGAAACCTGGTAGCATTCCGGTTTGGAGGTCAGCAGGAGGTCCAACAGGGAAGGTGTATGGTCTTCCAAATCCGGAATTTGCGTGGGCTATGAGACAAGTTGTGTTAAACCATATTGCTAAGGCAAAGTTGTGCACAGATCTACTCGCGTATTCGGTAATGCGTGAATTTAGCCATCCAGTATGATCGGCGTTCACATCGCCGAGAACCACGATCTCTGCGGTTGGGTTGGGCTATTTGATGTCCTCGAGGAGTGGATCAGTTCCGGCATTACCACTGCGGGATCCATAGCAAAGACGCGATGGTGGTCGTCTCAATCTACGCGTTGGCAAATGATGGAGAGATCCCTCTCTTCAAAATTGCACAGGCGACGAAAGCAGATATCCTCCCCGATGTATGCACATACTCCAGCATGCGGCACAAAGGAGTGTACTAGCTCATTACCTTGGGTACGAGTGGTATGATGTATTAATCTGAGAAGATATCTGCATTTCGGTTAAGAAGAGCAAAGCCAGCTTCTCAGTCTCTTGGTGGTGGTAGACGGCATTTAAATTGGAACGCAGCCCCCTTATGTTGCAGAAATTCACAATAAGAGCCGCAGGCGGAGCCTCCGGCTTGGTCTTGCGTTTGCCCCTTGCAATATTGTCAATAAGTACATGTTCACCTCCCCCCCAGAATACGCGGGGTAGCACAGGCTTCCAAACATGGAGCATTGAGGTCCAGCGAGGGATTCTCCGGCATAATTGGTGCTTGTACCCTCCAGGGGTAGTCTATTAAAACACTGTGCTGCCATGAGATAGGGGGGAGGGTTTGAGCCAAACGGATCTCTCACAAATCAAACGAAACGCGACAACAACAAAAGTTACGTCACTTTGCGTCAGAGTCATGTGAGAGAGAGGTACTACTCCGGGCGCTCCGGCCCAATTCAGCTGCATACTTAAAAAGAATGCAGCGTGGCGCTACCTCAAAATTATTATCTAAGAACGATAATTACTGTAGAGTGGCTGTAACTAGTCTACACGTATTTTTTATTAGTAGGCTATAGTTGATGTTGGTTTAGACAGTATAACTTGGGTCCGACCTATCTATGGGGTTGAAGTTAATTATGGTTCTTGAACCACAAAAGCGTTTCTCCGTCGGTATCTTAGTTTTAGTTATTAAATACACATTACGTTAGATAAGTCATATTTGTTTAATTAAATAAATATAATGTTAGACAAGTCAGCTGGAGCGCATCCACTATGACCCGCATTTATAGAGCGTCGTCGGTGATCATCACGAGCCCATTGCATCCAGCTGTGACGAGCGACCTCCACCAATTCTTCAGAATTATTATACTCTTCACTTTTCTGTATAATCTGGTCCAGCTTGTAGATGTTCGGAGGCTGGAATCGTTACACCAGCTAACAACCCCGGTTCTTAATAACTACTTGTAAACATGGTTTAGATCACAATATGAGTTTATAATTTTTGAATTTTGGTGGTTTTATCACTTTCCTTGAAAAACAGTATTGTGAAACATTGCTTTCAAGAATAACGTCATTTAATAAATGACATAAAAGATCTTTGATAATCGGCATCGCCTACTCTCGAAATGTCATCCGAAATTCCGCCCCCGGTGCCCTATCGTTTCTCAATTGTATCTATCTGGGCTATCCAAATTACTTTCAATTTTAGATAAACGAAAAAACATGTCGTGTTGAATTGAACTGAGCAGTCTACAGAACTCCACTTTTCTTAAAATTTCAGTGTAAGATGAAGTTGGAGTGTCATTTTGTTTCACCAGTGTCATCAACTGGACCTGGCCAGGCAGATGTATAGCAATCACATTGGAGTCCATTGTTTCTCTCGATTTTAATATGTGACGTGTTAAAAGTATACGGGTCTATTCGAAAAGATTTGGAGCCAGATTTTTTAGCTCCTTGTAGTGTTGGATGTTCTATTTTATAAAATATAGGGAGCAAACGAGCAATCGGAGTATTTTGACGGCTACCATCGCTCAATACAAAATTGCGTATGTCAAATTTTCACGCAAATGCGTTAACCGTCGTGCGGCCTGATCTGACTGCAATACACTATGGTACTACTTTCTATCAGTTGAAGACTGCAGCCGCATTTCACGCCGTTCACTGATAAGTTAGAGAGTAGAGTGAGAGTGTTTTCCGGTTTTTTTTTCTCTCCGTTATATAAATAAGAAAAGAACTAAGCATAGAGTGTAACGGAGATAAACTAGTTATGTTGTGGTTAAACTATAATCAATTGTTCGCTGAAATTATTTAAATCGGTGTTTGTGTTGTAAATGAACTGCGGCGTTATTAGCTGTGCGCAAGCCACAGCTGATTATTATAATGGACGAAATGTGGGTGTATGCCAGAAAGAAAAAAAACAAGCATCGAAACAGAGTAAAAGACCTGCATCACACCCCCTAAAAAGGCTAAGGCGAGTTTGTCGGCAAATAAGGTAATAGCTTCAGTATTCTGGGACTCGAAGGGTGTGATTATGATTATTATCTTTAAAGGGGTCAGACTAGAAACCCTGATTACTACTGTGTCTCACTTCGCCGTTTTACGAGAAAAAATGAAAGAGGAGCTTCCAGGAATGCTCAGAAGAAAAGTTCTGTTTCATCAAGTTAACGCACGGGCGTCACGAGTCTGTACAATCGATGGCTGAAATTACATTATTGTGTCTTGGAACTATTACCGCATCCGCCTTATTTACCTGATCTGGGACCGTTAGACTTTCTTCCGTTCCCTAACCTAGAAAAGTACTTCGGAGGTCAAAGAATTTCTACAAACGACGAGGCCAAAACATCAGTAGATGCATATTTTGACTCTCAGGAAGAATCACTTTTTTCAAAATATTTAGCTCTAAATGGGAGATGATAAAAATGCTTCGAACTTTATGGTAATTATGTAGAAAAATAAAAATATAACCGATTTAGTACTTATTTATTTTCTTGGTTAGGCGAATACTTTTCAGTCTACCCTCGTATCGACACAATATACTTAGTCTGGCCATAAATACCGTTACAATTGAAAATAATATTACATTTGAATTTAGAATCCGTCGTTATTTTGTTTTTTCTCACTTTGGCGCCAATACTTTGTACAATATTTTGAGACATCCAAATGGAGTGGGGTGGTAAATAGAACAGAATCTTACTATATGCATTACGAAAAGTAGATATGGAGCCAAATACATTTCAAAACTTAAGTGCATGTAGAGGCACTTGGTTTTAGTAAAATGTTAAGGTCTCTGTTACAGACAGAGGAATCTATTTGTAACAGAGACAGATCAGGCCGACCACCTAGTTTTCGTACGAAACAGGTGATCAAGGAAGTACGGGACGGAAATCTAAGAAGTCCTGTCCGAAAATAAAAGATTTTATCTCGGCAAATGAAGATATCTTAGGATTTGCAGCTTAGGTGACTCTCTTAACTGATAAATTAGAGATGAATAGGATGGTAGAATCAAGACAACTACCGAAGTAGGTCACAAAAAAAATTTGTTCACGGATAAGATTTTTGTTACAACTATGCAACATTTCAACAAACAAAATGGCCGTATGTATGCTCAAAGCAACGGTAGGCGTTATCCGAATTCAATTATGGTTGGTGGGGTGTTAGCCATGAAGGATTGACTGAGCCATATTTTTGTGAAAAGGTATCAAAGCATCGGCATAAGTGTATCAAGATAATAAAGGTAGTTAAGCCCTTAATATCACCATGTTCAATAACCACGTATGGTCCATCGATTAAGACTCGGGGCCCGATCATAAATCTCGATCCACCCAATCTTGGTTAAAACGAATATTCCAGACTTGATCGGAGGTGAAGACATCCCTTGATCCGGTCACGACTCTAATCCGCTGGATTATGATTTGTGGTCAGATTTAGAGAGTATAGTTTGTTCTAGACGCCATGATAATTTGGAGTCTTCCCTATGGAAAGAGTGCGTGCTTCTATTGATAACTGGCCTCAACGTTTAAAGGATTGTATTGCAGCCAACGGAGACCACTTCCAATAAGATTTTTGCATTTTTAATTGTTTTATATTTTTGTATTAAACTAACACACTGTAAAAGTAATAAATGTTATTTGCAATGAAAAAATAATAAAAGTAAACGGCCCTATTTTTATCTAGCCGTAATTAAATACGTTGACATAGATAATCCAACTGCGATATATATGTCATATTAATGTCTCTGTGTTGAAATTTTTGAACAGGTCTATTTTTAAGGACACACATTTAGATATACGGAAATAGAATCGAGTGAATATTATCTTCAATAAGACGGACTGAGACCTAAGAAGTTTTATAAACCACTCTGTAGCTATAGCTTAATACAGATCGTGGAAAATAGGAAATTGGTTGGACAGGTACGTAATGGCATTTATTTCTTAACTAATTGGGGAAGTGTACTTTTTATGTCGATATTTAGCCAAGGGAGCAGGAGGCGACAGTGTGAAGTTGTAATAATAATATCCTTACTTACTTAATTTTGGACTGCCTCATGAATTGTTGAATTTTTCTCGCGGCCTGATTCTGTCGTCGTTGTGAATATGTCCGTCTACAAGCAAGTAATGTGGTAAATTTTGAATTTTGGTAAATTTATAATTTATGGTTAGGGCTCAACTGTGACTTTGTTTCTTGGTCTACTACCTAAACATTTATCAATTATTGAATTTTGTGTCTGACTGGATTTAACTTGATTTAAGATAAAATCTTCTCAACCATAATTTTGAGGTTAGGCTACCCATACTGCCAAGTATGCAAAAAGACGATGTTATCGCTATGAAAATAAATCTGGGCATAGATATCTAAGGTATATTATATGAGTGCATGTGAATAATTAATGATTGCACCAGATCTTTTATAACATATACATATGGAGAATAATATATATATTTCTCGTTGGTCTAGTTTTAGCTCAGTCTCTAGGTCGTAGAATCGTTGTTAGTCTCACATTATGAGGATCATGGATCAAACGGATAACAATTGCTTGTTTTGGATTGCAAATTTGGTTGATTGGTAACCCAATATGGGTTTTCACTACAGTTGAGAGATGTTGCATCAAATTTTCTAAATATAAATAGAAAAATTGCACACGTTTATAAAGCAGTGGCCCTCCCATGTACTTTACAGTCTACAAGTTTACCAACCATATTAAGGCTTTACATATTGCAATTGTTTTTCTCCTGGATGGTATCCGTCCAGTACATAATATCATCACTGGGAGAGTCCGGTGTCATCGCTACTTACTTGATGGTGGTGGTGTTTCTGACCGCTCGGCGCTCGCGCAGGGAACGGAAGCTGCGTTGTATGACGGTCGCTGCGGCGTGCATTTGTTTCAAGTATGCGAACTGTTGAGCAAGAGATAGCTGATCTATATAATGAAGCTGAAGGGATTTTTGTATGTCTGCCTGTTTGAGCGTGCTTATCTCTGGAACTTAAGGTAGGATTTGAAAAGACTTTTTTCGTTTGGTAGCTACATTCAAAGATATATGCCATGATAAGCTATATGCCATGTAGGTGCATTCAATAGGACTGGAGTTACAGGTAAAGACGCAGGGTATTGTTAGTAGAAAGAATGACAAAATTAAAACATACCATAGTAGACAATAGTAATTGCAATGTTTCTTTCGTCTCAAAAAACGATAACCGTGAGTTCAAAGCAATCCGCAATAGGTCAGCGTCAAGTAAATTTCACTTAATTGTGAACTTCATGTTTCTCACAGATTTTATATATATTTAAATATATTATAGATTTTTTTCACGACGCTTCCATCGATACGTAGCTAACAATTTGACGAAATCCAATGCGCATGGCAAATTTTTTTTTTTTTTTTAATTTCGTCATCTGTGTATTGAAAGTGCGCGTATCTTGCTACCATCGACGGTATAATGTCCACGTCTGCTGCTGTGTGACACTCCCAACTGCCTGACTCCGACTAACTGATATAAGAAATTATAAAACCTCAGCCTCGCGATAAGCGGCTGATAACACAAATTAGTAGATCTAGCTTCTTACCTGCTTGTACCGGCGGTAACAGTTCTGTATGGTGACGGCGGCGGAGGCGGCGCGGCGCTGCAGCTGGCGGCCGCGGTACTGTCGGTACGCCTTTTGGATTGTAATGGCCGCCGAGTATAGCTCGCGTTGTTCACGATCTAATGGAAAATACTCGGTTATATTGGATAGGGATAGCCAACCGGTCCCTCAGGATCGACCAGATGATTGCAGCATGATCAAGGCTATCCGGAAAAAAATGATTTTAGTATCAGCATTAACTACTGATCAAACTTATAAATATTCATCATTCATCAATATCAGCACTTATCGGCCCACTGCTGGCCATAGGCCTCTCTCAATGAATGCCAAGACGTTCTTTTGCTATCCGCATCCATCCCGAACCGGCTACTGCACGGAGATCGACTTCCCGTCTGGTGAACGGCCGACCAATACTATGTTTTCCTAAACGCGGCCTCTCCTACAGAGCCTTAGTGGCCTATCTGCTCTTCGGAGTGTGACTAGCCCGTTGCCACTTTATCGAGCTTATTTTTCGCGTGATATCGGAAACTTTAGTTCTTTGCCCTGTGACTACAAATGGTTATTTATACTAAATATTTAATTTCGAACATTTAACATTCGTTTTGGCAGACTTCTTCGGTGACAATTTGTTTTTTGATATAATCAAGTAGTCCACCTTTGATATAATAAAACACGGGGGGAACAAGATAACACAATAGAAGAAAGTCTTTACTAACGTGGTTCACAAATGAAGACCCTTCGGCTACTACTATACGAAAGTCACCACAGTGCGAGGCTATCAATACATAAAGAAAAAATTACCTAAAAATCAGCGAAAAAGAGATACTCAAAGATGATTGCTAATAATAATAATGGTGATGATAATTGTAATAATTATAATGATAATGATGATGACGCGGGCAATAATGATGAGCTGGCGCGAAATTATCATATAGACAATGTATTTCATTGTCTATAACGAGTACTTTAAATTAAATAACGACAAACCAT
This sequence comes from Eumaeus atala, assembly GCA_017140195.1. NCBI lineage: Eukaryota > Metazoa > Arthropoda > Insecta > Lepidoptera > Lycaenidae > Eumaeus > Eumaeus atala. The sequence goes on along the minus strand of JAFELO010001078.1, from coordinate 161,335 downwards.
TTAGTGTTAGACTAGAGAAATGCGTGGTGGTGTTTAAAAATTCTTGTAGAGTAGCCGATGACGTGGACGGCAGAGAGCTGCGAGGAGACGGTGGAGGAGGTGACAGCGCGGAGCCGGGAGACACCGAGCCTGACGAACATGGAGTGGAGCCGCCGCAGTATCTGTAAGCACGACTAGATATGGTAAAATAGTTTTATTTTAGTAAGAGTTAGGCCCATGCTGCATTGCAGCTGAATTGGGCCGGTACGGCCTTTTCCTCATATTGCACCGCTATAAACTGGGTGTCTCTCGTAATCCACTGGTATTGACCTTCAACACGAGAGATATACAAGCCACTGAGTGAGATTTCATGATCATTTGGTTTTTTCCATAGTATTTTTTTATTTGTTACAGTTAACACTGCTGTGTTTATATTTATTTCTGAATTAAGTACGTCTTCACAAAAATTTTATAGGTTCAATGTTACTGAATCGACTATCTAGAATGTTGTTATAATCACATGATCAAAATAACTATCATCAAAGTAAAGATAATATGTAAAGTATCATCTTATAAATGTTACCTGTATGTATTATCGCAGAACTCAAAGTTAAACTCGCTGCTAAATGTTGAAGTGTCGTCAAGTAGGGGCGCCATCAGAACATCCTCGCTGTTGTTCGTGCCGGTGTCCAGATCACATGAGTTAAGCAAAGAACTCTCATTCTGTAAAAATAAAACTTTTCATTATTTTTGTAATAAGAGGTTGTATTTTTTTAATTAGAGGTGTCCATGATTGTCTTTGTAGATTGGGTAAATTGGGTAGCAGTCAAAAACTACAATTTCTCGCTTTCCCGATGCTATAATCAATTACGCATGGAGCATAGGGATATCTCACCGGTTCAGTCAGCCCAACCCGTCTGCAGGTAAGCCTCACTCGCATGATACAGCCGCCTATTGCCAGCTTTGCTTCGTAGTGTTGTGTACTGTGTGCTTCTGGTATTCTACTGTAGCGAGAGGAAGGTTAACAATTCTGCGTAACAATTTTGTGGATGCGCATGAGTGCTATTGTTATCAGTGATCAACAAAAGGCTTCAACTGATCGTTTGGCCCTCATACTACAAAATTTTCTGAAAGCTTGGAAAGCCATAAAACTTCCTTAGGTAAATATCTATTTTGGTTTATGTGTATCAATTCGATATTTAAAAGTACAATTTGGTTGCTTATAGATAAAAATAAAAGATTATTAAAATTCACCTTTATCCTGTCCGGCATCGCAGCAATAATTTGTTCAGCTAAAGTAAAGACTCGGTCATCCTGTTCCCCTGAAATATTTTTGTAATGTGGAGTTTCTGTTGTATTACAAATAGCATCTGTAACTCAAAATATAGTAACAGTGGAGACATCAATATTAACTATCTCGGAACCAGGATGTGCTTACTATGATAAATGGAAAATTGAACAGAACACTAAATGTAAGAGTGCTTATTGTTGATAATTATTCTCTTAGACTTAAGTTGCATTATCAATAACAGGTAATTTAAAAAATATTTTCCTTAAACCACCTAATTAATTAATTTATTCAATGGCTTTATTTTAATTACAAGATTTCATTTATAAATTTCATTTAGATCTAGTTAATTAGAACATCACTTTGTATACATTTTATGTTCAATACTCCGTTGATATACGATTATTTTCACTCCAATCTCTATAGGTATTGCACCGTAAATTATATAGACATATTTATACCACTATTGGCACTAGTATTTTAATACCTTCAATTAATTTACTGTATTTTTAGCAAGATTGTTACCAACCAACCCACAGGTATTTAACCGAATTCCAACATCCACAACTTGCATATTGTATTTTCATTGTTAAAAACCTATAAATGTCTGTGTTCGTTATGTGCGGTGAAAATTTTATGTTCCTTTTTTGTGTATCAAACTTCTTTCTACTAACTACACATAAAAAGCGGTTACATAAATATCAACTCATGCAAGCAATATAGCGTCATGCATTGTTATACTGTTATTTGTTGAAAGTTTTCTTGAGATCCAAACGGTGCCTTGGTTTTTTCTTGATATTCCGTTTTTGTTTACAGTGTTGAAAGGTATAGTGAGAGTAGATAGACCAATACGAACCATTGAAAGCGACATCGATGGACAACACCGAGAAAGTTGAACCGAATCACCAAAATAAATCTTCTTTACTCATATAAAAACTTGAAACATTTGTAAATTCAGTTCAACTTTTTCAAGTATCTACTAACAACACTGGGGCATCTCCGCTCGAAATTAGAAAAGATATAGAAGAAACTACCAGAGGTCTACCAATAGCGATTATATAGGGCTACATTGGCAACAAAGAAGGGCATAGAAAAACAGACGACAATTAAGAAGAATGGGCCGAAACGGCCATGCAACTACGACAAATACAACATCGACAGACAAATCGAGCGGAGGGAAGGCTGCGACTTGAAATGGTATAGAGCTGTCGACGTATTTTTCATATATATTGCCCTTGCGTCTTTTTAATTATCATAATATGCCAAATGTAATTTACTTGTCCGATAAAAAAAAATAAAACGCCTGAAGTTTGCATTATTTTGCAGTTAGAAACAAACGTTATTTATTTTCTGTCTATTGCGTATTACTGTATTTATTGCGAATATTTAAACTCCAGATTATGCAAGTAAATTTTTTAATTTTAAATTGCATTGTTCACATAAGCTTTGGTTTCTTTTCGAATAGTTTTGGAAATTCTTTTCGAATTTTCCATTCAGCCCCACCATTTCTTTTCGTGACTGTATGCAAGTCGGAGCAGCGTATACCGTTTCAGCGTGCGTATGTACCTGCGGCGGCCGGGGGCGGCGCTGGCGAGCTAGGCGCCGACAGCGCCTCCACGTCTATGAGCGGGCTGGTCGGGCGCCGCGCCGTCTCGCCTGGGCAAGTCGCGCGACTGTCAGACCCCGTCGAGAGAGAAACGACTTCGTCAACGGTTTAAGTCTTAGTCACCCTCGACTTCTTTATTACGAATATTATATTTTTGGTAACTACAACAATATTATTCTTCTGTAATCTACCAGTGCCGAAATAAGTCAGTGGAAACAAAAATGTCTAACTCAAATATAATCTAAATTGTGCAATCTGACTTAAGCTCGTAAGCGTTAATTTATCTAGCATTAAAGAATTAATAGTTTTTTTTTTTTTAATTAGAACATTAAAATAAAAATAATGTTTAATTATAACTAGAAAATCATAAGTACTAAACCGCTGACCAAGTCATAGTAACCGCCGATATGAACGCAATTGACTATCCGTGACGGGATGAGGTAGATTTATTTGGTTAAATCATCTTAAAAAAATTTACGCATCGTGCCGATGTAAAATAAATAATTATTTGCAAATTAAAACTGAATTGTCTATCACTATAGATTGGCTAAATGTCTAAGACTTACATAGGGCTAAGTCCATGCGGCGTCCGATCTTAGTATCACCGAGACTGTCCTCTGACGTATCCGAATCTAAAGGCAAAGACATGCTCCTCTCCCATCTGGAACCATCAAAGTTTTCAAAACGTAACATACATTGATATGTTATTTTAAATATTTGTAAGTACTTACCTAGCTGAAGCGCTATCTGTCTTATCAATAGCGGAACTAGATCTAAAAGCATCCGCCATGTTTATTCCGCTATCAATCGAGGGACGTTTCACAAGGTTACATTCCAAGCTGCCTGACCGACTCTTTTGAGATAAACTGAAATGAATAGAACATAATTGTATACGTGACGTTAGACTGTATTCCATATTTAATTCTTTGTTATTCGTCGAATACCAAGTTCTTTTACCGATGAGCTAATTTAGACTAATATTGTTTTCGTTGAGAGCATGACTTCTTTATACATGGGACTGATCCTCAAGGCTTAATGTCTATACTCGGGAGAACAATATGCCTGCAATACTTTGGAAATATAGTTCTGAAATTATTTTTTTTTTTACGTACAGCTCAGAGTTTTTAATACTGTACTTCTAGATTTGATACAACATGGTCCAAAATAAACTGCTGATGTTGAATCAATACACGTGTCATTGTTAGTTTACACATTGGTAAAACATACTCTAAGCACGGAATAGCTCGACAAGATTTCTTAGCTACACTGACAAAGACTGTTATCTTCTAACGTACTATGTTGGACCAATAAGATCGAATGTTATTTTCATGTAAGTGTCTATCTTATTTTTTATTGACATTGGCATTTTCTTATACACATTGACAAAATTTCTCAAACATGGATAGATTGGTAAGCGCTATTACATAACTATACTTATAGAAAAGAAGGCTCGCAATCTGGTGATTAGGACATACTCGTGTTTGGTCTCAAGAATTTTATTTATCATTAGTAAAAGCGGTATTTGATTATAGGAATTACCGAAAAAAAATCATATACTAGCCCGGTAATATTGAATCAACATGTTTCTAAGGGTATTTTTTAGTAGGCAACAGAGAGTAAACGATCAGATCAGATCAGATTATTCAGCACTGATACCTCTGTGGTCTCCTGAAGACCGAGTCTCTGGGCGCGTGCGGCGGCGGGTGTATGCGGTCGAGCAGTGACGCCAGACGCGTGTGTCCGGCGCGACGAGCGGCGGTAACAGCGGCGCGCGCGCCCGCCTCGCTCCGTGTACCTGCGCTCCACCGGGCCAGCACCACCGCGGTTTCTACGTGGCCGGCCGCGCTCGCTATCATCTGGAATATTATTGTTGAAACGTTTCTACCGGCGCTTAATATATTTTATTTTCACTATTGCATGTCGTGTTACAACCGACATCATCATTCATTGACATAATTTACATTTGACATATTATGAAACTGTGGTCTAACTTGTGGTCGTCATTACTTACCAGTAGTTTTGCTGTGATCCATTGTTCCTTAATCGCTTTTTTCGGAAAGACCAACTACTGCTCGGGGACGCTATCGTACCCGCCCCTGCTGCAGTTCATCTGACTAGCGAAGACTTTTGTATCTTCTAGTCTAGGGAGACGTTAGTAGGACAGACCCCCGCCCCCTTTAGCTCAGATGGGAAGAGTTTTTTATTTGGAAATACAGTATTTTTAAAAAAACAGTATAAAAAGATTGAGCAAATACATTATTTTCGCATTAGTTATGTACCGGGTTGTTTGTGGGCGTACCCTGTAGTGATTATTTTTGGGACACAAAATGGGGAACAACGCGCGCAAGGCGCCATTTATGATACAGTGACATGGATGAGAATAATTTAGCTCGTTTAATGTTTTGCTTGTTTTGCCTACTAACCCCCTCTAATGGGTGGGGTTTGATTCGCATTCGAGTGTTCAGCAAAATCCGTGGATCATGATTTGATTTGTTTTTAGAGCTCTCTTAAGATCACGGTAATATTCATTCTAAGATAATCTACGCACTCAACTTCTGGATATGAACCCGGGTTCTTATTCTTAAGCGGTGTGTGAGTTTGTCATTCTGTCTGTTATCTGTTGTAACTGTGTTACTACACATGATGTTTAAGCGCCTCGACCGGTTCGAGGTGGTGTACATAATATTGGTTCTATCAGGAAAAATGCATTTACGCACCATCCAGCCGAACCAAGGAGGACCGAAGGGTGTGTCGGGCTCAGGTCGAGAAGAGGTAGCTACAACCGAATAAAAAATGCTATCAGTTACCTGGTCCTATGGTCTTTTTACTATGGGTGCGTGTCTTGGTGTTTGTGTTCGTGCCATTTTCGGCGGACTTAGCTACTGCTATCGCGATCGCGTCGTCGGCATCGTGCAATACGTGCTTCGGCCGTTTGTTATTAACGTCGGATCGTATTCCGACGTTTTAACGATTAATTTGTTTATGTTGTAGGGCACTGTCAAAGAACATTTGAGATAGCTCTTTGAAGTGGCCCATAATCGAGGTCAGATAGAAGTCACAATGTAGGTCGATGTTTCGCATGTGCCAGGGACGCAAACGTAAGAACCTTGTTGGGAACATTCCTAATGTACAGTGAGGTATCATCCGCGTAGTATCCACTAGTGTACAGGTTAAAGAGGATGGGAGAGAGAACCGATCCTTGAGGGACAACGGCTCTGAGGGGAGGAAGAAAGGAGAGGGTGCACTCTACTTTCTAGCGAAACTGCTTACGATCAGTACCAGTCTGTCAGGCAGACCTAATTGTTATAACTTGAATCTGAGACCTTGGTGCCAAATAGTGTCGAACGCCTTTGCTGTCTAACAAAACAGCACATGTGCCGCATGGCCGACTTATCTATTCGAGTCCCGTGAATATGTATTCCATGAGGAGGTGTGCATGCTGTGGGCAACTGCGAAACGCGAACTATTCGTCTATGAATAGGTTTTTTTTTCGTATCCCGGTTTTTAGGCGTGCAAGAATTATCCTTTCACAGACTTTACCTTGCGAGCTCATAAGACGTATGGGTCGGTAGTTTGTGGCCTCCAGCCGGGGCTTTTTCGGTTCGTGTATGCCTGTAATTATGGCTTCCTTCCATAGGTCTGGGAAGGTGCATTGCGCCAGAAGGGCGTTAAAAATGCACACTAAGAATTGTATAATAACGAGATGCAGCTGTTTCAGCGCCTTTTTTGTAATTCCGTCAGGCCCGGGGGCCCTCTTCGAGTGAAGGTTCTTTATAAATTAGAAAATGCTTGTGTTATATTGTTGACATCAACTTACCAATGGCGTGCAGTTGTCACTATCTCTTGCACCCAGGTTGACTTCTTTCTCTAACGCTAGACTATTGTCGTCTTGCTTCCACCTCAGTAGTACTGTAGTCAGCTTGGTATAGCCCAACGCCGCTGCCAAGTGGAGGATGGTAGAGTTGTCTTCGCCAGGTTCCGTCGTGAAACCTTCTGAGTTTCCAAACGACCGACTACTTAAGGAGTGACAGTACGTCACCAGACGATCTTCAAATTTCGGATTAGAATACAATTGCACGTCATCTATCTGAAATTGATATAATCAAATAATAAGTTACTTAGCTCAATCAGATCCTAATTATGAAAGAGATAGACAAAAACAATGAGAGATAGTGACACTACACTGTGACTAAATCAGAATGGCATCAGTGGAACACCGCACGAAACGTAATGGCCGAAATATCACTTTGAAGGCACTGTCATGTGAGCGAAAGGTGCCACTCCAGTAATGCCGCTCCGATTCAGCTACAAAGCAGCATTTGCGGATGGCGAAGACAGATACACTGCTAGTTTGCGTAACTTAGGAAGGCATATTTTTATCCATTGATACCTATTGGTTCACTCGCAGTTCTATCGGTCGCCTGTCATGAAACGGATGGCAGATCGTTGGTCACGAAGGGACTGCACTTCCTCTCAAGATATTCTATCGACCTAAACCTTAGCATGGTTTCAACATGAACGGGGCTCAATTCCCGCTGAGGTTGAGGATATGCAAAGAGTTTTCATCGTGACTCATGAAATAGAATAACACCAACGATATTATAGGGCTACACTGAGGAAACAGTTAGTAGTCCTTAGATAGAAAACACATAGCTTTCAAAGTTACCAATGTTAAAATCTACTTATAGTATCAATTATAGTAAGTGGTCTCTTACTAGGGACTCCTAGTCATGCAAACAGTCACATGCAAACAGAAAACGTGTGTTAAGACCTACACATTTTATTTAATCTTAGAAACTATAACTTCCTACTAGTTACTCTATTTATCTCCAACAACTCCATTAATCCAAGCTTTAAGGTACAATCTGTGTTCGCAGTTAAGACTTGGATGTGTATAAGACAGTATAGTTGGTGTACAGAAAGCGTTGAAATATCTGTGGACGTGTTAGATTACGTTAACCCGCTATCGTAACACAGAAAAAGTATTAGTTTTAAACAAAATAAAACAAAATTACCTGATTATTGTCATCCATCGGCTCAGTCTTCAACTGTAAACGACCGTGAAGTCTTTGAAATCGATGTAAGAGGGAAAACCTCCTAAAATCCAACGATGGTAGCGGGGCGGAAGCGGGCGAGGATGGCACGAGCGTGGGTCCAGCTTTGTATTCAAATACTACCGTGTCAGATACCACGCGACCCGCCCGAGCAACCTGCAGTGCAGCCAGACCCGCTTCGTGAGCTGAAACATTATAATAAATGTTTTTAATTTTTTATAGACTACCTGGTTGATCTCCAGCTCAGATTCTGTTCGGACCTAAAGTTATCAATTTTTCAACGAAGTGAAAGTAGGGTCATTACATTATATATTAAGGAAAATATGAACTGATTTCCTGTTTAATATTTGTATTCAGGTAGTCAAAATATAACAATTTCAAAACCAAACGTATATCGAGACAGCAAAAAATCACTCCACGTCCATAGACTCCAGTGTTCTTGTTAAATCAAGACTATGTGTAATATAACTCATTTTTCATTGCTCATCAGCCCTTATCGGTCCACCGTTAGACATTGGCCTCTCTCAATGAACGCCAAGACGACCGATCTCCGCTACTCGCATCCATCCCAGGCTGCACGGAGATCGTCTTCTCACCTCGTGAACGGTTAACCAACGCTTCGTTTTTGTAAACGCGGCCTCAACTCCAGAACCTTACTGGCCCACCTGCCATTTGTTCTTCTGAGTGTGCGACCAGCCCATCGCCACTTCAGCGACCCTGATTACTTAATTTAATTTTACTAATTTAATTTTTTTTGAAGATTCCAATGATTTACTGTGAAGAATATAGTACATAAAGAAATTACAAACCTGGACAATAGCACCTCAAAAGACCACTCTGTACAAGTATTGATGGTACAGGAAAGTTATCAAACAGCACAGTGTATTGGTCCGATGTGTCCGTCCATGGTCCAGCCACCAGTACTTTTACACCACCTTCGGAATAAGCCCATTCGGGAGAGTAATCTGTAATATTCAGAGCCACCTCTGTGGGACAGTCTGTTTGCATCTTCTCGCCAATTTCTTGAGCTGGAGGTGAATTACTACACAAGGTCTGGAAAATTAAATGTAAAATAATTGTTATAATAAAATTACTCTTACGGATTTTATCGCGGCTTATTTAATTACTTAACTAACCCGACGATTCATAAGTTTTACAGCCACAATGGTCACGGGTGGACTGAGGTGACTGACATGACTGGCGTTAAGGAACATGTAGCTGGTGTGAAACACCGACGTGTTGCAAAATCTTCTGAAGTCAAATGGCAGGGCCATTACATTAGATTTGATATTGCGCAAATCGTTCCTAAAGACCACCGAGTCCTACCAAGGATGATCCGTGTGGCTATTGATATTTGAAAAAAACATCCGAACTTCAGTAGAGAAGATGTCAGGGTTCTTTCATGTACTTGGGACTTAGTGATTAGTTAGTGTGTAACATTAGGACATCAATATGTAAAGTAACTATTCAAAATATCAATAAAGAATTATGATAAAGATGATAAAGCCTACTATTGTTAATAAAGTCATCAAAAATTATGAGTATCAATGTGAATATTTGCAAAATGCATTCAATAATAAGGGAATAAGCTTATATTATAAGATTCATTTACCATGGGATTAGTTGATATTGTGCTGGGATCTAAAACTTCTAGTTCAGGAAAATCACCAAGCATATCAAAGGCATCTAAATTGACAAAAACGTTATCATCGACCACGTGGGTAGGAGAAGCTACTGCTTCGCAACTCTCTATAAAATCCATGGTATCTATACCAGACACCATCACATTGGCTGTTTCCGTCGACCGCACCACGCTTCTAGTTAATTCGCATGTTGGCATATTAGCAGATAAAGTTTTTTGAATATCTTCATGCGATAGTTCTAGAGTTTCATCAAAAAACCCACTAGAAGTATCCAAGTGACCATCTGTTCCTAATAATATTAACGTGTCATCGCAGTGTTCGCTCTGAATTTTACTTTCTAATCGCTCAACTAGATCAGGATATCTAGAAGGAGTTGCAGGTGCACTGGCAATTATGTGGTTCCTAATCTTTGGCTCCATTTTTATTTTCCTATCAAAAGTTTCAATTTCTATCTTCTCTTCAATTCTGGCCTCTACTTTAAATGTAGTTTCGGAGGCATTGATACACGATTGTTGGCTGTCAGGAATTTCTCGTTTTAATACAAACGTCGGTTTATATTGTTGTCGATACCTCTCTCGGGGTTCCTCACATACAAATGACGTTACAGACAAGGGTGACACTAAGGAAGAATGTTGTTGTGTATTATTGCTAGTGCCATTTAATATAAGAAGACCGCCGCCTCCTTGAATTTGTCCCAATGAGAGGAGTAACGGAGATGATTGTGTCGACGTCCGATGATCGCGAGTGTACTGTCGTGGTGGGTGTGACATGTGTCTAGGCGAAGGGCCTGTAGTGGAAGATACATGATGGTCCGACGCTGGTGGCTTTGCTGTCTGAATTCGACGTAGTGGGTGAGCACAAGTTCGAGAATCTTGGCAGGTTGAGTCCGGGCACCCACACTCGAGCTGTCTCGCTAGAGCCGCAGCTCTTGCAGCTCGTTGCTTCTCCATCAATTGACCGACTATTGCTTCAACCGTCTCCGCAGTCTGAAACATTTTTCCCTGAATTTAAAAGTGAGTATAATGTTCATACAAACAAATAAAACTGTTTCAATGCTTACAGATATTTCTAATTCACTGTTGACATCATGTTCATCTTCACTAAAGACTGGAAAGATAAAAGAAAATATTACATTAATTGTTTTTTTATAAATAATAAAAGATGTTATGATCTATAATGATATATAAATTTGTGTAGTTTTTGGTGTGTGCCTAACATAATGAAATTAGTAAATTAATTTATTAAATTCATGAAACTTATACTAAAATATGGAATTATTTCCATAATAATTTATGTTAACAATTTAGACTTTAACAAGGTCGTTCAAGATATTTTCAATGTTTCCAGTGCAAATTCAGCCTATGCAAGAATGTTTCCTCCTATCCATGTACGATTGATCATGATTAATTGATGAATGGCAAAACCAAAACCAAACTGACGATATAACTACAAAACTGGGTCAATATTGTACTCGTATATGACGTTGTTCACAATTACGATTGACATCAGTATTAATTAAAATAGTACTTAACCATTCAATTTGTAAATATTTAATAAGAAAGCAGCTTGTTGCTCATTAATTTTTCACTGAATTCTGAGTGGAAATTCGAAGTGCACAGCCAAATAAATTCACTCTTAGGTGGTGTCAAAGACGTTATATTTTAATTTTACACTTTGTGTACATCATTTTAAACATTATCATCATCATTATGATAATATTATCATATTTTCTTGACGACCAAGACTGGGCTCGGATGCCCAGTAAAGCTTTTTCGAAACTAGAAAACTCGAGGGGAATAGAGTGTAGATTGTGTTATGGTCAATAGATGAAGAAACCCCCTTCTTGCTCGCAGATTGGAGAGATGTATGTATAATATGTAAAAGATGGTAATAATTTAGAATAGCTAAAGTAAATCGTCTTGGCTGAGGAGAAAGATCTCATCTCCCTCCTCTCTAACGAAGGGGGCATCTCGCGCACTCTCCAAGCTGGTACCTTCCATAGATGAATAAATTCAGCAAGAATCCTATGGGATTATTCATTTGTACAATCTCCTTATATCCGCAATATATTTACGCGCAACACTACACTGAGATCAAGATGAAGTATGAAGATTTATCCCCTCACTGTTAGCATTTCAATTAGCGCTCATTTGCATTTGCTTATTTCACTCAAATAAAATGTATGTATTTTAACGATAATCCAGATCACACCCTATGTATGCCCAATTTAAACCAAGTCTGTTCAGTGAATTTTGCCCGATGAAATAATAAACCATACAAACTCTGTTTCTAATGTCAGACTCTTCTTTCTTTTCATTATCATTACAGTCACTTTCATTACATAAGTCACTAGCTGTTCCCCGTATGTATATTATATAACTTACATAAAGCTACTGGTATTAGCTTATGATAACGACGTTTCACAAATTATGAACTTCAAAAAGGCACCTTAGGGGACAAATTTCTTTAAAATCCTGTTTGTGAGCATCTGGGTCCTAAGAAGAACACTTGCAGTTTCTGGGATTTCTTGACAAATGCGTGACCTTTCTGTTTTATATACCTATAAATAAAAAAGATTATACTCACACATAGGCTTCAATTGGCTGACTAGTTCGTCTTTAGTCCACTCCTTCTTGTCGGCCCAGAGCGCCAGGCTGGGCGCCACCGTGGCCAGCTTGTTGTCGTCTGGGTATGGCACGTTCAAATAGTGCACCAACACTATATCGGGGTTCTGTAAGTGTCGTAAAAATATACATTAACATCAAGTATGCTGCAGCACCAGTGTGTACCAGTCAGCCGATGATATATGACCGCGAGGTGCAACCCTTGTAGTCCTGCTGTGACACTAGATATTCAAAATATGTACCAGAGCGATACATCGCAATTTCAAATGTACGAAAGTATACCTACATCTTCTAGCAAAACGTTAATAAATGTAATACTCTACATAAAATATTTTTTTCACAATCATCATAAATATTGTCACAATCATCATAAATATTGTCACAATCATGATAAATATTGTCACAATCATCATAAATATTGTCACAATCATCATAAATATTGTCACAATCATCATAAATATTGTCACAATCATCATAAATATTGTCACAATCATCACTATTAGCATCGTGATCATGGTCGTCATCGTCATCGTTGTTATCTGGAAGGTTCAGTAAACTCTACACCATCTCTACTATATTACTACAAACATTTTAACTTCTAATGTTAATAAAATTATAGATTATAGTAAAACTAATTTAACCGACTTTATCGTGGTTTATTAAGTATTTTTCTACCCCGATATTTCAGAAACTGTAGAGCTACCATGGTCAAAGGTGGTCAGAGATGACAAATGTCCTGATGTCCTGATGTCATAAGATATTAATCGTGCCCGAATATTTTATATAATTAATTAGTTTTTCCGATGAGCACAGGAAGCGCTTATTGTTTCCTCTATTAAAATTTGGATGTATTCTTTCGCGGGGATTTTTTCTTTATCAAATCTTATATAATGACGGGAGCCAACCTCAGTGTTGTGTTAATAAGCAGCGATAGAATCAGAATCCTCTAAAGTAGTTTTATTATAATGTGTAACATTCGCGTAAAACTTAGAAATTAAAATTTGAGATTTTTGTGCGTTGGTGTTAGATGATAGCAATGCGACTTGTAGGCGGTTCCCTCCGGTTGGCTCCAGGATAAGGGGGTTAGGTGAAGAGTACGGTCGCTTACTAACGCGTACGTCGAGAGCTCGGAGGCACTGGTTGACGGACGTGTACTTGTTGTTGTCTAATGTTATGACCAACGCTTTAATCCCAATTCCCTGATACAATAAGGTTCCATAGTGAAAATTTGGATTCAAAGAAGAAATACCAGAGGAGCAGTGGATACGGTTAATCTGTGGATCTAATTTCACGTCTGTTATAAAAACCTGTTTATAAAAATAAAAGCGTTTATTAATGAAAAGGATTATCGGGTATGCAAAATTGTCAAATAATAATAATAATATTTGATTTTTTCTAATGAATTACCAGGATTTATTTGTTTTAGTTTACTAATAATTATCAAAAGCTATAACCCGATGATAATAAACCAAAGCTGGTCGTAATTGAAAAAAATTATAATAAGACTTATTCGCCACTTAAAAAGATGTTTACGACAGAAAGAAAAACTCAACAGACACTAAAGTGCAATAAAAAAATATTTACTCTCGTTCTGCGAGCCAGATATTTACACATTTACTAATGTAAAAAGATACACCGCGGATGCCCTATTCATTACATAAAAGAACTCCACGATGCGGGGTATATGAGCAGAAATCTCGCGTTCTAAATAGCATACAGCCAACCCCGACACCCATAACTACCGCTAAATCGACTCACACGCAGTAAAACTACGGATAAAATAAGTAATACACAATATTTTAATTTTCAACGCGAGGAGCGAATGTAAAACGGAGTGCGCCGTAATAACTATCCATTTGTCTTCAAAATGGCGGCAATAAACATGGTCGAATTATTTATGTAATGGCCGCCGGACAGGGCTGCCACTTCGCACGTGTACTTTATTGTACTTATTGTGGTTTTTCATTAACTCCCCGTTAAGGGATAATTTGTTGTAAATGGTGTGGTATTGTTATGAGCAAATCTGATAAATTTATATCGTTGTTAATTAGGTTATTACGATAATAACGACCATTATGTTTTCATTGAAAATTATTAGGTCGCTAATAAATATATTGCTAAATATGGTTCTGTGCTCACTGATAAACGAAACCTTGTTACTGAGTAATTCGTGTATCTGCCTGTCAGAGACTCTATCTCACTGTCATAATTAATATTACCTTTATCAGATTTTAATGCTTCTTTATTAATTCCCAGTTATACGTATTTGTAATCATTCCGACGTATATAACGTTAGCTGTTCTTAGCATTCTGATTTGCTTCTGTAGTTAGTGATCCGCCTTCAATTGTTTAATAAAATCAAATATAGTGCCGCCATTATTTATCTTTAATTTATATTGTAATCAGTTGTAGCCTTTTCATAAGTACCGATAATCAGAAACATCCGTTTAACAGTCATGCAAATGTGTTGTCCGCCATACCTCCTCCCCCCCTAATAGACCACAGGCTACTCACAAACCGCACGAAGGGCGATAGCGAAACTGTCACTTTACGTATCATGAGAGCGAGGGGTACCTCCCCAGTCATACAGCCCAATGCCACTGCAAAATAGCATGGCACTACCTCGAACTATACTTATCTGTTCAGTATACAAAATTGGAACTACAACTGCGATTAGTATAAAAGCCTAACTACTGCTGTCAAATAGAAGTTCTAAATGTCACACTAGCAACGCCGCTTATCGTACAGAACATTTTGTGGCTCTTTTCGTAAAACAAAATACCCAAAGGGATCAAAAGGCCAAATGTGTATTTTTAATCGAAACAACAAAACTAATACACTTTATTATTGTTATTGTTCCATGTCAATACAAAAAACTTTCGCAATAATCTGTTACAGGACATGCGCTTATTAAAAACGTATATTCTGTGAGTGCCATCCTTTAGCTTTTATTGTTTTATCGCACTTAAAACTGAGAGTCAGTATGGGGGTAGGCTTAGCGATAGTCTAGTATACACTTGATTTATATTTTTAAACAAACAACCGATAATATTCCAAACTGCTATTTGTTACAATATTACACGTAATACTAACTCGGCTTAATAGTCTTCTGCGCAATAAAAATAAATTACGTTACACGGGACTTAAGAACACGTCACATTCGCCCCCTAAAATTATTTACTAAGAGTTAGTGACATATTGCATTACAGCCGCATTAAGACGGTACGATTGAGCTTTATTTTAATATAGGGGACTAAACGAGCAGCGCAGCCTTTTAAGCTCTACCGACGCCGATGAACTTTCGCATAATTGCTGTCGACGCGTTGTCCTCTTTCTTTCCGTCCCCCCAATGAGCTATCGCCTTCTTACAAATCGATCACACGAAACGCGACACAGAAAATGTAATTTTACGCCGTTATCATATGAGGTACCTCTTCCGCTCCGGTTCTATTTCGCTGCAATACAGTATAGCACTGCCTGTTACACATGACGCCGCCGTAATGTGACCGATATCGCGTTTCATGCGATTGGTGAGTAGAACGTGGCCCATTGAAGGGGAAAGGAAAGGAGGGTAATGCATCAGCGTGACAATAATACGGATGTCTATGGGCGTTGGTAGTCATTGAACAGCTACGATTTCTTCTCTTCTGTCCCCCTAAAGGAAATATATCGAGTGCCTATTGCGTTATCAAGACCAATCTAACTACATTACATACGGTGAACTCCTACAAGCGGTTTATGCTGTAGCAGGCCCACATACACATGCACACATACACATGCTCATAAAATAACACCCTTCGTCTGACGAAGTCGGGTGCTTACGTAATGATTTGTCAAAATAGTCACATTCGTCCTTGCGCCGGATTGTGTCGATGATGATGTTCGTATCGATACTTCACCGAGTCGAATATCCTTTGGCATTAGAATGTAAAACTCCAAACAATTATTTTCGTATCGAATTCATTAATACTTAACATGGCATTGGTACAGACGGCATAACAACGTTAATAAAAATTCAGAAGTTCACGTTCCAACACGAAGTAAATTTTGGCCGTATTTAAGATTTTAACTAAAGACGTTGAAGTGAAATTTCGTTTTTATATTTATGGGTCGGAGTTTTTTTTTTTTTCTACGAATACCGAATACCGAATTTATATATGTTGTATTTATTTATTGCTCATTGGAAACAATTGAGCGAAGGAAGATATCTGCATATTATGTGGATGTTGGTGGGCGTAAGCTAGTCGCCAAATGGCTCTGATTTCACCCTCTTCTGTAAAAGAGTGAGTCGTTAAGTATAATATTTCACCTTAAGACAGATGCCCACGGATTCCATACCAGAAAAACTTATATGGAAAATGTCATGTCACGGTGTTTGCCCGAGATTATCTCTAAAACTACGGGATATATTTTGATAAATTTTCGTGTATTCAAGTGACATTAACAGACTTAAAATATAGCCTTTGATCTGTTTCGATCACAATATTTTACTAAACCAATAGTAACAGTTTGCGCGGCCAACCAGTACATTAATTTAACATTACAGTTATAACAATTAGAATTTTATAAGTGTTAATGACCTCAACGATGTGACCTAAATAATTCAATTTCGCCTTAA
Source organism: Eumaeus atala (assembly GCA_017140195.1). Classification (NCBI taxonomy): domain Eukaryota; kingdom Metazoa; phylum Arthropoda; class Insecta; order Lepidoptera; family Lycaenidae; genus Eumaeus; species Eumaeus atala. The sequence continues at coordinate 144,523 of JAFELO010001078.1, read as the reverse complement.
TTATTTCCTCCTCAATATAATGTGTTTAATTATAAATCGTGCAAGTGGCTTGTGACCGCAGCCCGTGGCGCTCGTGGGGCAGGCCCGTGTCCAGCGGTGAACGCCGTCCGGCTGATGGTGATGATGACGACGATTATAAATTTGGTAGCTCACGTTACAATGTATAAGATATTATTATAATGCACGGTTTAAACAGTTCCCTGCCCTAATAACAATATAGTAGCACTTCTTTTGTACAATTATTATGTTCACTGTTGGGACAAGTGTAGGTTAGTAATGGTTTAGTAAATAGCGACAAGAAGTATCAATTATTATACATCTGAGAAAAATTTCACCAAAACTGGTCGGACGGTCGAAAGTACAAAAGTCTACTTTTACATTAATACTACATTATTAATACTAAAACACACCTTCCGTAATTACAAAGAACAATTTCCAACGTTGGTTTGAATCATTATTAAATGAACAATAAAAATTCTACAATGATTTATTAGTTTCAATTAGTTTAGCAGATTTTGTCGCGGTTTATTATGTACAAAACGAAAGGTACAATCGCGCTCGAACACATTTCACAATAATTATGTTTACGTCGACGCTTATGCGTACCGTACCCTCGCAGACACGTCACAAATATTGACACCTGTTACACCCGGGTGCAACAGTCGCAATCAGAAATTCAATTACACGTCGACATTTTGGCGCGCCACTTCCACCCACCGACGGCATACGTTGCAGGTGTCAATTTCCTTGGTTTCCTTTACACGAATACACACATCTTGCGTTTACGTCTTTTCAATATGTAAAAGAATAAATAACTTTGATGTGACCAATTTTTTCGATTTGTATATTATAGACACGAGTACATACGTAGATTTGATTTTTGTATTGTAATATCAATCATCTAGTGATATATATGGTCCAAGGAGAAACATAAAAAAATGGAAACGTTTCGCACTTGACCATTTTTTCTTCATTCGCACACCGTGGGTTTCTTATTAACTGGGTACTTTTAGTATATGATATTTGAGCTACAGTAATTATTACCTCTATGGAAATTTTAAGTTTAAACCTCTATGTGTTCCAGAGTACGCCTCAGTGACAAACGGACGCACCGACAACGGAGACCTACATAGGTTAGATCAGTTGGCATTCTTTGAGTACGGAACCCTAAAAACGATAAATTCTCTGATTTACAACAAATAAGAGTGTCTTTATTTCATCCATCCAAGAAAAATCATTAGGATTGTTTTATAAGGCTGGATGTAATGCAACAATTTTTTGGCTACGTGATGTTACTTTCATACAAAATAAGTGCACACTCCCGCAAACCTAAATTAGTTAACGTATCTCCTGTTTGTGTTATTCAGAACACATATTTAGTATTGTTCGCAAATGGAGAGAGAACAAAGAATAACCTCTCCTTTAATATAATTAAATTCATAAAGAAGTGTTAGGAGCAAGTGGAGTTTAAAATATGAAAATTAATTATTATTCTAATTTTCCAAATATTATTCTAATTATATAATATTATTTTAATTATAAATTGTGTTAGTGTTAATAAACATTTCGAATAATCAATATAATGTAAGTTAAGTTCCAAATTATTACCTACTGTATTTACATGCCATTTTTGTGTGAACACCAGCAGTGTTGCTCCAAGCGATTAGGATGCACCATGTCGTATTGTCATACTTATAGATATTAAATATAATTACATGGCAAGTGCTGCAATAATTCAAAACATTTTAAAAGAATATTGAACATAATTGCGAAAGGCCTCTATCTCCTATCATTTACCACGAGTCCCATATACTTCATCAGTTCTAATCCAGGACCGATAGCAGTATGCAACGGCATTTCCTCGCAGAAACAAAAAAAAAGGAAATCTCCGAAAACAAAAATAAATAAATCAAACACTAATTTTTATATCAGATACATCTATGTCATTGTAATACAAATCATTTTCGATCTAATCATCTTCGATTAAACTTAAGAAATCAATATTACATTTTTGTACGGTCGGAGCAAAAAAGGAAATTGTTGCCACGCTTTTCTCGTAATTACTTACCGGACCCCCGAGGGGTCCTCCTGAGGCGGTTATCATAGTCGATCGGACAATACAACATGATTAAGCGTTTTCAATACACCTCCATGTAGGGGCGAAGGGATGTGACCCCAATACGGCCTGCCCTATTTTCTCCGCCGATTATGGGAAAACATAAATTGTGTAATATTTACGAGGCTAATGGCTTCCTATCATCGTCATTATTAGCGTTCAATATGTTCAATAGAATCTCTAATTATATTATTGTTATGTTCTCTCATTAATGGTAACAAAATTTGATCATTATTGTAAAAACAATAAATTTTCTATTTTTGCTTCAACTATAAAAATGTAATATTGTTATTCGTTAAAGTGATTGTCAGAGGTTGGAATAGTTTTTATTACATTCTTGGCCACTGCAAACATGTCATATAAGTCCATGCTTAATTGCAGCTGAATCGAGCTGGCGCGACCAGATCGTGTCTCTCTAGTTTAGTATGGTTTGTGAGTAGCAAGCGGTATGTTGGACGGTGGAGGGAAGGAGGGTAACATTTCAGTAGAACTGCTTTTACGGATTTTATCGCATTTTGTTTAATTATTTAAGTAGAGCGGCGTTTCAGAAGGTTTACAGTAACCATGATCACGGGTGGACTGAGATGAAAGATGTCCTGATCTGATCTGAAACAAAGATTTACCCACGTTGAGCAAATCCTTGTTTCAATTATCTCACCCGGGAACACCCATTCCTTCCAAGGATGATCCGTGAGGCTATTGAAATTAAAGAACATCCAAATTTCAATACAGAAGATGGATTGGTTCTTCCCTTTACTTGGGACCCAGTGGTAAACATAATCAAATCAAAAACTAAACGTAACACCTCAAGACAACAGGATACAATAAATATTGTTTTGCGTTAATAGGAACAACTAAACAATTACAAAACCACGCTTACTCTTCATAATTTGTGATATCAAGACATCTATCATATCAGTCCACGCGTGACCATGGTTGGTGTAAACCTTTCGAAACGTCAGGCTAGTTAAATAATTAAATAAACCGCAACAAATCCGTAGAAGTTTGTTTTATTGTATGGGTAACTATCGTGTGAATCAAAGCTACTAAAGCTTTTCGATATCCGAAGGAATCGATGCAGTCGCGGTGGCTACGGAATTTGTGTGAGATTTTCAGCGGAGCCGTTGAAATATTAATGTTATATCTCAAAGTTTTCGGATTAATATCGCAAATGTGCTGAGTTGAGCTTAACATATATTTTCATATCAATAACGCTTTAATGTAACGCTCCCGTTCGATTGGCTTGGATGAATTGAAGATTGGTAATACAGCGTGTCTAGTCTTCATGTTACGCCAGTCACGGGTTCGGACAGCCCAGGTCATAGATTACATTATATTAAGCCCTATGTTGGGCAAAGGTCTCCCCTCCTCGACGGTCACAGGGAGAAATAGTATCGGCAACGAATTTAATCAGAAGAAAGGAGGAGACGGAAGTTTCCCGGACTCTCTCTCCCACTCTCTCTCTCTCTCTCCCTCTCTCTCTCCTGTACATTTTTATAACGTTTTTTTACTGTTGAGCGAATTGTGTGTTTCCATGCTGTCTGATCACTAAATAACAACCGACAATTATAACGTCGATTAAAGTCCTCACGATTAGAGGTAATGTAACAAGGCCAAAGTGCTTTTTTGATCTTGCGAATGGGACTGGGTTACAAATCGTGACACGAAATATTATGATTAAATTTAAAAAATTGGAAATAAAAATTTAATACCTGCAAAAGCCAGTAGCACCTCCTGTGGAACGTCGGCAAGATGGCTGAGTGGACGTAACATCCGTATATACACTGAAACAGAACAATATTTATCTAAAACCGTTGGACAGAACTGACTATAGCCGTACTTCTAGTAGTCAGCGACTGATCAGGGGTAGCCCAGGGACACATGATGACCAAAGCAGGCTTTTGATAAAAACTTAGCGCTCATTCAGTTTTTTAGCGTTACGTAGCCAAATGGCAAAAAACGAATTATATCGCCACATCCATCTATCCGTCCGTATGTCATAGATGTTTTATTCGGCGGCTATAGGTACTATATGTTTGAAATTTGGAAAGTAGGTAATTTATATTTTCGCCAATACACCATGAAGCTACTTATGAAGTGTAAAGAAAAATTAAAATTATTAAAATAGTTAAAATAACACTTTTTTTTAAAAAATATTTCGGTTAAACTTTTTGGAATCTGATATAAGACAAAACAAAACGAAAATATTTATTACATGACTTTTACTGTAAAAGGTGGATACGTTAATATGTCCAAATTAAAGGGCAATTTTTTTAATTTAATTATAAAATAGCTACCGACGCCCAAAGACCCACAGACACAGGAATTATTTGGAAATGTATCTGAGAATCGATTAAAATGATAACATTCAATTGTTTTATATAATATAGTAAAAGAGATTCCAAGCGTTTTAGCGACTACTGACGCCCATAGACGTCCGCACATTTATCATGCACATGCGTTGCCCTCCCAGACTTTTTCCCTCTAATGGGCCACCGCTACAGTGAAGCTGTCACTGTAAACTGTCACTTTACAGTGGTATCAAGTGAGCACGAAGCTATAATAGCACCACCGCTTACTAAATACAATAGTGTAGAAAAGTACGTGCCTTTAAATGAATTGGTAAAGGTCTGTACGTTATTGGGCTTTCAGAAACTACGGAAACACAAGGGCTGATGAAGTGTTAAATATTTAAGTAGGTTTTTGGCACTATTGATTTTTCTTGGTATTATTCATCACTCTTCGAGTTAAGTTATCGAAGTTTTCATAGGGATCCCTGACGTTTTTTCAAAACTTTCTATTCGCCTAGATTATCTGGGATAAGGCAATCTATCGAGGAAAGAATTTTTCAAATCGGTGCCATAGTTTCGAAGACATTCAATACAAACAAACACTCAATTCCACTTTATACACCTTTACATATAAATTAATTAATGGAATGACCAAGGGCGCATAACGTTCAAAGAATACGTGTGCATCTCGTGTGCACATATCGAATGACAATAGTGGAACAGGGCCAATCTACAATTGACACTTGAACTAACTTCGTTGCCCACAGAATCTCTTTGCGCAAACAATGGTCCAAGGGATGTGCTTAAGCTAGAAGAGTAATATCGATAGGTATCAAAGGTACATTACAGCTAATTAATGTTCCAGTTTACAAAATTATTTTAAGTGGAAAAGTATATCCTATATTAAAGAATAGCTTTAATATTGCGACTATATGTGATACTTATAATCTAATGAGATTATAAGTCGATATGATAGTGGAATGACGATTTCCTATCATTTTAATTTTCTATTCATCCATCGTCTTCCTTTACTCAATAATATTTATAATACTCTGGTTTTAAGCCTACCCAAATTTTGTTGTGTAGGCACCCAAACTTTTAAACTTCTAATCCGAAATTATTTATTTAGTAAGAGTTGCAATGCTGGCTGCATTGCAGCTTTTACTGGGTCAGGGCTACTAAGAAGGGAATGAGGGAAATTACTCTGAATAATAAATAAGCGGGTAACTATGAACGACATGGAAATTATAATAGATGATAGAAGAGATATAAATGCGGATACTAGTATCCCTTTGTGATTCACTATTAATCGTCACCCTCATTATCAGCACCTCCACTGCTAGATATAGGCTGTGGCGCACAATGCCATAGCCCTGACCTAAATTTTATTTCAGGTCTACAGATATTGTCACCGTATATGTACATCAGCTTATGACTTGCGCCGCACTCACTCGCCGGTCACAGCGGTGCATGCATTATTCAGCGGCGCTACGTGTTGAGCCGCGTGGCCGGCACGTGAAACGGTTTAGACCAAATATTATGCTTTCAAATTCATACCCGGCTTGATTACGTGATGCCACGAATGCTACTCACATTGCCTCCTCTATAATTGTACTGTTTTATTTGTGGGTAAAGCCACAGCTTTCCGTTATTGCACACATGAATGCGAAAGTTTGTTTTTAAGTTTGTTATTTTTTTGCATAGCATTTGGGGAACAGCAAGCCATCAGAGCCTGAGTGAGCCGACGACGCCTATTGCGTATGAATGGATTTGGATGAAACAAATTTCATCTGTACCAAAGTACAGATTTAGATTATATAAATAAGAGGCCATTTCACGCGTGATAGCTGAAGTTACCATCGGTGTAAGAGGTCGTGGAGCTCTCGGGACTGGAAGGGTAGCGTGCCACCAATGCTCTAGGTCCGTGTGCCTGGTGTATTCAAAATAGAAATACGAAACATTCAGGCGAACATGCATGGAACTAAGTACGCAACTACCGCCGCCATAACTAACCGAATAATCAGATTTGCTGTCTTTAATGGATATGCACTTAGAGATTTCCATCGCTCGTCCAATGAATTTTATGATAGTTTATTTCTCTCTCGCCATAAAGGTTGCCACTATCAAAATGATTTAGCATGGAGGATTCTAAATGACCGCCTTTTTGGCGCCGGGCCACAGCGCGGAAGGAAGGTCGTTGGCTCAGTCGATGTGAGTGCTAAGTACGTGTAGTGTATGAAGTCTCATTAAATTTATCTGAAAGCCTTTGCAGTAAGCCGCACGTTTACTTTGAGTAAATTGTATTTAATAAGAAAAGCCTTTTATTCCCAAGTTATTATACAAAATTAAAATATGTTTAACGTTAAACCTTAGTAAGAGGTAGTTCTATGCTGCATTGCAGCGGAATTAGGTCGGCACATCCGGGGAAGTACCTCTCACTCACTTGATAGCTCCGTAAAGGGACACCTACGGTGACACGATTCGTGCGGTTTGTGAGTAGCCGTTGGCTTGTTGGGGGGATGTTCATGGGCGTCGGTAGTCGTAGACAGGCAACGATTTCTCATTTGTCCACCTGTATTATACTATAAAAAATCCGGATTACAGAAGAAGTTCGGTGTGTCCTCCAGCACCTTCCAGTGCATCCTGTTCCTTGCTACTCTCATCACATCGGTCCCTCTGTTTGCTCTAAGCCGTACTCCCATCTCCTGGCTCGAGGACCTCTGTTTTCTTTTGCCATCCACTTTTCGGCTACGTGATGTAGCACATGTCCAGCTCATCTCCATTTCTGCATGCCCTTTCTTGTGAGAACATCCGCGAGTATTGACCTGATATCAAAATTCTCAATGTGTGCTTTTTTATGCCTGATATTCTTAGTTCCATGGCACGTTGACAATTTGCTAGTTTTTCCCTGCGCTGTTGTGCTAATGACTTATTGTATTTAGTAAAGCAAAAAAGGGTAAATTATATATTATTTTTTCGAAATGAAATTAATATTGATTTATTGAATTGTGTGTTGGGTTGTTTGGGAACGAACGAACATGGGGCAAGCGAACAATCGGAGCCTTTTTTACGACTTTTTACGCCCATGAACATCCACATAATTACTATACTGATGCGTTACCCTCCTTTTGCAGAACATGTGTCATTTCAGTCCACCCGTAACCATGGTTGCTGTAAAGCTTCTGAAACGACGGGCTAGTTAAATAATTAAATAAACCGCGATAGAATCCGTAAAAGTAGTTTGAATGTAATGAGTAACATTCTCGTATACTTAATTATAATAATATATTATTTCAGATTGCAAAAACCCGGATGGCAGAAGGTTCTGGAGTGGAGGCCGCGTTTAGGAAAACGAAATGTAGGTCGACCGTTCACCAGGTGGGAAGTAACTGTTTCGGGATGGATTCGAGTAGCAGGAGATCGGCCGTATTGGCTCAGTTCATTGAAAGAGGCCCCTGTCCAGCATTGAACCAATAATGGCTGATAATGATGATGATGCGGCGAAGAAGCCAGAGGCACAAGCGCCACCGGCGAAGAAGAAAAATACACCGGCGGCTTCTGTGCCGCCGGCGAAGAAGAAGGGGGCGGCGAAGCCGAAGCTGTCGCTCACCCGCTCCTCCCTTATGGCCGGAGGCAGTGACCAAGGCGGTGACATACACTTCGGCTCTTTTGAAGGTGGAAGAGGCGGTGGATCCAAATAAGCTGAATGAGGATTCGCCAGTCGGCGACCGGTGCGAGACTCATAGGCCCGGCTCCAAAAGTGGCGAGAAAGATAATAATCTCGCCGCTCGTTTGTGTGAAGTACTCACGGAGGAGGCGAAAGTAGTCAGGCCAGAGAAAAAGGCTGATTTAAGACTCTCGGGCCACAACGACGCGGTCACCGCAGAGCGTCTTGCGTCTGCGGTAACAAAGGAGGGAGGCTGCAACCCGGGCCAGGCCTCCGTACCTAATTATCGCACGGAGCAATTCGGCTCGGGCTTGGCCCACATCGAACTGCCGGTGACAGCGGCCAAGAAGCTGTTCGATGCTGGAAGCGTAACGGTGGGGTGGTTCCACGTCGTAGTATACCTACTACAGGCACTGTTTCCGGTGTAAGGGACTAGGGCACTTATCTAGCACGTGCCCCGGTGGCCCTGACCGCAGCATATCGTGCTACCACTGCGGTCAGCCTGGCCACCGTTCGCTGTACGGACGCAGGTAGGCCGGCTGGCCACGTGATGGGGGGCTTGTCCTGTGAGCTGGACGGACCAGCGTGGGTAATTTCACTCTTCCCCTCAGAGGGGGAACCGTTCGGGGTTGGACGTTGAGATGGCATAATATCCAGACAACTCAGCGTTCTCCAGGTGAACATTAACCATTCTGCCAGGGCCCAGGACCTTCTCCGGCAGTCCATAGCGGGGTGGACGATTGACGCCGCGATCGTAGCCGAGCCGTACGCCGTATCCTCTAGTCCAAGATGGGCTGGGGACACTGACGGCTCGGCGGTCATGTCCCAGAAGGAAGCCGACGAGCGGGTGTGAGAACAGTTTACAGACGCGGACTCTCCCCGCCGACGACGAATGGGGGTACAAAGGAGGCGCTATTTGCAGCTCCTTCAGTAATGCCCCCGTGTTCCGTGACGGGCCGGGATGGGAACTTCATCAAGACACGACGTCGTGGGTACTGTCATAGCGTAGCCGGACAGTCCCCGAGGATGTGAAGTCTGGCCTGTTCGCCGAGGCCAGCCTGTCGCTGGAGGTGTCCTGTCGCCTGCAGAACCGGGACACTCCATTAATAGCGGCTGAAGGCTCCCTTAGAAGTTTAGTTGGTATTGCTACTCAATTTCCGAATCCAACATAGGTCTGGGGTCTACCCGGGCACCCAGGTATCATTCGTAAACGCATTCCCCTTCGTCACCAAAAAAAAGGGGGGAGGGTAACACATCTGCTGAGCATATATGCTGATATCTATGGGCGGGGTCATAAAAAGGCTCCGAGGTCTCATTAGTCCCCTTCTTCTATGAAAGGCACTAACCTTTTAATCTATATAAAGGGGAAAATAAACATTCAATCATTAATATGATTTAGGACTTCTAAATGACTTATGATTACTATTTACGTACAAACACCTGAAAGGCCGCTTCGTCCTTGCTCTAGATTAATCAAACTAGGTTTGTGTCATATTTTACTTTGAGACAATTTTGTGCAAGCTAAGATTAAAAAAAACTCGTGTCATGCATTTGTTACGATTGGGAAAATTGTATTACACTGACATGAACTGATACGAACTGGACGCTGCATTTGGAGCGGTCTATTAGCATTATCCACTAAATATTTACATCTTCTTATCTTATCTTATAATAGCACAGTATGTAACCCATTCTCTCAAAATGTACTGAACGGTTTCCCAACCGGATAATCAGCTCAAATTGATAGAAAGCTTCACAAGGAAGGTTTTTGTGTATAACTTGGCTCTCTCTATTCACGGGAAGCCCACAGTACTCATGTTGTAAGAGATAGTGCCTGCTGCATTACAGACGCATGGGCCGGCACGACCGGGGAGACTACCGCTAAGAGACAGCAACACTATCGCGTTTTTTTGTTGTTTGTGAGCCTTTGTAAAGTAGAGGAGGGAGAGTGAGCAACACATACACGATAACAATTATGTGGATATATATGGGCAGACAGCAGGCAGGGTCAGTAGTCGTTCGAATGTTCCGTGACATAGGCTGAATCGTCGATGCTGATGATGATGAAAAAGTAGACCATATTGAGCTAATGATGATAAATCTATACAAACATTTTATCAATAGTCCTCAATTACGTAATAAAAAAAACAAAGTTTCCTTCACCTCACAATGTCATTTGCATTGTACCTCTGTAAAAAAGCAAATTCATCTTTACCCCAATAACCCAAACCTCATTTGGGGTCCCGTCCAATCGAACAGATAACCTATAAACCTGGCAATGCAGGGATCTAAACCGGTTCAGCGGCGACCGTTCCAATAACTGGATCGTGCCTTTTCAGATCGGATATCCGGATGTTAGGCATTTGCGGTGTAAGGATTAAAAGATGAGCGGTTATTGATTTTCTACTCTTTTTTTGCTTACTACTATTTCACGGTTCAATAATGAACTGCAAATACTTATTTTCTTTAGGAAACTTATTTTCTTTTCGTATATTTAAGCGAATGTTATTCATTGTTGTGTCTCTTTGACGTTTCTTTAGATTTTCTTGTGGAATGAGACAGAATCACCGTCATGAACGAATATGCCAAAATCCTTGTGCTGTCCTGTTATACAATAATTGTAAAAATATGTTTAAGTTATAAATAATAAACGTATGAGAATTTAATATATATATATATATATGTATATATAAATTAAATATGATAATAAATCATACAATAGGATATATATATATATATATATATATATATATATATACAATTACAATTACTTTAATATGTATATAGATATAAACTATATATAAGCTTAAGCATTATATTTAATAAGTTGTTAAAAATAATTAATACATATTTAAATAAATAAACAAATATATAAAGAAGCTGAAAAGGAATAAAAATTAAGAGTACTGTATCGAAGCTGAATATTCCCAGAGAACAATATAATGCATTAAGAAACCTGCGCAGTAAACCAGAGTTGACAATCCTCCGTACAGATGAAGGAAATGTTACTGTCATAATGGATACGACGATGGCTGCATATAAATACTCAACCAGACGACTAAAATCTTCAGTCTGCCCGTGACCATGACAGCCTAAAGGTTATCGAAACGTCGGGATGTAAAAGCTTGAGGGATC
>JAFELO010001078.1:109065-132974 GCA_017140195.1 Eumaeus atala | reverse complement strand
CTACTAGTGTTGGCGATGCTATTGCATTTGTTCATCGTACCAGCGAAGACTTTTGTGTCTTTTCGTTAACAATATATCCATTTGTCCTTAGGGTTGCCCCTACTGATGTATCCTATACATTCTTGACTTTCACTCTCTTTGTCATACGAATGATTAAATCCTTGTTATTGTCATGGATACCTCTCCAGCTATACATTTTAATAATATTTTAAAGATCAATTAATTACACTTTTCCCCGCCCCGTAAAAATATCTACTAGGCACGCGCGAGTATCGACATGATAGAGTAAATATACAATTATGTCGATCTCCCTCGTGTAATGAATATAATAACATAATACATGCATAATTACAGCCCCATCATCTTATAAGAGGGGCACAAAGAGCAGCACCTCCTCGATTCAATTGGCTTCGCCCAAAGCGTCTCGGATCGCCCCAGGCTACTGAGCCCCACCGCCACGACATAGGGTCTCGGATCGCCCCAGGCTACTAAGCCCCACCGCCACGACAAAGGGTCTCGGATCGCCCCAGGCTACTGAGCCCCACCGCCACGACAAAGGGTCTCGGATCGCCCCAGGCTACTGAGCCCCACCGCCACGACAAAGCTTGCACCATGGTGGGGTGAAATAATAACCTTTTTATTTTCATGCCTGACACACACACACCTACTTGCTAGTTTGATTATATGTGCAGTTACGGATAGTTTTAAACTGGAAGTAGGCGAAAGAAGTGTTCGAGATTATTTTTAAGAATATCAGTTGATGAGTGATAGCGTCAAGTGTTTCTCTCGCGTCTCAAGTCCCGTTCTGGGCCGCTCTCTACTTGTAGTGCTATATATTACTGCGTGCTCTGTGTCTCTTTGTAGACAGAGGGAAATAGTACATTAAAATCATAATTTTAATAATTAATATGTCTTTATTATATTTAATTCTAATTCATATTACACTAATGCGTGCTACACCGATATCATGTCTGTCTGTCCCATGATGGCAAAGCTTCTCCATTTTTTTTTATAGTATAGAGGGCAAACGAGAAAATGGAGCCTTTCAACTACTACCGACGCCCATGAACATCACCATATTTATGCCAATGCTCCCCACAATGGGCCACATGATACTCATAAACCGCACGAAATGCACTGAAAGTGTCACTTTACAGCGGAATAAAGTGAGCGAAAGGCACCTCCCAGGTCGCGCCGGCTCAATTCCGTTGCATAGGAGGATGTAGTATCATGCACCATGCATGGCACTACCTCCTCCGATGTAGCATGGCACTACCTCTTACAAAATGTTTTCTCTGTTTCCTCCCTGTTCTCTTGCTCTCCACACGACACTGTTTAGGCCTGTGCTGCTCCACGTCTCACCGGCTGTAATCTTCATTTCATCTTCCCAAGTTTTGAACAATCTTACTTCTATAACTAATACGTACCATCTCATTACTGTTTGCATCCATATTTTAAAGGAAATTGTCTTCAAATTGACAAACTTTCACGATTGCTATTATATTAAATAACCAATTATTTATATATTAAATAATTAAATATTTACACGTGGACATAGCATACGAATTGGGTCGGTACGGCCGGGGAGGTCCCTCTTATCATGAAAGTGTTTCTGCCCTTCCTCCCTCTTCTCCCTCCAAGGGGAACTCACAAACTGTACAAAACGCGACAGCATAGCCATTACTTTTATACTTTAATAGGGTATGATGATGTTTTACTTTAATACGGTACGATGCTCACAAGAGTAAGCAGAACCTCCCGAGTTTTGACCCCAACTCAGCTGCAATGTATCATAACACTACCTCGTACTGAAAACTTTACTACTTTAATGGATGCTGGGGACCATAGTACACCTGTTCAACGTCACGGAGCGTAACTCAAGCGTGGGTGTGACGGCTCTCATAGCGGAGTGTCCTCCGCTGGCGGTGGGCCAATTATATGTTTATCTGTCCCACGTAACTCAGACACCGTGTCAGATATGTTCAAGATATTGTACTTTATATTAAAGAGCACAATTGAAGATAATACTTGTAGTGACGCGATTGAGAAGGTAGCTCACCCGCCGCCATTAAATGATGATGTTTCAGTTCCGGTCGTGTGTATGTTTATGGGCGTCGGATGTTGTTCATACTGACTGATCATTTATCCCCCTATTAAAGAAAATAACAATAAAAATAGGGGAATACATTACATTTGTTTCGTTGAAAATGATATAATCCTAAATGCTAATTTAGGATGATATTTAATTATTAATGTAGTAGTTGATCTATGAACTGAACTTAAAAAATATTTGGTGAAAAGTTTATATTAGAAGCTACAACATAGACGTAATTCACTGTTCGTTTTCTCCATAAAATGAATCAATTCGGCACATGTAGTTTTACAATAATTTAATTTTCAAAATATTTTACTCCAGGGCTTTGTTAATACCCAGAGCTTTGCTAATCCTTAGATACAATAAATACCCTTTGCAATAACTTAGGCCTGCATTTACCTAGTGGAAGTGCTATATGCTAGACGTCTCTAAAATCACGTAATCCTGCTAATCTTGCTGCCTTACTTGTAGTATAAATGTGAAAATTCTTGTACATAATAGATTTAATATTTACCAAGCAAAATCTACTGAATAGATCTGGCTAAAATTGCTCTGTCTATATGTTACAACCACAAATTACATACAATTTCATTATAAAAAAATAAAGATCGCTTTATGCGTTTTGCGCGGGTGAATACGCAAAACAAAGCTAGTATTGTTATGATTCGCTTTTTAAATATTTCACTCAAAGGTTTAACACCCGGCCTTATCAGTACCATCCTCAAACTGATTTCGCAGACTTCGGGATAATTTTGTACTTGCCTTGTTATTTCTTACCCTAAAGACAGACGTGTTATTGTCTACGAATAATGCTTTAATTAAAATCGTCTGATTGAAGGATTCAAAATGGCCGTGAAACGTGAGAGTACAGCCCACATGAGCCTCCATATTTCAGCCTCGTTCGTAGCTAAACTTTTAATGAAGGCCTTTAAACGTTCCGTACCTCTCGTGTTATTGTCTTTTAATTGCGCCAAATTCCTCGTTACAAAATGTAGGTTAGCTGTTATTTTTTATCATACTTTTTACAGCCTTTTTAAACGTAGCTCAGTCACGTTGAATATGATATGATGGCATGTTTATATCATATTTAACGGAATTCAAAAGCAATGAAAGAGCATAACAATAATGTAATATGATGTGTTACATCTGTCATGTTATCCTGCAATGAAATTGAGAGCGAAATAGTCTTTTAGTAATACTGTTGATTTAATAATTGGCTGTTATGTAATTATATAACAGCCAAATATCCTTTAAGTATACAGTAACTGAATTATGTAGTAAGTGTACTGACTAAAATGTTTAATAGTATTTATTGGAATATTTCCGTTGTCTAAGCAAACAGCGCGCGTATTTCATATCCAGATCGAACAGCGCTCGTTTCTCCCATTTCCTTCAACACATTTCCGTCCACTTACACCAAATCACCTTCCGCACACTGACGCCATACATGTCGCCGTTTGACAATAATTCTCGGAGACAAAAATAAAAAACATTCTAAATTGAACCTAACACCAGTATATCATTAATTATTTATTTGTATCGCTGGTGTTATGTACAGTTTCCTGTCGCATTTCATGCGGTTCCAGAGTCGCTGATAGAGCACAGTAGGAGGGTGTAGAGTAAGATAACGCATCTGCATAACAATTGAGCTGACATTTATAGACGTCGATATCTATCAGAAGGCTCCGCTGCTCGTTTGTCCAACTATTATTATAGTTGGACAAACGAGCAGTCGGAGGTAAACATTATCAACGACGTACATTTCGGCATTTCAATGACGCAGTCATCTCTCATTCCTATCTCACGATCAAGCGGTTTACAGTTGCTAACAAAATAAAAAATAGAAATGGAATTTCCCAGTAAAAATGAAAGCAATTCATGTTTAGTCTCATGCCCTCTCAGACGATGTCTAGTGTAGAACAAAAGCCAAGGTCCTCATACTGCCCCAGTTCCGCACACTCTTCGCGGCATTCATTACACGAACCATCTTTGTCAAAACATTGCAAATATTAATCGATCCGCCTATAATATAAGTTCTTATCGATGTCATAATATCGATATATGCACACTGATACTCATCAGTTGGAATAGAAGAATATGCAAGAAAAATGTAGTTCTTCCATGCATCACATTAAAGCTATGGACAAAATAATAAAAGGAAGTGGAAAAGAAAAGTAGCTGAGTTGGGCTAGCTCGAGCAGGATTCCTTTTGCTCAAGTGATACCTATGTAAAGTGACAGCTTGGATTTTCCACTGAACACGTCAAAGGTATGAGACGGAAGGAAATGATGATTATGAATCAAGCTTTTCTATAGAATCGAGTGCAGCTTTCGATCAATCTATAATTGTACATAACGATGAATCGATATTAGGAATATCGTAAACAATTTACTTAAACTAAATTATATTTTAATAACACACTGTAACTTCTTTTTGTTCAATGATTCACATTGATCAGAGCGGCTGCGGAATTTAAATTCGAATCTACAAATTACAGTGGCAACCCTTATGTAGTCCAAGAAATTCTTTTATTGATACAAAAGTAAATGGAGAGGTTTAATAGCAATCATTCCAATCATTAGATATTTTTGTTATCACTTTCAATGATTTGAACGAGATCTGAAGCTGAAGCTTCTTTTGGGCGTGTTGAGCAACTTTTGGTTGAACAGAAATCACTGAACTCGCGTGATAATGACGCGAGTTCAGAGTAGCGCGTCACGTATCATTACGCGTGAAAATACGCATAGCGTTCACCCATCAACACGCGTGACGTATTCGCGTAGGAAATTTTTCGTCGCCGAACACATCTACGAGCCTTGTAGCTCTTATGGATGAATAAACATCTTAGAACTACTAAGGACTAGGATCCGACGAATTTGCTACACGCTGATAATCCGAATATCCACTAAACACCGAGGAAGCCATCGGCCGCCTATCCTGAAGTGACCTGGATCTGTCAGCAACAGGGGACCCCGGCGACGTCCCTGAAAATAACCCGGTCTCCTCCAAAAGTGGGCTCATACGACAACCTAGATAAGTCCGCTCTAACGTCGATGATTGGCGATGATGCGGACCTGACCACATTATGAGGTTCGTGTGAACGTCACGCGTGCCGAATAACATTTGGTACAAATTCAGTCGTACGTTTTCTCTTCAGTAGGTCCATATCGTAAATAATGTTAAAAGACGCTATGAATATCATTTTCGCATAGAACCTGAGATACCAATAAAAACAATACCAAAGAGAAGTTTACTATTTTTCAACAATACAGCTATAACATTTGTTGCTGTATTATAGTAGAAAACTGACACCGCCGAGAAATTATTCTTACTTAATTAAAAGAGTTTCCTTCAAAAGGGCCTCTGTACCTAAAACTTCATTTCCCGCATGTGTCTTCCTACAGATAAGTTAACTCGACAAATTTTTAGTCTCAACTGAAGAATAACATTATTAGAAACTGGTTGTATATTTGATCGAAGGAAAGTAGTTTTTAATTTTCATTGTGTGCGATATAAAAAGCACTTGTTATATGGTCGGTTGGACACGAAGAGTTTGGGGTAACGGCTACTGCTCGCGTATTGCAAGTGCTCCGGTGAAATCTATTCATAACTGGCCCTTCCGTGATCGATGATGTGTTCCGATCGACATGAACGATTTATACGCTTTACATATCGCGGGCTGGGAATGTAGATTATTCTTCAAATATTGCTTGCGAATAAAACGTTCATAAATGCTTTTTGTTATTACAAAGTAACATTATTATATGACCAGCTAAACCTCGCGTAAGATGTATTCAATTTTTAATATTTTACGTTGTGGCAAATTATAGTCAATGTTTTTTTTTTATTGTATAGGTTGGCAAACGACGAATCAATGCCTTATTGACTACCGACGCTCATGAATTCGCACATAATTATTATTCCGATGCGTTGCTCTTCTTTCTTTCTCCCCCAATGGGCCACAAGCTACTCACAAACCGCGTGAAACGCGACACCGAAGATGTCACTTTACACCGGTATTATGTGAGCGAGAGGTACCTCCCCAGTTGTGCCGGCCTCATTCGGCTGCATTGTGCCATAGCACTACCTTTCACTTGTATACCAGCGAGTAAACAGTGATTCCGTGTAAGATATTTAGGAAATAAAATAATTCCCGTGCTTCATAAGTGTTAACGTAATTAACATTGTAATGTTTTTGCTTCGAGTAAACATTGTCTAACAGTGCGGGCCTAATTTCGCAGAAATGAAACTACCTCTTACTACCTGACTCGCCTATATTCTGATGTTATCTGAGACATGGACCTGAATCAGAGTCAGATCATAAAGGCTGCCTGAGGTTGAGGTCCCACTGTTTCGTAGAACACGCTGTTGCCGACCACTAATATAATATATTCGTACTTTACAGATAGCTCGGTAAACGTTTAAAAAAATAATATTATACAGTTCTAAGATATATGGATGCTATATAATTAAGCAAGAATCACACACAAGATATTATTTTTATGTCATTGAGAGCACAAGTTTTAAAGAGAAGAGGTTGTGACACGTTGCTGCCTTTAAAGAAATAAGTTTGCTCTCTTTTTGTCTCCTCCTATTCTATGTTTTAGTATACACTATCACACAGACATACACGGCTTACGTGCAAATTCAAACTTTAGTACACATACTAAAATAAATAGCAACGTCACACAAAATGATCTCCGTTCATCTCAGCACAGGCTAAACCCAGTGTGAAAACCACAGACACAAATCATGTACAGTTAACGAACTGTAATATTTTTTGAAATAGTGTTTTTCTTGAAGACCCTTCGGCCCTATGGCACTGGTAATACCGAGGGCGGCAGCTGGTTCACACAGAACGAAGTAAGCTTGAACTTCAAGTAATACAGTTATGGCAAACTGATCCCATTCAGTTCTATAAAACATGTGTGCGTTACGGTGCTGCAGCCGCCGCTGGATCATATAAACCGACGACAATAATATATATCAGCAGTGTCATCGAAAGTCCATTTTCTCAAGCACTACGGATATTCCGCCATCTGGCGGTGAAAGGACGGCATGAATCCCTCGTTATAAACGGCACCTGATGGTGATTTGCTACGGGCCGAGGTGTACTGGCAACGCGCCAGCCTTCATACCTCCGGAAACAAATGCGCGGATCTCCCTGACCGATTCCGACAATTGATTCCGACGACGTCATATCAATAGACCGGGCAGATCAAATCCAAACGCCATCTTTCTAACGTTACGTCGCTGTGTACTTCGGTTCCGGTACACATTGTATCTACAAGTAATAATTGTAATAACGACATTTAAGAGATGTACTCTTACTCTAGTACTTTGATTTGGACAACCTTCTACGTGGTAATAATGTTTTTCCTCTGGAGGCAGAACAAAACGCTTTCACTAAGTTTGTCGAATCTAGTCACTATAGTTTAATCGCTAGGAAATAAGTGTCCTTATAATTTGATTAGATGGTAGCAATGTACTGATAACGATTGCAACTATTTCGATTAAATTAATAAGTTAAGTTAAATAAAATGTAAATTATTCAGTACAAAGCAGCAGTTTCATACTAAAACCCCTACTACTAAGTACTAGCGAAAAAAGAAAAACAAATATTATTCTTTATTTAAATTTATTTATGTTTATATACTTGTGTCGCATTATACTTATCCACTTATATTGAAAAAACCAATATTATTATACATGTGAAAAACACATCAGAAATTATAAAACTGCGGTGGTATTTTATTGTAGCTAATAAAACGCTTAAATGAAATTTCACGTAATTCCGTTATATTTTGAGTGACTTCAAACGTCAGCGACGCTCTATAATTTGTACAGTTCTTATATTCCAATTTGTGTTATACTGTTCACTTCACTGTTTAGTGAAGTGATATTTCTATTGTTTGTGCTTGCAAATAATAGAATTTATTTTACATTTTCCTTAAATATAATATATTTTACTCGTCTACTTAATTAACACCGCATCAATATTTGGTGCATAGCAAATTCCCCATAAGCTGTATGTCTGTATGTGATTAACTTTCTTAAAAGCTACAGAATGGACTTTATTGTGGGTTTTACCAATGGCGGATGCGGCTACCGAAGATGATTTTATATACCAATGTTATAAAGAGGAAACATTTGATTGTTTGTTATGTCTGATGAACATAGTTAGGGATCATCACGAACACTTCGACAATGAAACCGAAGGTGTGATAAAAGTAGCAAAGTAAGTGCTGACGTCACACGTCCCGGAATTATTGATAACCAAAGTAAGTGCTGACGTCACACGTCCCGGAATTATTGATAACCAAAGTAAGTGCTGACGTCACACGTCCCGGAATTATTGATAACCCGCTGTCATGATTTGAATGATCTGTCAAGGAGCAACGTGTAATGCTTTCGAGGTCGAAATTAAAATTTATAATATTTATATTTTTGTAAATCAATGAACGTTTGCCACGTTTTGTGAAATATGCGTGCGAAGCCTGGACGGGCTGCTAGTAGTTCATAATTTGTGAGGGTAACAATCCGACTCCGTAATCACCATTAAGTTATTCTTTAAGGAGTAGATTCCTTCAAAATCTTGATATTTTCCAAAGTCGAGGCCAATTTAATATACCGTTAACATCAACGGATTAAATTTGTCCAGCCAAAGGTCATCAGTTTGCGGCAGCCATAATTATGGCACGAGAATATCTGACTGGCCTTTTGGGCGCAAGACCATTATAGGCTATAGATCTGATGCAGTGCGCTTTTATTCCGACCGACGCACGCGAAGCGATTATTCGAATTTATTCGTTTAAATTCCTACCCTTTATGATATCCTGGTGTTGACAGTTCTTTGCAGAGCATGCTTTATATTAACATGCTGAGGTGATTTTAGAGTTCCGTACCCAAAGAACTTCACATAATTAATAACATAACGCTATTACTACGTCTTTAATACTTTAAACTGGGCAGAATACGGCAATTAACGGCGAGTATCTCTCACATCTTCGCGTCTTCGTTCGCCGTTTCGTTGTGTTGGCCGTATCGTTACAGAGCTCGCAGGAAATGTTGCATAGGCTAAAAGAATCATCCCGACGTATTGGCCTTAGGATGAACTTCGACAGGACAAAGGTCATGTTCAACGAACACGTTCGCCTTAGGCCAGTCAACGTGATGGTGCTATTTTCGAAGTCGTAGACGAATACGTATGCCCCGGGCAACTGTTGCAATTAGATGGACATAACTTCGATAAGGAAACCGATAGAAGGATTCATTTGGGTCGGGCAGCATTCCGGAAACTTCGTCACATTCTCACGATGCTTATACAGCAGAGCTTGAAGTCTTCAACCTATGCGTTCTCCCTGTGATGACCTACGGAGCTGAAACATGGCCCCTTAATTTAGGACTGGTCCACAAGTTTGTGGTAGCTCAGCGGGCTTTTGGACGTCCTATGTTGGATGTTTCTTTGTCCGATAGAATTCGTAACGAAGTCACAATGCAGAGAACTAAAGCTTTCGATATCACGTGAAGAATAAGCTCATTAAGTGGCAATGGGCTGGTCCAACACCCAGAAGACCAGATGGCAGATGGTCCTCAGGCTCTAGAGTGAAGGCCGCGTTCGGGAAAACGAAGTGTTATATACATTTACCAGATGGGCAGACGATTTCCGTGCAGTAGCCGGTCCGTGATGGATACGAGAAGCAGGTGATCGGCCGTCTTACCGTTCATTAAAAGAGACCTATGTCCTGCAGTGGACCGATAAGGTCTGATAATGATGACCTCATGAACCGTGATAGCTCGACAGTTGGAATTTCCATTTCCATAGATAATGTATTTCTGTTATTAGTAACATATAACAATACAAACTGAATATAATAAATATATTTTAGTGTTTTTAATACAACAACGTAATTTTTTGTAGATTTTTTTAGATCACCCCTTTGTGTGCGAGCCCGACTCGCACTTGGCTGGTTTTAATTTGGTCTTGTCCACATCTTCTTTTCTGGTGACATACTGGCTAGTCATAGTGATGATCATCGCAGCAAGTTTCCTGTGGCCCATTTAGGGGGAGGTTAACACGCCCACATGACAATTATACGTATGCCAAGTGACATCGGTGATTATCAAACAACTCGTATGCCCGCGTGTGCTAGAACAAACTTTGTACCAAATTTATTCAAAAATCAAAAAGAAAATTGTGGCGTACAGCAACCCTAAAATCATATCCTTGTTACTTTCATCGGTACCCTCCGGGTTGAAAATCCCCTTAAATATAAATTATTTACCCTTAAATATAATTATAATTATAAATGTTATAACGTTGGTGTTGCCAAAATTAAAAATATAAGAATTTGTAAGACTTTAAGGTTTTTATTTCCTTTCTCATTTATCAAGTATAGCAGTCAAGTTACTCGCAGTAATAGTGGATGAATAAGGCGTGATAGCTATAAAATTATAAATATAAATTATACGCTACATATTATAGAGAATTGAATTAAAAAAAATAAACTGATATAAAATATGAAGTACCAAATAAATTTGTAGATTGATCTCATGACTTTAAAAATTCTTTGAGTGCCGGACATCCCAAATATCAGGGGACTATACACAATATACCATGACGCTACGACTAAAAGCAGCGGGGTCCGCTGGCTATGGCATGAATCCGCGGAGCGCTGTGTTATGATGATTGAAAACTTCTAGAATTATCTAATCATATTAAATCATGTCTCAGCTTTTCTAACAAAAAGGAAATCGTAAATATGAAGCAGCAGAATGAGTGGCACAACCATGTAGACATTTCACTCTCGCCCGATGCTATCGCTGAAGATATTGTTGTACTTTACTGCCACCTGAACTAACCCATAAACAAGACACTGTTGCGTGCCCCACACATGTCGACTGAGATATGGGTACGTGAGACCAACTAAATACGTTTTTGCAGCGTTGATATATATGTTGTTTTAGGGTTATATTTAAGCTGAGACAGACGTATGTTAAACACTTTTTGCTTCGGAGTGTTCGTCGATTCGGAATATTTTATTATTTAATTTGTTAAAACTCTACAATTTTATGTTATTTTAATAATTAATATGCATATTCATATATTTGGTTTGTTAACTTTTGGAAAAATAAAGCAGGTCGACTGTACAGCTATGGTAGCAATGGGAAATCTAAAATTTTGATATATAATTCATCACATTTATAGATAACCTCTTACCTTTTGAAGGCGACTAAAACACGTCCTCATAAAATAAAATAAATGAAGGTGTTTTATTACAACTATAAATCGACGTTTTATATTATTTTGGAAACTATCTTATTTCACAGATTAGAAATTTGTATAATAAATACAAAATGTAAATAAAATTATCTTTCTAATTAATACTTCTATACTAAAACGTTACCTAAAATATCTTAAGGAATTTGATCTAATTATTGGCAATATAAAAGCAAGACACTAAAACCACACAATAGAATAATCAAAAAAGTGATAAGAATACATAAATCGTATCCAACCGTGGTTACTGGGTACATACTTCATCAACGCCGTACCTTTCCTTAATTGGCATTAGTCCAAAGCGAGAAACAATAGCGCTGGTTTTGATACCAGAGAAAGCCCCGTGAATTAGTGTACAGTTTATATTGGACTTAAAACGCCTCCGCTGCAACTTAAGGGTTATTGTAATGTTTTTTTCACGTGAAGTTCTTCATTTCATATTGTTATACTGCTGAGACTTGTGAAAAACAGTTTACCAAACAACTTGTGTGTTTTATTTTTATAAAAATTGTTTTGTTTGAAGGTTTTTTGACCTACTTCTCCCTTCATTGTACATTTAAGTATATTCTTGAACATGAACTCTATTCAATATAAAATATCGTGGAATATGTTCAGTTCTGTACCTATATATGCTATAACTGGTCTGTAAATGTAATAAAAAGTAATTTTAAAAATTAAACTGGCTTCACAAAAAATAACTTTAAAGTCAGTGCTTGCTTTAAATTTTTAAGCTTCCTTTCATATTTGTTAATTTTTAGTTTAAAAACTACACAACCGATTATTAAGATATCTTTGCTGCTCCCCAAGTTGAAGTAAATGTAAGTAAACAAAAAGAATGATCTAAATCAGATCAATATATACTAGATAGATACATGACAAATAGACACACCAATAAAATATTGTTTATTTATTTGGAAGCTTAACGAATTAATAATCTCCTTTTTAAAACTCGTTTAGTTATTATTTTCATATTCCAATTGTTTATAAACATGTACTTTATGACCGTTGTTTTGCGGGATCTGAAGCTGATTGACAAGTGTAAGAATATTAACTGTCAGAGACCAATTTTTCTTCTCTTTTTCAAAAATTTCTGAAATAGGGGGCAAACAAGCTGATGGTAGTGACTACTGATGCTCATAAACATCTGCAAGGCGTCTTACGGACCCATTGCCGGTCTTTAAGGAATAGGTATGCTCTTTTCTTGAAGAAGTATCGGATCGGAAATACTCTGGGAGGCAGCTGGTTCCACAGTATAGTTGTGCACGGTAAAAAAATGGCGTTTATGTCGCACTATTGTGGATTTACGGACATCAAGGTGATGGGCGTGGAACTCAGAGTTCTGTCGTGATGTCCGAAGATGCAGCTAGCATTACGCCTAACAATTGCTCGGAATACTCCCCACAAAAATACAGTAAAAGACGCACAGCGAACCGACATCTCTTCGTAGGACCGAAGAATCAAGCTGTCCGGAAATAGCTTGATCGTCAACGATTCACGCCGCTCTACGTTGTATGCGGTTAAATAAAACGAGCTGATAATGTTGGGCCCCTGCCAACAGGTGGGAGTAGAACTTCATATGTGGTTGGACCAGTGCCTTGTAAGGTGTAGCCGATGGGCAAGTTAGAACCCAGAACCATTCACGTACTTCAAGAGATGACTTAGGACTTAAACAGACGCACTGGTCATTTCTGATGAACTGATAAAGTAAACACGACTAGGGCGGTAAAAATGAAACAACTACTGAAGCGCTGCGCAAAGGTAGGTCACAGAAAAATTTTGTTTACAGGTGAGAAAATTTTTACTCTCTCGCTCAAAGCTCAAGAAAGCTTCCCAATTAATTGACAGAGTGCAACGTGGGCATTATCCGATTTCAAGAACGGTTCGGTGGGGTGTAATTTATGTCGGAGTGACTGAGCCATATTCCTTGTGGTAAAAGTTATTACGAGCAATTGGAGCGTTTCAACGACTGCCGATGTCCATGAACATCAGTATAATTATGCCCATTCATTGCCCTACTTTTACCTCTCCCTCCAATAGGCCGTTGGCTCCTCACAAACTGAACGAAACGCGACACCGTAGCTGTCACTTTACGGTATCAATGTATGACTTATGGTCAGTTTTAGAGAGAGAGTGCGTGCCTATATATAAATGGTCTCAACGTTTAAAGGATTGTACTGCAGCCAATGGAGACTACTTCGAATAAAACGTTTATATGTTTAATTGTTTTATATTTGTGTATTAAACTACCGTACAAGGAATAAACATACCGTAAAAGTAATAAATGTTGTTTGCAAGTGAACAAATATTTTTTCTTTGTTGCAATACTTATGGCAAGACTGGGTATAATTGTGTACATAGTCGTATGTGACAGTTGTGACCAGAGATAATGAATTTAATATCCGAACATACAAAAAGACCACGTCATCGGCTCCAATTAGTGGTTTCCGTGCCGGTTAATTGGTACATATTCATTTGCTTATTCATTAAACCGTTACCGAAGGGTCCGGACCAATATCAGTTTATGCAATGAGTTTTAATTGATTTTTTGTTACTGTTGACCCTCGGCGATAGTTTGGATAGCGGTTCCAGTTAATTCAACGTGTGTAAGTTTTAAATCGAAATGGCACCTATATATATATATATATATATATATATATATATATATATACCTCATATATATATACCTCACAAATAAAGTTTCATATACAACTTTATAATACTTGTGTTTTAGAGGTACAATGAAAGTTGAAATTATTAAATAATAAATATGAGGTTCACGTACATATTTTACACAGTAGATTTTATAAAATTTCTTTTCATCACCTTTGCTCATACACGCAAAGCATACGATACTTTCAATATGACTTAAAAAGTTTTATCGAAATTTATAGAACAACCAGAAGTCTCTATCTTTTAGAATGAATAAAGATAAATTATAAATATGACTGGATGATGTGTTTTATTATTCAAAATAAAATACTACCAAAAGTCGACTGTATAATACAACGGTAACACTTTCACAAATAAATCCGGCAACAAAGAATCTAAATAATTTTCGAACAAATAATTTACAACCACATCTTAAGTGAATATTTTTACTTCAAATAATATGCAAGTGAAACACAAAGACATCAGTCAAGGCCCGTTTCCGGGTAAGTTGGTTTGTGGTCTGTCAGCATGTCAACACCTTTTTGTGTCGTGTATTTCAGAGGTAATTTATACATGTTGTCTTTTGTCCTTGACTTTGCACTCAGTATATTTAATTTTCACTGTATACTCTACTTCGTTTAAGTAACTTTTTCCACATAAACTATGAATTTCAGTTATAATTTATTTAGAATATTCGCACTGTAATTTAATGTGCCTTTACGGTATTTATCGTGTGAAATGCTTACGACCTTCATGGTATTTTGTGCATATTTTTTTCCTCAAGTATTATGGCTTATTTAAATTCATGTTAACTATATATTGTCAAGTAGAATCAAAATATTTTCTGTAACTGTACTTTTGCGTAAAATACTTGACAAAAATAAATGTAAAATTAGATGATAACATAAAATATACTCGTTTCAATAGGGTTATATTTTTCATAGAAAAATTATAGTTTCATTCATGTATATCCTACCACACAGTCTGGGTTTCTGTCATTTGATCAGAATACGGAAAAATACCAAAATGGAATAAAAGTATTTCAGGTATTCCAAAAGAAACCTAAAGCTAGTGGAGAAAATGTAATCAATCAAATTTCGTTGGCGAATATACCTCTGTAATCGAATCTGGTGGCGGCATGTGACCCAGCTGTCAGCGACAAATGAAATTGCCACTAGTGGATGTAGAGATGTAGAGAGTATAGTCTCTGAATATTTGATATTGAGACGTGAAATGAAATATGGGTTAATTTACTAAAGATTTTTGAAGTAAAACTTTTTTGTGCATGCACTTTGTTATAGAGTGACCATACATACAGGTACGTAACGCTAAGTTCTTACTAAAATACGAATAATATTAGTATTTTCTCAGGTCTTGCTATCTTAGCAAATCCCTGTCAGAAGCCACATTCATTCATACTTACCTCCGTCCCCTGCACCTTTAGTTTCATATGATCTTCTCTGGTAGTTTTTCCATCTTTGCGTTTCTTCCAACAGTAACCATCACGTCGGTAACGCACTTTCTTCCGACTGTAGAGGAGCATAGAACCACTTTTCGGCCTGCAACAATAGCATAAAATGTATTGTTTCTTTTCTCATGTTTTAATTGAAAAATTATTGACCATTCTGGCCAATTGGATTCATGTTCTTACTAGCAATCAGCCAGAATCGCCCGTGAACACATTATGACTAAACGAACTATAAACTTAAACCTTCCTCGGGAATCGCTTTGTGTATAGGTAAAAACCGCATTATTAATACTTTTAAGAACTTTATTTTATATCAATACGAGTACATTAATCACCTCGTTGTTGACATAAACATCTATATTTACAAAAGTAAAACGTTGCATTCTTAGGAACTATTCTTTATGATCATTGATTGACAACGGATATTTGGTACTTAGGATAGGTTTTAAAATTGACATGATTCACAACGGATATTTGGTACTTAGGATAGCTTTTAAAATTATTAGTGAGAGGTAATGCCGTACTGCATGGCAGCCGAATAGTGCCAGCACTACCGGGTCACCTCTCCGTTACTTCTCTTCTCGCTACAGAGACAGCTATGCGGTCGTATTCCGTACGGTTTGTGAGATCCCATTAAAGAGGAGGAGAAGGAGGTAGACAATGTATAACAGTAATTCGGATAGCTGTGAGCTTTGGTATTCGTTGAAAGACTCCGAATACTCGTATGCTTAAAGCGTAAATAAAGCTCAGACGTCACCTATAAAGGCGGTATGGTGTAAGATGGTGCCACGTGCTGGCCCAAATCAGCTGAATTTCAACAAGAATTTGTGTCTTAATGAAAGTTCCAGGGCGATGTTTTGTGACTCGAGAGCAAGCAACAACTAGTATTGTTTTTACAAAGGGAACAAATAAATGTTATTAGTATTCGGTGACGAATGCCACCCGTGTTCAAAGGCGGGAAATGCTTTGAGGTGTTTGGCCAATTCAATAATGTTGGAGTACGAACTCGATGTTTTGCATCCCCCGTTTTTGATTCAACTAAAACTGTTAACGAAATGTTTGTAGCACGAAATAGTTCTTTCGATTCAAATATTGGCTCTATTTAGACTTGCAACAATTATGCATTTTGTTGGAAGCGAATTCATTGCTAGTTTAATACTGAAAGTATTTCTCACTTAGACGTTGCCAGATTCGAGTGACAGCTATACTGTCGCATTTTTGTGGCCTTGATAATTTTTTTTTTGTGTTTGTGAAAATAGTTTCATGAAATTAACAGGGGGTGAAAAAAGCCAACGCATTGGCATTTCCTCTGGTCGCGCAGATGTTTAAGATAAGTCCTTATCGCCTAGTGATTATACAAATAAAGTGATTGCGATAAATAAGCGTGTGCCATACATTACGATCAATATGATATCATCATCATCATCAATATCCCATCCGTCCGTGGGTCATCTTACTGGCGTGGGGAGGCCTACGATGATTACGGGTATCGAGGCAAACCTCATGACCCCAGTCTGTCCGCGAGGGGCAACTGTCCCCTCGGTGTTGGGGGCAACCCACTAGTGTTTGTGGGTTGTTGCGCACCGAGGAGCGCAGGCCGTACGGCCTGAATAGGGACGCGACCGCGGCCTACTGGCCTGCAGGTGTGGTGAGTGGTGAAATGTGGTGATATCTGAGTGTAATGTGGGTTTTGCGTGTGAGTAAATGATCCTCGTCTCGATCGCCGGGGCTGAGGACCCCTCTCCGCTTGGTGGATCACGGGATACGAGCTCACGCGGGTACGGCCGCCCGGCGGGTGGTCGCGCGTGTAGCGGGGCCAGGTCCCTCGGGTGGGCGTGCGGACCATTGCCTGCGGCACTGAACATGCCTCGAGACAATCGGACCACAAACTCACCGACAGACGTAGACAGGACGGCCCCCGTGATGACCCGCAGGGATATGCTCTGCTGAGCTTGCAGACGCTTCTTCTGGCTCGGGCAGGTGAGCGCGTACCATACCGGGGCAACGTAAGTGAGCCGCGATCGGATGTATGTCTTGTCCCCAGATATCCCCAGTTTCGTGCGTAGTGAAAGCACGGATGCGAGCACTGGTCGCGGTAAGGCGCGGGCTGCCCTCGCCTGATTGATCGCTCGATCAACCTGCGAGTTCATCCGCAGCGTGCGATCAATGACCCGACCCCAAAACCCGAGATACGCGACCGGTGACCTCCAAGACAACTCCTGGCCGCCCAGCTTTAGCCGCCCTGGCATGCTGCGCCTTGTGTTGACGAACAGGGATGCCGTTTTCTCCACGTTGACGGACATCCTCGACGTCGAGCCACTCCAGCAGTCGATCCAGCAGCCGCTGCATTCGCCCGACTGCCAGCTCCGGTTTTCGGGACGAGGATATGTAAGCGCTGTCGTCTCATCATCATCAGATATAGGCATCCTGTAGAGAGCGCCACAAGTCACGGTCACGAGCCACTTGCATCCAGCGGCTCCCCGCCACCTTAACCAAGTTGTCAGTCTATCGGATAGGAGGCCGTCCCACACTCCGTCTTCCAGTGCGGGACCGCCACTCGAGAGCCTGATGAACATACCAATATGAGATGTGTACTAATAAGTATTATTTTAATCTAATTACCCCTAAATTATAAGCTACCATAGATTGCGTATACGATATACAAATAACTATTATTTTCATCTAATTACTACTAAATTGTACAAATACCTTAGATTAGATGCGGACAGCGTGAACAAGCCGCTTGGGCGTCCATTGTATAATGTCTGCTTCCTTCTCCCAACCCTCCAATGGACCAAAAGACTGTACGAAATACGATATAATAGCTCCTACTTTGCAGCGAGTATTATAGGTATATGGTACTTTTAGTGCATGAGGGAGAGGCACCTCCGTGGTCGTGGCAGCCCAATGTAGCATGAGCAAGAGTTGGTATTCCTCTTAATAAATGCTTAAAAGTAATTATATGTGTATTCAACATCTGGTACATTGAATAAAAATTTGAAAAAATAATTAAGGTTAGATAAAGAGAATTAAAAGTGTTTTATAACATATGTCATAACAAGAATACACAAGGTAAGAGAAACACATTTAGTAAGAGGCAGTGACCTAGTGCATTGCAACATCTCCGTAAAGCGACAGCTGCGTTTTTATAAAATAGAGGGCAACGAACAATCGGAGTCTTTCTACGACTACCGACACCCATAATCATCTTACTTCAGACAGCGCATAAACATCTGCACAAACAAAGGATATAAGTATATTTTGGAGGAGGTTTTGCCATGCTACATAGGAGGAGGTAGTGTCATGCATAGTCATGACTCTCTGAATTGGGTGGGCCGGCACGACCAAGGAGTTACCTTTCGTTCACATAATAGCGCCGCAAAGTGACGTCTTCAGTGTCGCGTTCCGTGCGGTTTGTGAGTAGCCGGTTGCCTAATGTAGGGGAGGAAGAAGGGCTACGCATCGGCATAGTAATTATGTGGACGTTCATGGGCGTCGGTAGTCGTAAAAAGGCTCAGCTTTCTCGTTTGCCTCCCTATTCTATAGAAAAATACTCTGCCCGTCTCCAGTTGCAATCTTCTAAGTTGGATCAAAAACATAATTCCTATTTATTATATCATCATATTGAATTCAGATGTTTTTGACAATAACGCTAAATCTTTAGATCTTGCCGAGAGTTACACAAGCAATTTTTGTAAATAGATTTTTTTATATCTCGCCTTTTTAAGACTCTTCACATATTACTAAGGTTTATTTAACACAATTTACGGTAGATTACAGTTTTACTACACATATAACCTATAATTAATAGTAAATTAAACGTATAACAAACAACACAATAACGTATAACAAACTCAACCACAAAAAGTGTTCGTAGCATGTTTTAATTACGTGCCCTGGCTTCGGCTGTAGGTACATTATACACAAACTAAACGTATATCGTATGTAGGGTATTGGTCTATCCATGAGAGAAACCGCATGAAAATACGTTCAGTATATTTTTAGAAAATCGATCACATACAGACAGATAGCTCTTGGCAACTTTGTTTTATATATCAACATGTGCTCAGCACCGCTCACGTTATCAAGACGAATGTAGCCACCTATAGAGTTATGAAAGTGGAGGGGCAAGGCAGGTATGTAAGGATCGTGACATGTGGCGCTCCGTTCTCTTTGTCTACCCCATTAGGGAACTGGCGTCATGATGTGTTATTGTTGTTGTTTATCTATCTACTTCTCATACGTTGAGTGTCAGAGAACATAAAATCTAGATCCACACATACGCTCGACGACCGGCTAGCTCAATTGGTAACATGGCGCTTAGTCCACGTGTTACGCCAGAGGTCGCGGGTTCGAATCCCGCCTAGGCCATGGATGTTTATATATGTGTTATATGTATGTCTATATTAAAAATCTTAAATATGTAAGATTCTCTCAATTTATAAGGATATGAAATATGTTTCCGTGGTTTAGTATCTGTAACACAAGTCCTTACGGTACTTAGCACAGAGCTAGGGTGACCTGGCGTAATAAGTCTACAATATAATATCATATTATTATTATAACACACGCTCGTAAAATAATCCCCAACGCAGGCATGTAAAAAATAAACTTTGAGTTTATATTGTGCTTTACCATCGATGCCATGAAGTTACGGCTACTCTACCAAATAAAAATAACCGCACAATAAGTTAGCACACGCAGACGAGCAGACTCTCTTTCTCCAACATCGCTGATGGATGCTGAAATGGATTTGGCATCGCACTTGGCAAGCGAAAAGCGGCCCGTATAAACAGCACATTTAATCATTTCATCTGAATTCGCGCCAATATTAAGAATATTGAGTGTGGATTGTTTATAGTTCGAGGTTATAATTAATTTTCGTGTTTCATCGTTTTTTGTATCGCTATCAAATTGAGCACGCCATTTTGTTTTTCGTTGTCTTTGCCAAGAATGAGAGACGTGCGAGGAGATCGCCACCTACTTACGTTTATTTACAATGTGATCTCTACTTTCAGGTAATATGTAGGAGCATTGATGACAATAGAAAATAATCTATACTATAGTGTTATGCAGCTGAAGGACTTATTTGCTTGGTTGGTCACATTATTCTTAGGAATTATTGTTCCTATTTGAAAAACTCTTTTACTGTTTTATAGTCCATTTGCCGAGGAAGGCATATTATCTCGCTAGTGCTAACAGGAGCGCGGCGTTGCTCGTAAAATATATAATTAGTTAATGTTTATTTGGAAGCAAACATCTTGCATTAAAATTGCGTAAATGTTTTACGTTCATTGAGCTTTTACTGCTTACAGCCGTGCGTGCATGCATTGTGAGTTATCAAGGGCCCATTGGCAGGGGATGGCGGGAAGAGATTAACACATCTCTGACTGCTTGTATGCCCAAATTTATACTTGTTAACAGTTATCTGTTTGATTGTTTTACTAGTGTCTCTCTACATATATACCTAATTTACACTAGTGCAATGAAAAATCACTATTTTGTTCTATTGGTTTTTCATCTTTTACGTGGCGTACTAATATAAAACTAGCGCCAGTTTTTAAGTTAAATCTTAAACAATATAAGTGTAAAAATCGTTTCTCTTAATTACTAACATCATACCGCAGTTTCATCCGCGTAACTCCTATTGGTCGCCCTTTTCGATAAACAGTCTATTCAACACTAAAATAATTAGTTAATTCGAGCTGGTAGTTCCAGATATTAGCGCGTTCAAAACACAAAGAAATTCTTCATCTTTATGTTATTAGTATAGATTTTCAATAAAATAATCATATTGTATTTATTGATGCTATAATTGCACATATTTGTATTTTTATAGGGATAATTACTTAATAATTAATAAGGTTTAAAAATTCCTTCAATAAAAAGTAATAAATTATATATATATGTATTAAAACTGCACCCTACTTCACCTGTAACTGCACCCTACTTCACCGGTAACGCAAATATTGCTTTCACTACAACTATCCGTCACATCCCGACGTCCCGCATAAATATCGATAAAATTGGTAAATTTAATATCAATAATAAATAAAACATGTTGACACGTAGTAATATTTTTTTATTTAACACCTCTATATTTCTTATTAAGGACATAATTCCAACAGTATCGGACGCTGTACCGATTTTCCATTAATGATTTACCGACCAGCCGTCGCTACGCAGATAAAACAAACACGTTATATAACATAAATTATCGTTAGCGGGTTCCGCGGTGGGGATACTTGTCTCAACGCTCCGCAGTAAATAAAACGTGTACTTCGCCTAATATTACGAATTAATTGTATGAACAACATACCTCCATTCCAGATCCTTTTTGGATTCTAGGGCAAGAGGCGTTATAAGTGTGACGTCAATGTCTCTGTGTGTGTGTGTCTGTTTATGGCATCGTATCTCTCAATAATAAGGGTTTTTTCATTCGTAAATTTCTTATTTATTATAAGAAACTACTCTTACGGATTTTACCGCGCTTTATTTTATTATTAAACCAGCCTGACGATCAAGAAGCTTCATAGAAACTATGATCACGGATGGACTGAGATGACAGAGATGAGAGAGATGCCACAAGCTATTATAAGTACCCGAAGAAATATAATTATTATAAGTACCCGAAGAAATATAATTATTATAAGTACCCGAAGAAATATAATTATTATAGGTACCCGAAGAAATATAATTATTAACTAGTTCCGATTAAAGAGATATGAGCTGCTGAAATGTCGAGCTTGTGAAATAATGCGCGATAAAATCCGTCAAAATATTTAATTGTAATGAGTAACATTCGCGTAAACTTAATACATGTTACCTATGTTTAGTAAAATATATAAGCCAATATACTGTATATAACTGAAATGCATGCGAATAATGTACCGGTACAAATGAGCACCCAGAGACTTTTAATGACCCATAAATGTCGACATAATTTTTATATAGACGTGCCGCCCACCAGCTACCCATAAAACACTTAATACTGCAGCACAGCTATCACGTCTACAGACTGTCCGCGGCATCATATAAGCGGGAGATACCTCTCGGGACAGTTGACTCCCAATTCAGCTAATAGTAACTTGATTTAAATTGAGTATCTCTGCTGAAATCGTAACCATAACACCTATAGCTTGTTTCCCGTTAGCTAATAACTGTATTGGCTTTGGAAGCTTAACATCGACCTGAGAACTACAAGGTTTACTCGTGCGGGTTAAAGCTATTTAGTTGCAACATAATTAGTAGCTAACATAAATTAACCAGTCAGGAGGTGTATTAAATTTATGCTTCAAACAAAAATCAATGCAGCAGCAGCAATGGGTTTTAGCAATATTCTAAGTTGTTTTAAAATATTTTGTTGTTTTAAATAAATTTCAATGTTGAACTTGAGACCTATTTAGATCTCATTTTTATCGTTGAATTCAACAATCAATACATATCATAAGACTAGCATCACCCCGTGGTTTCACCCGCGTAAACTTTATACTATTAGTCGGTAAAGATTAAACTTGGCTATTATTATTTTACGTTTATGTTTTCAATATTTGTTTATATTCAGCTAGTAAGTTAATATGTAGATGTTCATTTTCGAGCGTGGCCGATCCTAGTTGGATACTATAACACTATTCTACTGACCTAACAAGTAAGAAGATATTTGCTTATATACAAATGTTGAATGATTTACGAATGCTATTAAAATAGTAAGAGGTAGTGCGATGCTAAATTGCAGCGGAATTGGGCCAGCACGACCGGGGAGGTACCTCTCGTTTACTCAATACCGCCGTAAAGTGACATATACGGTGTCGCGTTTTGGGCGGCTTGTGAGTAGCATCGACATAGCAATTATGCTGATGTTCATGGGCGTCGGTAGTCGTATATGGGCACTGATTACTCGTCTATCCCCCTATACTATAAAAAAAAAATTGGAGATTTCCTCAACTTCTTAAGGGAGCCATCAGGCATGATGACATGGGGTGCGCCCGTCACATCCTGCATCTACCACATGAAAGAGTTAGAAAAACTTCAATGACTCATATCAGGACTCCTCTCCTCGCCCTTCTGCGTACTTTAAACTCTTTGTCCTGCGGTGTAACCTATTAGTTCCTCGTTTCATTGTATTCGACGCCATAAAACACACCAATATTTCGCTATCTGAACGAAAACTGGTAGATTCATGAGTGGCTGACTAATAAATCGCATATTGAACGCATAAATCACCGGAATGTTAGTTTTTTTGTGAGACTTCGACGATCCGTCAGCGCGATTAACGATTGTGTCCACGGAGAGGTGTCGCAAATAGACAGGATATTTGCGAATATGTTAAGAGCATGAAATTTTCGAGTGCAAGGGACCACTGTACATGGCCTTATTCATTCGTAATAGAAATTAGTTTAGTGTGTTTGTGTGTGTGT
>JAFELO010001078.1:92874-103499 GCA_017140195.1 Eumaeus atala | reverse complement strand
TATATGTATATGTATATATACATATATATAAGTTAAATTCACTATAAATATTTATTTCGTACTCAATTTGTCCTGTCGCTGAATTTCAGTTACGGCGGCAATTTCGATAGAGACTAGTGAAGTGTGCAGGACACCACTAACTTCCCTACTTTGGACTGCTATTAATAATTGAAAAAATCGCAATCACAGCTTTTGGTCCAATCCGGTCTCGAAGTTCCCGCACCATCGTTTACTTATTTGTCAAGCGTGTTGTTGTGACTATATAGTGTAAGCCGCGATTTCTTAAAGAGCTTCACTAGTCGTATTTGATTTGACTTTTACCTTCATAAACGAAACGGCAGGGCCGAACAAGAAGAACCTTACAACCTATAATTTAATAATTTATTAAATAGTATAGAAATAGCCAATGTAATTTTGTAAATCATAAATTTGCAGGATTAAAAATTCCCAGCTTAACAAAAAAAGGAGAATAGCACGATTACTAGAGTAAAAAAATATCCGTTTGTAGATCAAAATGAATTCAAAAGCCGTATATTCATTGCATTCACTTTTGCATAACGATTATATCAATGATGTTTGGAAGAAAAACTTTGATTACGACAGCTGTTACGAGCTGTTTAACCGAGAATTTCTCCTTCTGACAGCTGAAAACAGGTTTCAAAACTGTCAAAAAATTTAGGTCGTAAGTTCGTAGCTGGTAATTTTGTGTGTTTTTTTTTTACGTTTTCCATTTTCGTTCCACCTTACCACATCGCATGCTAGCGGATCGCAATTAATGTTCG
Source organism: Eumaeus atala (assembly GCA_017140195.1). Taxonomy (NCBI): domain Eukaryota; kingdom Metazoa; phylum Arthropoda; class Insecta; order Lepidoptera; family Lycaenidae; genus Eumaeus; species Eumaeus atala. The sequence goes on along the minus strand of JAFELO010001078.1, from coordinate 102,717 downwards.
TATCTCTGTGGTGTCAGCCATGCTAATTCAGTGGCTAGAATTGTTTCGCGTGCTCCAAGAACTATTGCCGAATATAAACACCGTTTTAGTTTTAAACACATGATTCAAGTTTACCTACCGGATAACTTTATATCCTAATGCAAATTATAATCTACTGATTGCCGTTTACGCATCTGAAGAGAGCGGAAGATGCTACGCCGTCGTGTTTTATGAGGAATTTAAGACAAAGAAAGCTCCACCAACAATAGCTCTCCAAGTTTTGTTGATGATCACGATGGCTGTTGCTGAACGCCCAAGAATGTGGTGCTCACCTAATCCCACTATAACACTTCAGTGATAACATTAATCTATAACATACGTCACACATGAGTCAATTAGTGAAGTTAGTAATTAACTAATCAGGGTAACGAGGCTGGCGGCTAAGTAATGGGGTATTAGCATGTGGCATTATCGTGACTTGGGGTTCTGGTATTTACATTATGTTCATCAGCTCGTTGGGGGCTTGAAGTGCGCTGCGTGGCATAATCGTAATGGTTTAACAAGTAACTTGAAATATTTTACAAGGAAGCAAGCGTACTTGTCATTGCAGTCTTATAATGGTTTTCCCTTTCGATTGTGGAGGAAAATGGTTATTTCATCGTACACCTATTTTCTTCTGATTAAATTCGTTACGGGTCTCAAGACAGTTTTTAGCTTTTTCCTCGGGTTCCCAGCGATCACCTCAAGAGTCATTTTGCTGGCCACTCTCAAGCCATTTTTTTGTTGACGCGGAGAAACACATTTACGCATCTTGACTGGCNGGGGGGGGGAGCAGTGGTGTGTGGGGCTGGTGGCACATTATATAGGCCGAATTCCTACACAAACCACCGCGAGTGCCACCAGTGCCGCCTCTTTTGAGGTGCCCCGGAACAACAAATCATCAGGACACGTCGACGGCTAGTCAGCCCCCGAAGGGACCGACGCCACCTCCAAAGATGGTGTTGTCCCGCACCACAGCACAACCCCACCGACTTTGGGACAGCGCAATGGGGTGAGGTTCTCGTCCTCGCCCCTTGACCCGTGCGTAAAGGCACCACCTCCTGTTGCTCTTAGGTCCCCTCTTAAAAGAAGAGGGGTACCGAGAGCGATTCCTACTCCTGATCTTTAAGCCCCATCTTCTTATAAGAGGGCTACAAAGATCCCCCTTGATTCAATTGGCTTCGCCTGGGTTCACCCCAGGCGACTCAGCCCCACCGCCACGACAAGGCCTAAACCATGGTGGTGCCACTCTCAATCCTGGCGACACATGAGTAGCAGTGGTGGGAATGAGTGGTGGGATAAGTCCGTTAAAAAAGAGATAAGCCTTGGGTTCACACTACTTAATGTATACTTATTCATTTAAATTGACAATTCTCCTCTGCTCCTTGTATACTAGCTGTGCTATGTGGTTTCGCTCACGGGAAATATATTCTAAGTCCTTCATTAATTCGAAATAAAAAATATGTTTATGTACTCCCAGACTGTAGCGCCAATCTTTCATATTCCGTATCCGTTATTCTCGCGTGAAGGAGTATCAAATTTTAATAGTTGCTACACAGCGCTCCCGATGACAATGTTTTTGTCTGTTCAGGTGTTATAAAGATCTTACAAAGATGACGAATTTTTTTAACCGAAAGCGACAGAATAATGGTAGTGTTTTTTTCAAGTGAATATAACATTTGGGCATCGTTTTCTTATTTCTCTGTATTCTACAATCGATGCCATTATTGTTGTCATGTCAAGCAACGCAAGTGTTACAGTTAAGACGTGTTACAAAGGTGGATAATGATTCTCTTTATTTCAGTAAGGCTAGCTTTATTGAATATCGTATAACGCCAAACTCTCTCTGGCGCAGTTTCACTCCGGCCCACCACAAAATAGAACGGCTCTGTTTTCGAAAATGACTAGCCGTAATCAAATACGGCGGTTTAGATAATCCGAGTGCGACATATACATAATATAGATATTCTCTGTTACAGCCTGACCTGCTTGACGGATTTAGAACATATCGTTGGATTCGTCTTAATAATGCGAGTGACGCCGGGCACATTACATACATTTACTAAGAAGTAGTGCCCTGTATTGCAGCGGAATGGGGCCGGCACATGCTATAAAAATAATATATACAATATTTATTAAGTAGTAGGCTTTTATGGTTTTTAAATTTATGCTAGGTTACATATGCTCAACACATCTAATTCTTATTTTTTTTTAACCCTAAAATGAGAGACGATATCTATTTGTTTTATATTGTGACTGTGGCCTATTGCAGGTAGGGGGAAAGAAGGGCCACACTTTGCCATAGTAATTATGCGGATGTCCATGGGCGCCGGTAGTAGTTACAAGGCTCAGATTGCTCGTCTGCCCCTTATACTATAAATATTGTATACTACAAATTTTTATTACTTATAGGAAACCAAGCACTGGTGCCAATTACGATAACGCGAGTACTTATTATGTGGAAAGAGAGACTTTGGAATTGTAAAAACACATAATATATCTATCTGTATGCGAACGATCTTCACAAAACCGACAAACTTGGATTTCTAGACGGTCACCTTTGGGTCGATCGATTGTCGAGGAACGTGTAAGTCTATACTTTGTTAAGGTAACAATGCAAGTGGATCGCTGGTAAAATGATAAAAAAATATATGACTGTTGCCAACAAGATGAGAAGTACAGAAGTAATTAGGAAAACAAGAGTGCCTAAGCAAATTTTGTTTTATGCTAACACTCCATCTACTTAGCGTGATCTTAATTTTAACCTATTTCAATTTAATAATAGTAATTTTGTAATAATATACACGGCGGCCATCTCTATAGAGGATAGCTACTGCACAGGGCATATTAGTGCACAGGAATGCCCCGTTCCCTCATCCTCCTATTCCCATGGGACGGCAATCCGACACGAGCGGAAAGAAATCAGGCCCAGGACCGACGGCACACCGCCAACCCCCTGAGTTCGGACAGTTATTAGAAGTTGAAAAATTGCAAAGACACTTTGTTTCGACTCGGGATTCGAACCCGTGACCTCACGACAATGGTTGAAAATGTTTATCATTAGACGCCGACTAGGCCGTTAAAAATTATACATTTAAGTAAAAGGAAAATGACGTATCTGGAGCTGTCCACGTCGCAACAAGATTAAAACGTCATGAATGATTAAAAAATCACGCTCCCGCGTTTTTAATAGAAATATCAAAGTTAAAATACGTTTCTCACGTTCAATTACAAATTAGCGCCAACTCGGTGAGTAATTACCTACACAGCCTGAAAGAAATGCGATTGCAGTGACAAATTACTTTCTTGGCTAATGACCATATTTTTATAGTTTTGAATTATGTACTGCCTTTTATGTATATTACTGGTGTTTTGAATGAAATCATTATGAGCCATTGAAGTAAAAGCTTAACATTTCCACACAGGAGACGGACGCACAGTGGCCTGTGCGTCCGTCTCCAAACCGAAGAAACCTCTAATGATTATCTCTTGTGCTACTACAACGATTTTAATTATTATTCGTACATAAATGTAACTTCATCCTACATAAAATAAAGGCAATTTTATTTCGAATAACTAAAAATGTGTTCTTTTTATTGCCCCAGCAACACATGGCCCGTGTATCTAGTACCTTAATATTCTATACATATTATTTATCTAGACTTATTAAAAAGGGAAATTCCCAAAATCTGTCTGTCCGTATGTAATCGATTTTCAAAAAATCTACTAAGATATTTTTATACGGTTCTTGAGGAAGATAGTGTATAATGTGTTAAGATCCCTGTATTTGTGTATGAAGTCTAAGCGGACATTCATGTATGAAGTCTAACACATACATACGAGAAATCGGATCCTCTCAACGACTACCCCTGAACATCGGCATATTATTCCGATGCGCTGGCTTCCTTTTCACCCTCTCCAATAGGCCACAGTCTACTCACAAACCGCACGAAACGCGTCACCGTAGGTGTCACTTCACGGCGGTATCAAGTGAGCGAGAGGTACCTTCCCGGTCGCGCCGGCCGAATTCCATTGCATAGCAGGATGAAGTGCCATGCACCATGCAAGGTACTACCTCCTCATATGCAGCATGGCACTACCTCTTACACAAAATGCATAGAAAAAAATCTAAAATATACTCATGAAGCTCAATAAAAATATACTCAACTAACGTAAATTAAGAGTTAATATCATAACAGCCCTGGCCGATGACGTCATTAGGTGTTCCGCAAGGCAACGTATATTTTTTACCCAACTATGTCAGAAGGAGGGTACTACTTCTTGAGCCTATGTATGTATTATTAGATTTGTACGTTCCCTACAGATTTCACAGCAGGCGGTGTCGTTAGAATCATCATGATAAGGCACGTGTCATTGAACACTTTTAAAGCCTACAATTGTAAAGTTTTACAATTTAATGTTCAAAAAATAATCATAACGCTCGTTTAGAAGCTTTTCTTAGGAAATATCGAATTAAATTTAATAATATATAAATACTCTATAATTTTCTTACATTTTTTTATATCTATACTAATATTATAAAGAGGAAACATTTAATTGTTTGTTTGTTTGTTTGTATGCATTGAATAGACTCGGAAACAACTGGACTGGTTTAAAGAAATCTGTTACCATTAGAACACTTTATTATCTGTAATGAACATAGGCTATATAACATTTTCTAAAACGTTAGAGGAGCTTAAATTATATTACCAAAGGTGTGAAAAAATATCAAAGTAAAGCATTATATAACTGCAGAAATGATTCGACTACTAGCTGTCTCAACGGACGCTGTTCTGTCATAAATTTAATTTATTAAAAAAAGTGTAATATTTTTTTTCCAACTTTAACACAAATTTTATTTTATTTTTTTATATATTTGGAGGCCGAAATTAAAATTTGTAATTTTATACTTATGTAAATCAAGGAATTTTGACATATTTCGTGAAATATTCGTACGAAGCGGGAGATCTAAGCAACTATAACACCTGCAAATTTAAACAGCTAAGAACAAATTTTAAAAAACTCGGATTTACTTGAGGGTGCGTTTTTGGGGTGGAGTTCCCAATTGAAACCGCGGGAGGCTACTAGTCTTATATAATACAAATAACTGCAACAGTTTACCTAGGAGAGTAAGCTTTCCTCTCACGATGGTGCATGTAACAGATTTGTACTCTAATTACGATAAAGTTTGATATTTTAAGTTTGATATTTGAAAATATCCAGATTACAGTACAGGAAGTTACCTCTTAGCAAGAATGACATAAGCGACTGCATTGTTGCCGTGTCGCGGGTGTCGCACACACACACAAGAGAAGAAGGGCAATACAACTGCATAGCAATTGTGCAGATGTTTCCGGGTGTCAGTAATCAAAATAAAAAAAAATAGTAACAATCATTATGCTATAAGAAAAGGTGAGAACATTCGTAACTAACATTATTTCCATAAAATAGTAAACAATATCGATTTAAATACAATTTGAAAATATATAAAACAATAAAAGGGAACGCATAAAATAAATTGTGAACAAATGTACTGTCCTCCTGTTATTTTCAATGGCCGTTTTATTTTCGTTAAATAATATTAACACAGTACATAATCCCCTCGCAATGAACGGCAAACGATCGACGCCTCGCATCTAGGGTTGTCACTTGTTAGAAGTCCGATACTATCGAAGCTAATATATTGATGCTTATATCAATTTTACTGTTATTATGATAAATTATATTTCATACAGAAAAATAATTACGATAGTCGCTGATCAGACTCTCAAATAAAAAGATTGTGGACTTGCTAGGTGTCATATGTTACCCGGCTTACTTCAGAAGGAGGGTAATATTTTCCGAATGTATTTATATATGTAAATTGCTATCCTCCTTGTTCCAACATGTAAGGCTTGATGTTATTTCATCCTAGGTACTGTTTAATTCGTCTTTTTTCGTACCTAAACTTATGCTGTGGAAGCGATGAGAAGCCCAATATAGCGCCATCGGATTGCTATGAGTACTCGTCTGGTGTCGAAACTAGGATTAGAGTCGAGAAAAGAAGATTTCTCTTTATAAAGCGAGTGAGACCATTAAAATATATTTGAAGAAGTCCGGGTTTTGTTATTCTATTTAGTGTTAGTTAATTAGACAAGAACTACTTAGCAGAATAGAAACAACTATTCTTATCTATCATAAATATTATCGATAATATGGCATCGATATATTTTCCATCATTAAACCTTGCATCCCTACTCACAGCCAGTCAACTGTGGCGGCTTCGAGAATGATGTCTATTAACAACATATAAATGAACTCTTTAGTGGACAGTATTTACAATATTTACTTTGCTCCTGATATGTTGACGTCAATACTCAATTTACTGTAACGTCGTACATTGAAAATTACTTATAGCATCTAATGTAGAGATGTAAAATCGGAAAAAATTATGGTTAACTTTTTTATAACATCTTCTGACGACTACAGCTGCCCATACTCATCAGCATAATTATCATGCGTATGCTCTGCCGTCTTCAGTGTCGCGTTACGTGCGGTTAGTCAGTAGCCAGTGGTCCGTTGGAGAGATGAAGATAAGGCAGCACATCGACATAGTAATCATGCGGATGGTCTTGGGTGTTGGTAGTTAAGTCATTCCTTCATCATTATTTTTATATGTCCGATCCAACGCAGCATGCCCCTTCTCATTTTCTATTTACTAATATATAATATAATTGATGTCTTAAGTATATACTGAATCGTCGGGATAGTTAATTAATGATATATTAACTCTTCGGATAAATGCGTTCAAAGAAACAAACGAACAAAAAGCCTCTTCGTCTTTATTATATTAGTAGAATGCCATAATATACTTAGTTTAATTTACCAAAGAATCTCCCCGGTATGTATCTTAACGTTTTAGATTTTAAAACCTTTTCTATCAATTAGGGAGGACGTCGGATCGCGGAGTGCATACAGATGGTATCGATCGGCTGCAATTTGCGAGTACCCTGTAGAATATAAAGCGATCTTTGATTTAAGTGTTATTCTGTTTCTACACACCACTGCCTAAAAGGATGTAGCTGATTAAGAATGATATTCGTGTTATCACCACCCAGCAGAATTCCACTGCTAGGCTTTAGTACTTAGTAAGTTTACTTAAAATATTGTTTTTTTTTTTCTTTAAGATTAGTTGGGCAAACTAGCAATCGGAACCTTTTTACGCCTACCGACGCCCATGAACATCCACATCATTACTATGTAGATACTTTGCCCTCCTTCACCTCCCGTCCCAATGGGTCACCGGCTACTCACAAACCACACGAAACGCAACACTGAAGATGACACTTTACGGCGTTATTATGTGAGCGAGAGGTACCAGCCGGTTGTGCCGGCCCATTCCATTGTGTAGGAGGATGTAGTGTCATGCACTGCGCATGGCATTACCTCCTCTTAAATCGTATTTGTTTAGTAAAACATTGGTTTGTTAGCTGTAATGGCCTGCAGAACTCGTGATTTTAAGTGATAAGTGATTTCAGTTGGACGAAGAAACTAATCAAAGTATATTTTTTTGTTTCTAGTTGATGGAGTATTTATTATATTGTCACTTCTTGTGAAAATCTATAACAGTATTTGGGCGCGCGCGCTTAAGAATGTTTTGTGTTTTTACTAGGATGATTCAGCTACGAGGGAGCTAGAGTAAGAAGTAGTGTCATGCTGCAGCGGAATTGCCTTGTATTGCTCGCTCGCAAGACACCGCAAAGTGACAGCTATGCTGTCTGTCGCGTTCCGTGAGGTTTGTGTGTAGTCAGTGTCCCATGAAAGGGGAGGAGGAAAGGAGAGCAACGCATCTGCAAGACAACAATAATAAGGGCGTCGGCAGTCGTCAATAGTACGCATAAAAAGTACAACAGTACTCGTCTACCACCTACAAGTTTCTATAGTCTGAGTCTATTCTAAATATTATATTCGGCCGGATTCGGCTGTGATGTAATAGTAATTAGCCGGATTCGGCTGTGATGCAATAATAGTTAAGCAGAATTCGGCTGTGATGCAATAACAACAAAAAATCTCTTGCAGATTACATGTGGTTACAAGCTGCTTCCGCGGTTTTACCGACGCGTTTTTCTTAAATGGAGTATATTTACATACACGATGAAATTTTCCAACCGATGTTCGTATCTGGCTGATCAATACTACTGGAATTATATACCGAAGTATCACAGCGTCTATACGATACACATTATAAAACACAAATAAACTAATATGTCCAGCTTAGTGATAAAACATAAAACTTTTTTGACATGTTAGTATCGTATGAAATTTGACGTAAAATGGTGATTATTTATTTTATTTCATGCGGTTTGTAATAGCGCTAATGTCCAAAAAGGGGTTGGATCAAACATACAAGCGCATTCACAATTATAACATTAGTAGAAGAGTTCACAATTCACTCACCCGGATAACCTCAGCACCTGTTCTTATCTAATGAAATACACAATCAATTTATTATCTTAACATGTATGTAAGATATTTGTAAACGAAGTGCAGATACTTCCTTTAATTTATGCTTGTTTTTAACAATTTATATGTAAACTAATTTAAATCTAGGGAGCCGTATATCATATTGAATAAATAAACATAGAATACAAAATATGAATGTTATGTTGATAAAAAAAAGGAATAGAAATTGGAATATTAAATAAATAGTGACTGGTAAATCCATTGTTTTAAACGTTGTTTCTCCTTTCAGGTGAGTTATAAGTACACATTATTATTGTTTAAAGAATGTTTTGTAAAATGTTTTGTATAAATAAAACTCATCTATTCAGGGCAACGCAATTTTGATTGTAGTTTTATTTTTCCTGGTATAACAATTCTGTTATATAATTATTAAATTATAAACCTATTATGAAACAACATTTAAACAGTAGTTTTTCGGATTCATGCTCAAAGCCAGTGAAGATGTGAAAACCAATATTATATGTGTAACGACAATCACGGATTTAGATGGCCGAAGCTTTGCGCTTCCAGATACGTTACAACCTGCAGGATTGCATGATACACTAGCACAGATCCAATTTTTTTCGAAAGTAAAGACTACACTACAAAGACGGCATGAGAAACGACAGGTGTGGATACCCATGAACCCGGATTTGAAAGCGGTTTCTTGTGATAAAGATGGAAATAAACAATTTATGGGGTACCTATTGGAGTAAAAAAACAGTACCACAAACTTCTACCACAGAAATTTCAGAAGAATCTCTAGCCGAAATCATGGAAAACTTCGCTGAAATGAATTCATCACAATTTTGTAGTATGAATAAAATGGCAGAAAAATTGTAATAGAGAAATTCAGTAGCAAAACTACTAATGTGTCCCAGTAGATGACTATTTTTGAAGCGAAATGTGCGCGTGTAGGAATAGAAGATGTAAAAAAATAAAATTTTTAGGTTATTTTTAGAAAACTCTTATTTACACTATTATACTTCAATGCTGATAAAACATACAATAGATTCAGAACGGCACATATGGAAAAAACTTGTGTGGGATATGTATAACTTGTGTGGGTTATAAGAGTTGGTCACCAATCAGGTATGCAATTGTATTTAAATACAGACAGGGCTCATTACTAGAGTATGCGTTAAAGAAAGAGAGACTACTATTAGAAATAAATAAGTTTAGGGATACGCTCAGTCTGATTGATCTGTATACCGAATTTTATGGCAGATCAGGTGGATAGGAATATTTGGAAGGCCTTAGTTTCGACTTATTGAATAATATCATATTAGCCTACCAGCGTCCATATTATAATTGACACCTACACATTTCACTCCCTTAGGGAAT
>JAFELO010001078.1:76137-92786 GCA_017140195.1 Eumaeus atala | reverse complement strand
TAAGTGAAATATGCAGCGCTCGAAACTTTATTAGATCAATAAAGGAAGATGAAAATCCATTTAATTTCAATATCTAATTCCGAGAACTGCTATTGACCGAAATTTCTCGGCGCAATCGTATCGTTAGGTTTCCTTAACGACGGAATTCACATGAAAATGCATATTCCGGAGTTGGAAATGCATATCGCGAACTTGCTAGCAATCAAATCAAGGCCTTACTAATTGATAGAAAGATTAAAAATTCCGTGTTAATTGATATTGTATATTTTGGCTGGGGATTGGATTTTTATTATAATGGGTTCGGATGTTTTGCTCCATATTGTTTTTTAGGGTTCCCTACTCGAAGGGTACACAGACCCAATTACCAAGCCTCAGCTTTCCATCTCTCCGTCTATTCATTCATATATCTGTCCTGCCACCAGGCGGTACATCATGAACCATGATTTCTAGATAGTTGAAATTTTACATATTTATGCTGATATAATAAAAAATTAAAGAAAATGTGCAGAAACAACGATATACAAATCCGACTTATATTTAGGGTATTTTATTCTTGCTCTTTGTTCACACTCTCCCTATCTTGTTCAAATGTTCAACCGTTTATAAAATACCTATTTGTTATTCATCCAATCAAGTTTAAACACGTTTTTTAACTTGTCAAAAAAAGCTTTTGTTTACTTTGTGTAGAAATTCACTTTTTTATTATAGTAGCGGCCCGCGGTTGCACCCATATAAACTCATAGTACACTGTCCAAGGAATACACACGCCAAAGGTCAGGTTTATAAGTTGTTTCGGCTATGCGTTGTTTGTCAATCAATCAATCAGTCACAGGGTTATTTTTTTTTCTTTATCAAGACAATACTCTTAAGATTTTTTTAAATAAACGTAACCCCAATAGGGTCAAAAAGGAGGTGAATTTTATATGGAATTTAACCATGTCACGTGGCTGAAACCGCGGGGCGCTGCTGTTTGCGTTATAATTAAGCCTAACGAAACAGACAGTCGTTCTAAAGTCACAATGAGTGTGTCAGGTGAAATGCAGGCTCATTACTGCTCTAGCCGTCTGAGCTCTGCCCGGAGGAGGGGTCACCTACGGAGTGATGTGAGCCGCGGCGTGAAGGCTTTGTGCATGTGGAATTCTTGACTCTTACTCGACTGCGCCAGAGAGAGGGTAACGTTCCTTGAACGTATGTATGTAAGTATATCGATTTCTATGTTCTTTGCTACCGTCTGAAGAGCAAAAAGATTTTAAAGCATGAGCTGTCGTTACATTTGTCAAGATAACGCGAGTGACACTGCGTACATTAAAAATATTTTATGCAGTCGGGCTTTTCTTTCCAATTAAAAATGGTTTATATTTCTATCGACTTTAAAGTTTTTATTATATTTAGGAGTTTTCCTGATATGTGCCCTGTCGCAGACAGATTCATAGCACTTCGCTTCAGTTGGCATTACTATATATTTTTTAAATATTACTTAAGATTGTGCTTAATTAGTTATTATTAACTACTCTAAAAGTGTTATTAAAATATTTTTAACAGGACTGTACCATAAATCCACTAAATGGTACACAAAAAAGTTCTAATAAACTTTAATTACAAGACGACAAAATGCGCAATTAACTCAATTTCGGGCTTGAAAGCTCCTAAAAGCCACATAAAGGTAAAGGGCCTTTTGGTGAAATAAGCGCAAGCCAATGAGGCTTGTAGTGGGTTATTACCGCTTAAACCGAAGAAAGTGAAACGACGCGGCACTAAATAAAAGTTTCATTTAATATTTTTTTATAGTAGAGGAGCGGAGCAAAGCAGTAGACGGAGTTTCTCTGTGATTACTAGCGCCCACAGATATCAACATAATTGTTTATCTCCTCCTACCCCTATATAGAGGACGCCGCAAACTCACACACTATAGAAACGCGATAGCATAGTGTGAGGCGGTGTCTTGTGGTACCTCCCCGCTCGTGCTGGTCCAACTTAACTGCAATGAGACTACACCTTGCTGAAATCTATCTTATGCAAACAATGTCTTTGATGAACGCCAAGACTTGACACGATTAGGATATCTACCGGTTACACTAAAGAAACTTACTGTATTGCAAATGATAACAATTTTATTACGTCAACGTATGAAGCCACTTGAGATTATCCGTTTTATTTCCCGACATCCCAACGCCGGCTTTATCATGGGGGCAGGGGTGCCTCGCCGCTCGCGTCAGCCCAATTATGCTGCATTTTGTCATGGCACTACCTCTCATATCCATCTCCCTCCAGTGACCCGCCGGTAGCTCTCACAAAAAGTACGAAAGGCGTATCACAAACACTGTCCATAGAACAAAAAATTATAACAACAGGGTCGCTTAAAATAAATATATAAAAGTAAGACATAGCGATTGTGTTGACCTCGTGGTACTCATTAGGCTCCCCCACTCCAGCCCCCTTCCCCTCAGATGCAACAACTGCTCCAGTCTCGTCGAGTCGAATGAATCGATACCATCGGCCACTCGATAAAATCCCGAGATGCAGTATCAAGTAGGCAATGGAAGAAAAAAATGTTGCTGACATTAGCAACTGTATACAGTATAGCGAGGTTTTAACAAGAGAGGCCCGTTGGGAGGGGAAGGCAACGGATATGTATCGTACTTATGTGGATATTCATGGGCGTCGTAGGAGCGTAAAAAGGCTTGGACTGCTCGTATGTCCCGTCTATTCTAAAAAAAGTCTGCTGCTCGATGGCCTACTACTCGTATAATAAATAATCATATATCGGTCGATCAATTAATGATTTGTTTACTTACACCCATAAACCACCGCACAACTATAGATGATGTGAAATCATCATATCTTTTCCCTCCTCGAATGGAAAATTCCTCCTCTCCTCCTCTAAAGTCATTCGGAACTGTAATGAATCACTGATTTGGTCTCGCCGACCTGATACGATTTTTATAGTATCGGTAGGGCAAACTAGTAAATCGGAGCTGTGTGAAAACTACCGACGTCCATAAACATCCGCACTTTTATCATACATATGCATTTCCCTTCTTTCCTCTTCACGTCCAATGGGCTACCGGCGCTCTCAAGCAGCACGAAACACGCCAGCATAGCCATCATTTTACTGCGGTATCCGGCTGCAATGCAGCATGACGCTACATCTTACTATCTATATTATACCAACAACTCCATTGATGAACGATACTAGAGGATAGATAGAGATCTATTAAAGAAAAGCAATAACTTACTGTATTTCAATTGATAACAATTTTATTACGCGAGCGTTATAAGATATGAAGCCACTTCAGAGATTATCATTATGAAAACATTTATTATATAATGTATTAATATATATTTATATTAATAATATAATGTTTTTCTCTGTTGAATAGTCCATTTATCTAGGATCAGCGGCATTTAGATTGAGACGACTTGAGATTGCTCAAGGAGCCCGAGGGAATGCAATATACATCGTAGAATTGGACAGCAAACCATAGTACATAATTCAACTAGCCCCTGTGGTCAGGGAATAAATAACCGGTGAGCCATTGGAGGGGAGGAGGAAAGAGGGCAACGCATTGGTATTTTAATTACGCAAATGTTTATGGGCGTCAGTAGTCATGAAAAGCTCCGACCAGCGCTTGTCCACCTATAATATAAAAAATTCAACAACCTCTCAACGAATCAGGCATAAACCAGTTAAAATCTACACAACCGTTCATCTCCAGTCCCATACAGACCGATCGATTAACTCATAGCAAACAACCCAACAAAGGTGGCAATACAAACAAATCAAAGATTAAACTCCAATTAAACCCGTCCCGAGTTAACCCTGAACACTATTGCTAATAGAAAGCCATCCCGCGACAAGCCAGCTCACAGATAAATCAAGCTACACAAATAAGCCACGTCGGGGGCAAATAATGCCCCCGGTCCCGGCACAGCCACCCCGCAAATTATAGGCGGAGAGCGGCTCCCGATACCGGGATCCCAATCGGGATTGAAATCGGAAATAGAATTCGTACATTACGTGTCTTTAATAGCTTGCTTTAGTATATTTGTAAACATTTCAAGGTTCTATTTTACGATGCCTCCATACTAACATTCTAAGTACGAAAATAATTGTATGCTTATTCACGCCATCACGGCCTAGAGGCTTAGGTACCGATTATGACGAAGTTTTGTTGTTACTTAAAGATTATGGGACGCTATGGGATTTTTCTGTCTTATGTTGTATTTATCAGTTAATATTCCGATTCTCAGCAGACAAAGCAGCGGTTTAGAGATACTATTTGTATAAGATAGGTACATAATTTGTGACACGTTTCTGTTGCTGTAAAGTACAATTTAGAATAAATAGAAAAATAAGGCTATTCACAATCGTATTAGTCTATTACTAGCAGTCCGTCCCGGCTGCGTACGGATTTTCGTCAATATATGACAAATATTCATTAATATACAATAATACAGATATGATAAATTTTAATTTCGACCTCGTAAACATTACACGTTACAACGACAAAAAAATAAGTTTATAACAGAATAACGTCCGTTGAGACAGCTAGTTGTCAATAATTTCCACACTTAAAGAAAGGATTTATTTTGCTATTTTTTCAAATGTTGATTACATTATCGAATTTTTCATAATCATCAAAACGTTTTGGAACACGAGGTCATGCATGAACAATGTCCATCACTGATAATGTAGGTTCCAGTGGTAAAAGAACTTTTTAAATTGGTCCGGTAATTACTGTGATTGGTTATCATTTGTCTTTCCTAATCGGTGTAGAACATGGTCGAAGATACAGCACATTATAAATATACCCATAAATATGCAAATTTTCATATATTGCTCGCTATGTTCGTTTAATTTATAAATTTTATAGCAAAACGTACATGAAAACTAAAAATTTTATGACCAAGCAATTCATTTGGTTTGGCAGGGAGCCTTATTAAATACTAAATTTCCTGGAATACGAATCTTTTAGTTTGAAAAGAATTTATTAAAATAATATCATATGATATTTCTACTTAATATATTAACAAAAATAATTGGAAGGCGCAATTAAGTATTTTGTCTGAACAAACATTTTACAATTTTATAAATTGTGTACACACACACACTCCATACATACGTACTTATGTAATATGTTGTCGGATTTTCGTGATTGAGTACGTGAGCATCGCAAAAAATTTATTCTCATAATTGTTATCTAACTCGCGAAAAGTAGTATAACCTCAAAAGAATTATGTGGTTTTTTAAATATTCTGCTGATTATGAATCAGCATGCCATCTGCATGTGCTACGCCGTTTGATAGCCCATACGGAAGTATTTCAAAAAGCGATAACTCATACAAAGGAAATTTTAAAATCTACAATCGTGCGAAAATGTCAGCGAAATATTCAATTCGGGCTCCATGTACCTGGGATATTAATCAAAAATTCACGGGAACTCCGACATGGCTGCCACCGATATTTGTTTCCGGAAATATCTACGTCATCGGTCCGTTAGAGGTTATAACATATAACTAACTGACGAGCCTATCTTATGAGAAATAATGTTCATCCAGTCATATGTTAAAATTATTATATGTAGATAAGTATTATAATAATTTCGTCCCAGCTAAATTTAGTCCACGGCGGCTAAAGCGTCGAGCCAACTGCGCAGGACATGTAGTGCACAGGTGTGGACGCAAGTTCCTGTTCCCTCATTCTCCTATTCACCGATGTGACGGCAATCCGACTCGACTTGAGAGAAATTAAGGGCAGGACCGACGGCTTATCGTGATCTCCGGCGCACGGTGGTGTAACAACGCCAACTTGCTAACTCGAGAATGCTATTAGAAATTGAAAAATCCCAATAATACTTCGGTCTGTGCCGGGACTAGAGTCCAGGACCCCAGGGCTATGAACATGCTTAACGTTATACCACTAGGCGAGTTAGCTAAGTATACATACATATAATATTTGTTTATTTGTACACATACCTAGAAAAACATTAGTTACTTTGGAGTTTGGTAAAGTGTGAAAAAAAAATTATTTTATTAAAATTGTAGACATACTACCTCGTAGATACCTTTCACTTATATATTCATAACAAAAATGTCTATTTAGATTTAAGATTTTATTTTTCAACAAAAAATACTTTAGATAAGACTAGAAAATCCCCCACTGATTGGTAGTGATTGGTGAGTGCCAAACGACGCAATCCTGAAGTGGCGATTAACCTTTGACGGGAGTGTATCTGAACGATTCGTCAGATCGAGCGATCTTCCATCTCCATCACGATAATCGTTTGCTCGAGAGTATTTTATCGATTCTGGGGTATCGATGTATTACGCCCCTAACAATGCCGATTAGCTCTTGTGACAAGCGCTGTCACTTGTCTGTATAAAATGAACAAGTATGCAGTAAAATGTTACAAGATGTTTCCTTTTGCTTTTGTTGTTTGTTTTGTTTATTACCTAAGAAAGGACCAGTTGGTTTATTTTTTGGTATTTACCACCGTCCATAGACATCCGTACAAGTAGAGGCTATGTAGATGCTTTAGCGTCTTTATTTGCAAGGGGTCCACATTAATTTGTAAGCGAGACATGTCACTGCTGCGTCGGAGTTGATTTGGGCCGGCACAGCCGGCGAAAAGTGCTAGCTCACATTTTGCACTTCTGCGGTCACTTCGATGGCAGCTACGCAGACAGATTTCGTGCAGTGTGTGCGTTTTGAGCGGCCCATTGGAAGAAAATGCGGAAGGAAGTTAACACGTCATTTATCGTCTGTGCGTATGCTCGTGGACCTCAGTTGTCAAAAGGCTTCGATTGCTATTTCACCAATTTGTAAAAAAAATATTTTAGCGATATTTCCCACCGCTTTTTCATCGTTTAGTCAAATTAACTAACTAGACTACTCTTAATATAATTTGCACTTCTTTACCATAATTTTAATCACACTGAGATTTAGTAAAAATAACTCATCGCATGATTATGTACTTGAAATACTAAACATTAATATACGGATAGAATAGTCAAAAATAGACAATAAATTCGTACAAATGAACAAGTTTTGAGTATTACAAATGAAAGATAGCCGCGCTGGTGACACGGAGGGTATTAATTCGCAAATAAAAACCTCTAACTGCCACGACGATATTGCGTTCCTGCAGACTTTATCGCTTTCGCAACAATTCGATTTATTGCCATACTTCAATGACTCCGTGGCTCAGTGACATTAGGTTTAACAATTTGGCTCGACTTCTTTCGTAGCTCGTTTTAAACGTAATTGATATTTTGTAACAAGGTTAGTATGCTTTTAATATATTTGAAAATCATACAATTTGAATAGCTCAATAAAGGTTAATAGAAATTTCTAATCTATTATCTGTCAATTCAATCATTTTTTGTGGTTTATATTATATAAAGTTTTCTCCTTGCTTGGATTCCCAGGTTTTTTTACACTTTGAAACATTATGCATGTGAAAAGAAACTATCATTCCTTCATATCTCAACTACTATTTACAGTTATAGATAGACTAATCCGAAGTCTAGTGCATGCGTTCAGAGCCAGACGATAGGTTCGAAACCTGTTTTGGATCAAACAAAAACTGTTATCAGGATGTTTCAATTTCCGATGACAGTCCGGAGTCAGGAAGATGACGCTGATACACTTCCATGTCTCGGAGTACACGTCAGGTCGTCGGCGCCGCGTTTGATTTGTCTTCGGGGATATCGTCGTCACAGGAAAATAAGGGAATAGTGACTGCACTATTGTCTGCGCAAACACTTGTGCTCTATAGTATGTCCTACACAAATGCCTCTTCTCTATGGGTGGCCACAGTAGCCGAAATTCGGCTATGACGACACTTTTACTACGACGACCTCAACGATGCGTAGTATGATTGGCAGGGTTAAAATAAAAAAAAGGAGGTAAAGGACCGGGAAATAAATTTTCACACATCTGTCTTATTATCCATTAGGGAGCTACCATCCATAGGTGTGTGTATGTGTTAAAATATCACCTGTATAATAATATATTCAGGATTTATTCTGGGGGAACGAAGAAAAGCCCAACGCAAGCTGTATCGTCGGATTACTATAAGTCTCGTCTAGTGACGAGACTAGGTTCGTAGTCGGAAGATGGACCGACCCCCTCTCACCCGCAGATGGGAGAGATGCATTCCGATATTAGAGTTTATAACAGCTAATTTAAGTATTATTATCATAGCCAGATGGAACATCCCTCGATTCTGAAGTCTGTACGGCGTAGCATGTTGTGCTGTTCGTGAGACATCTGAATCAACAGTAAAACATGTTTAGATAGAAGTCGCACCTTCTTATGTTCTTATATCGTTTGCCTCCATGGCGCTAAGTAGCCCTTCCAAATTTAATGGTGAATCTCCAGAAAATATCTGTTCCGAAGGCAGTACAAGTCAAGTCTTTCATTAAATGCTATAAGTCTTAGCAATAGTTGCTATTGGTAATTAGAAACTGCTAATTAGTGATCGTATACCATTTGGAGTGCGATCAACCGATCATAACCTGATTGATAATAACCTGATGATGAGTACGGCATCACTTGAGCCTTAACTAACCTTCTTAACAATCTGCCTTACCACAAACTACTAATAAAAGTACTCCCAAGCTGGAATCAAGCAATATTTGACCTCATGATTTATGTTTAATATCACAAGCAGTGTTTCATTGTATCACGTGCATAGCATAACTCGTCACAGCTTAATGATATACAGCTTATGGGCTTCTTCGACAAATTTGCTATTTGACATTGCAAGATTTTTTACCTATAGTTTTTGAGTAGAGTTCACTCAAAGAAACTCCTCGGTTGCATAACATTCATTATCATTAGTCATTACCATTAATCATTATCGGCCCTTATTGGTCCACTGCTGGACATAGGCTTCTTACAATAAACGCCAAGACGACCTGTCTCTTGCACTCATTGCATAACATTAGTACTGATCAATATTTGTGGTACTGGAGCATTTCTTTGCATTAGGCGCTAAACATATTGATATTTAGCTCCGTTTGTTTGCCCGCAGTCCAATAAACAAACATCGTATACAATTATTAGCCTTGACATATAATCTGGTCTGGCTTAATCGTATATTTAACCCAATCAATTAAACGATAACCCTATATTCTATTATTACGCCAGCATCCGTCAGCCTCTGTTTACGGTACAGCACTAAATGATATGTTAACACTAATCTGACATTTATTGGCAGGCTTGCGATTGGATCACCGATGCCTATAAATGGGTAGCTGATACTGTAGTTAGCCATTATGAACAATCCTCAGTATCTCTTGTTTCTAATTAATTGGTTACAATATAATATAAAGCAACTATTTTTTTTTTAATTCCTTTATGTGTATCAGTAATCAGTTGTGTAACAGTATATATGCGCAACACTCTTATATCCAGTTATATAGAGATCCGTCGATTAAATCGATTAAAATGGATGTGGCATAACCGAGACGGAAACGTATCGATTCCGCGAGTGAAATTAAAACGAAGCCTTTGAATATTTGAACATTAATTTGATGTAAAGCTTTCCCATATCGACGCTTTTACTATTCTTTTTGTTACGCTGTTTTATGCTTCCATTTTTGTTATCCGGTTTATCTGGCTTCGGTGTTTTTAGTAGTATAATATAAATATCATTTTCTTTCTTAAAAGTGATATTTATCAAATGGAACCTCCAGAGTATACGTCATTAACAATTGGCTAATACAATGTTGAAATGTTATCATCTCACTGCTGCAACATACTGTGCTTTATCGACTACACTCCAGTAACAGAAATTATACCACCGCCTGGCCGAGTTGGTAACGTGGCGGTTCGTCCGCGTGTTACGCCAGAGGTCACGGGTTCGAATCCCATCCTTGTCATGGATGTTTATATATGTAATTCAATAATAAAAATCGTAAATGTTTCTTAAATGTATATATATATTAAATATATTTCCCTTGTCTGGTACCTATTGTAATACAAGTCCTTGCGGTACTTATCACAGGACTAGGCCAACGTGGTGTGATAAGTCCACAGACATTATTATTATTATCATATAACAGAGGAATGTATCGAACACAACACTAACGGTATTAAAATTTCAGTTAACGAGACAAACCTGCGGGTGCATCCAAATTCCTAAAGTACACTACGTTCTCATAAAGAGTTAATATTTCAACGGAGCAGACTAAGAGAGCAGTAGTCACGGCCGAAGTTTTAATTTGCTTAAAGTTGTTACAACTTGGAACGAGTCCCTAGTTGGGCGCCAAATTAGGAACAGTCACAGGCTAACAGCATAAAACAGACGTAAGTCTACTGATACTCTTAATTCATGCCTCCGTGGAAACTTTATATTTTTAGGGATCAGCGAAGCGAATATAAAACAACTAAACGTGAGAACATACAGGAAACTTGAGGATATGCTAATTAAAGGAACATCGTCTATTTGGCCACATTCCCTTAATATCTCACCTAATATTTCTTTACTTTATCTTTAATGTTATAAATATGAATGTAAGTTTGTTTGTTACGCTCTCACGCCAACAGTACTCAACCAATCATAATGAAACTTTGTACACGTATTCTTGAAGTATTCTTCACGTATATTTAAAAATAAAAAATCGTATCAGGCCGACCTATGCCGACATTTTAATGTGCTCTCCGAGGCCCAAGACACGGACACCGCCTACTGACTACGGAATGTTATGATAAATTTGAAAATTCTAGGAGAAGCTTTATTCCTTACCCTTGAATCGAACCACTAGAAGACGAGGCAGTTATCTGTTGTGCAGGTCTAACAAAAAGATATTTTTTAAATACCAAAGTAATAGAAATTGTAATAATTCTTTATTGTAAAACTTCTTATTAAATTATTTTAAATACGGAACCACTATTAGAGGAGCTCGTGTCTCCCTATATTTTTTCTACAATTCGGCGTGTACCGGGCTAACTTGACCGAGCCAGCAGTTGGAGAGAGCTCGCATTAAAATTCATGATCAGTTGTCTCTTACGATTCTTTAGTCGAAACTCAAGTCTCCACCAAAGAGATTCGAAGTATTTTCGAGCTTAGAACGTGTCACGTGAAATTTACGAGACGAAAATCGCTTCGCAAATTTTTCTTTGAGGATAGTATATTACAAGTCTACTTCTAATTCTGGATGTAAAGCTTTAAGGAAACCGCAGGAAATGATGTAACTTAAAATAACTTTCCTTTTTGTTTGTTTACTATCATTGATTTCAAAGATATGAAACTTTGAACCAGTCGCAAGAAACTTATGGGGTAAAAACGTTCTCGACAATTTCTTTCTTCAGAGTTCCATATTCAAAGGGATAAACACGGAATCCTATTACTAAGATTCCGCTGTCCGCCTGTCCGTCTGTCGCTAGGATGTGTGTCATAAACCGCGATGGCTATAAAGTTGAAATTTTCTCACATGATATATTTCCGTTGCCACTATAATATTGAATATAACAAATAGAATAAATTAATTATATTAGGTGCGCTCTCGTGCAAACGTGGTTTTTATCGATTCTTATAGATAATGGCGCGGAGCCCTTCTTGCACGGGTTCGATTAGTACTTGGCCTGTTTTTCTTAGTATTGTAGCTCTCTTTTGTTGTTTCTTGTCACGCGTTCAAATCTAAAGTATTTATGGTTACTGACATGCGTACGTAAACTATAACTCACCGTATTTTCACCTCCTTAGACTGCCATTCGCTGTGTTTATCAAAGCTGATGAGAATGGCAGCAATTTCCTGTAACAATTAGAAAAAATATATATTTTTGTGCCATGCTATTTTCAAATTGTAACAATGAATATGAACATTGTTACGACGTTACAGCCAAATTTTTTTTTTTATAGTAGTACAAAGGAGCAATCGGAAACTTTCAACGACTATCAACGCCCATGAACATCATTATGCCGATGGGTTGCCCTCCCACCTCCCCCCCTATGGGCCACCGGCTACTCACAACAAACCGCACGAAACGCGACACAGTAGGTGTCACTACTGGCGGTATCAAGTGATAGGGGTACCTCCCTGGCGGTATCAAGTGATAGGGGTACCTCCCTGGTCCTGCCGGCCCAATTCTGTTGCATAGGTGTCATGCACCGTGCATGGCGCTACCTTGCCCTATGCAGCATGGCACTAGCTCTTACATAATTTATGTTTATATATTATGTTTGCATTTCGTGCAATTTGTGGTTAAACTGTCCGAATTTATTTATGTTATAGTTTACTAGTGATCCGCTTCGGTTTTGCCGGTGAAAAACACGGGCGGGTTTGCTACCTTAACAAAATACACAAATCATTCTCAACAGATTTTTAGTAAACCGATCACACTCAGATAGACCGCGTTTGGAGACTTCGTTTTAAAATTATAGTTTATTGAGGTAAAGGAGCAGTCGAAGTCTCTCGGTTACTACACTCGCTTGTAGGCAACAGAATAAATATTATGTGTTGCCCTCCCCTCGTCTTGTCCGTTGATCCATCAAAAACTCATAAACCACACGGAACTGGCGGCATACCTATAAATCTGAGGCAGTATCATGTGAACAAGGCGTATCCTACAAACTAATGCTGACAATCTTGACATACTCAAATAAAATTATTTAGCAGACTGTAGAGGGTTTATGATGGTAAAGTTGCTTCTACATAATACAATTTAATTCGCGAAATATAATAATTAGTATGGAGTTTACATTTTGAAGGGATCCAATAATGACCACGTTTCCAGAAACGTCATTCGAAAATAAAGGAAGCATCATTAAAATTTTCACCCCCGAGGGACAGTCGGCGCTGAACAATAATTGATAAGACTTTGTTCACGATGACGAGCGTTTCATATAGCGTTTCATATAGCGTTTCATATAGCGTTTCATATAGCGTTTCATATAGCGTTTCATACTTTAAACTCAATATAGGCTAAGCCTTAAGAAGAATTAGCGGGGCTCGAACTTTTAGGTAATGAGCACCAATTACGGTCCAGATTTCGGTTCCTCTCACGTCTGGGCTAGAGTTGGAATTGGTGGTAGATCAGGTGCCAAATAAATACACGTTCAAAATGAGATATTTTAAAGGAAAAGAATTCCGTTCCCAACAACTAAATCGCTACATAAATATTAATATAACATTGAAGTCAACTGGCATATCCATTTGACTTCTAGAAGACATCATAAAAATCATGTTACTCATTGATACTGTAGTTCCATGAAATACATGGACTTAAATCAGTTAACTATAATAAGCATGAGTGATTATGGATTATTTTAAAGTATAGTATTTTCCTTTCTACCTGTCTCAGGGACTAATATGGAGTGGTCGTTTTACCTAAATATTTGTTAAAACAAAAAAATCACTATATGGTTACTTTTCTTTTAAAAAGGCAACTTAAAATTTTAATTCAATTCAATTTAAATTCAATTTATTTATTTATTTGTAAACATAGATACATTATAGATGGAAAAAATAGGTACAAAGAGTGACTCTATGTTTGACTGTTAAAGGCATACAAATATAAACAATTACAGTTAATTATACAATAGTAACTTTCATATTACATCATCATAAATTAAATATTATTATAATTAAATCTTCAAGACTTACAAAAATGCATAAAAACAGAATGCGTTAATAATAAAGTTTTGAATAAATAAATCAATAAATCGGGTCATTAAAATCTGGCGGTCACAAAAAAACTCATTAACAGAATAATAATTCCTAGACAAAAGCAGACCGGTCAGGTTACTTTTAAATTTATTAATATTTTCCATCAATTTAAAATTAGTGGGTAATTTATTATATATTTTGGGACACATATCTAAAATGTTTTTACTGTATAGTGCGGTTCTATGAGTTTGCGTAATTATAATAATGTCGGCTGCTCATATGTATTTTAAACAGGTTAGATTTCTCTTTACAAACATACAAATTTCAAATATATAAAGTGATCGTAGTGTCATTATTCTAAAGTTATAAAAATACGGTTTGCAAACGGTCAATCACTTTAGTTTGGAAAATATTTCTAACGCACTTTTTGGGTTCTAAATACTTGTTATCTGTCTGGTGAGATCCCCAAAATATCAAGCCGTAGCACAAAGTCAAAGATTACGTAGGCATGATATGCAGATATAACTGTCTCTAGGTTAGTTACCTTCCTTAAATTATATAGAGTATATTGAAATTTATTGGTCCTTTTTTATTACATGATCAGTATGAGTTCGCCATATTAATTTTTGATCTAAGTAGAGCCTTAAAAACTTAATTTCACTCGAAGTCATAACCTTATTATGATTATATAGTATGTCAATATGATGTTGCAAAATTCTTTGTGAAGAATATGTTATAAATGTTTTATCAAAGTTTGCTGTAAGCTTATTGTCATTCAATAATATCATTATATTAGTTAAATTCTCTTTTATTGTGTCATATAATTGTATTTTTTGTCCATAAGACATAACTGTTCAGTCATCAGCAAATAATGTCATGGGGTACCCGGTTGTATGAAGCATATCATTTATATAAATAAGAAATAGTATTGGGCCAAGAATACTCCCTTGTGGTACACCGCAACTTATCTTCCTTGTTTGGGATACGTAAGTACGTTCGATTTGAGTGCGTGGGCAGATTCTTTTAATACACGTCATTTGTTCCCTAGTACTCGTAGTATATTAATACTAATAAATTAGAACGGTATGTGGTATATTTTACCTTGCTTAAGTCATATCCATGAACAATGCAGCCACCGGTATTTTCTCAGCCACTTTGGTAATAACATTTTGTAACATTTTAAATATAGCTAGATTAATATTTCTCTATTTTCGAGAACCATATTGTTCTCCAGCTAAGATATTTTTACATTCAAAAAACGATAAAAGCCATTATGTATTACTTTTTCTATTATTTTCGAAAATACTGGTATCAAGGCTGTAGGTCTATATTACAATAAAACGACTTTTACGGATTTATCGCGGTTTATTAAATTATTTATGTAACCCGACGTTTCAGAAGCTTTACAGCAACCATGGTCACGGGTGGACCACGATAAAAACCCTAAAAGTAGTTTTATTGTAATGTCTAACATTCTCGTAAACTTAAGACATCAATATAGGTATCATATAGGTCATCTATAATTTTTTAAGTTCGATCTGTAATTTCTTTTGTACAGAAATTTTATTACGGTTACCTTTAACTTATTGGGGAAAGTACCTTGCTCAATGCACTTATTTGTAATGTAACATAATGCAGGAGAAATTTCAATAGCAACATGCTATATAATTTTTGTTAACTTGCACTATTGGTATTTTTAGGATTCATTATAGTCTTATAAATATCCAAAGGAATTGTGCCTGATATAAATATGAAATTTTGTAAATTATTTATAAATTTATTTGTATTATTATCATTTATTTTTGTATCAGTATAATTACTGCAGTCACTTTTATTATTATTATTATTATGATTAGTAATTTTATTCTGATCAATATAAATTAAATTAAGGGAAGATTGTACATTGGATTGATAGACGAAGTAGCTATTAGAAATGTTAGCAATTTGTCACTAACAACCCTATTTTGGTATTTCATAAATATTTTCGGGAGGGGGACTTTACTTAAATATTTTTATTATTTTCCATGTTGCTTTCATTTTATTGCGGGTATTTTTATATAATAATTATTTCGTAATTTCTTTGTTACGCTTATGACTTTTCTTAATCTTTTCGAATATTTTTCAAATGTAAGGTAATTTTCAATACTGTGTTGACATCTTAGTTGCCACAACATTTCCGACTGCAACATAGTCTAATATATGCCTTTGGTTATCCAATTTAACATTTCTATTACAGAAAATTTAGTTTTATTTATCGGAAAGCCAAGATTATAAAATAGCCAAAAGAAGTCATATTTTTTTTAAAAGCGTCATTGGCATCCGTGCACACTAATAAACCTTAAGGCTTTTATTACTTTTTCAAACTTATTTATATTTTCGCAATTATAATCCCGCTTAAATTCAAACCATTGGGAGATTGTGAATCTCTTCTTAACAGGGCACTTCAGTATTCGGGCTAAATGGTCTGATAAGGCCAACTCTGGTACATTACCCTTACCACCTTTAATATTTTGAATAACATTACCAAAATTATATACTTTTCGCATTAAAAAGTTTGTTGGAGTCCGAAAATTATTCACGAACAAGATATGAAAAGTATCAATAAAACCAGTTCTCGCCACCGCTACCTCTCATCAACGTATCGCTGTCGTCAATACGCCTCAGGAAGGCGGCCCAAATCCATCGCCACTTTTATTATCTCTCAACACCCGTTATAACGTTGATGACACCATAAACAGTGACGTCACGCCCCAGCCCGTCACGATAAGAGTTAATTCCGTTAATGTTTACAGAACAGATGCTTCGGGGATAGACAGGGTCAAAATTGCCTGAGGGATGTTTATAACAGTTAATTTGCTTAAAATTTACTGATAGTCGTCCTAATTGCTTCAGTGGGATATTTCTTGCATAACTTAATCTGTAATTTGCAGATAATCTTCCTGGTTCTTAACATTTATAGACCTTTTGATATTTAAAGTTTCCGTGAATGTCACTCACTAATTAATTGTTACTAAAGTAAATATTGTATGTGT
>JAFELO010001078.1:53421-63709 GCA_017140195.1 Eumaeus atala | reverse complement strand
AAAATAATGTTATTATAAATATATATATATTATTATAAATATAATATATATATATATTATAAATAATGTTATATAGGCTAACAATTGCTTAAAATAATGATCATGAATTGTTTTTTTTATGTTCATAATAAAATTGGCCATTTTGAATGAAAAACATGAACACAAAAAATCACCGGGAAAAGACAAACTACTGCATGTGTCATCTCAGTCTCTTTGCTTATTCTCTCGAACTCTTCGTTTCAATTGGTCCCACAATTGCTCGATCATATTTAAATCCGGACTGTTGGCTGGCCATGGTAATGCCTCAATATAAGACTCTTCTAGGACAGTTTGGGTTGATCGAGCTGTGTGTGCACGGGCATTATCTCTTGCATCAGGAGGATACCGTGTAAACTAATCCCACCCCAAACCATTATGTTGGGACCACCGAAGCGGTCAACTTCGTGAATGCAGGACTCCGAAAACCGCTAGCCGCGTCGTCTCCACACTCTAACACGCCGTTCATCATTAAGAAATTTTACTTTATACTCGCACTCACTTGAAGATATATATATATACCACACACGGTAAAACCGAACTCACCATTTTAAATTCGGGTACCGTAATCATTAGGACGAGGACGTCATTAGGCCTCAAGTGATCCCATTTGCACATCCTTCCCTGCCCCTCTCAACGAGGGGGGCAGCTCACGCGCGGCAACTAAAGATAGCTTTGTATTACCGTAGGGGCTTCCCCAATTTTAAACCCCTACTTTAAAACATATCCACAAAAATTTGGCATAACTTCCGCAAACTCTATTCATTTTTCAGCAATTGCACATCAATAAGACTTAAAAAAAAAATACACAGCTCTTATATTACAGCTATTCTGTAATACGGTGAATTTTGAGAAGACAAATTCGCGCCGAACACGTACCCCCAAGGCCGATTAACGTTGGCACAGCTCTCTAATTTGTTACCGTGCATGTATTGCAATTGGCCAGACATAAATACGGGGGAGGAGCCGATCGGAAGATTCAATTAGGTTAGGCGATCACGAAGTTAGGACATTCTCGCGTTGCGAGCACTATGAAGTTGGAAAACGAAAGTCCCGCCGTCAGCAGTGCATTCGAGTTTTACAGCGCACGCTCCGTAAACTTGGCCTTGGTTCACCATTAATGACCACTGAATAATTCATCAAATTTGTATTTTCACTAAACATTATTTGCTTTATTTTATTAATCATACATGGCCCACACGTTCTCACCGCTGCTACTCTTGTCTCGACAGCGGCCATCGCTTGTGACCCTTTGATATGATCGCACGAACATCTATTACGATGATTACCGCAGAAGTCCCAAAAGATTTATTGATAGTACCTTCTCATAGTATAGAGGGGCAAACAGGACAACAGATCCTTTTGACGACTAGCGACGCCCATAAACTTCCGCATTATTATCATACATATGCATTGCAATCCTTTCCTCCTCCCCGGCAATGGGTCACCGTCTACTGACAAACTGCACGAAATGTGTATTCAATAATGTGCATAGCCGTCACTTTACGGGGGTGTCATGTGAGTCATAGGATCTGTGCCGGCTCAATTTGACTGCTATCTATCTCTTACTAATTCTATCTATTACTTACTAATTGGAAGCACATCTCGCTCTCTTGGTAGCGGCGTGAAGAGACAGCGTCGCTGTCGCCTTTCGTGCGGCTTGTGAGTAGCCGGTGGCACATAGGGGTGATGATAGGAGGGCAACACATCTGCGTAACAATCATACGAATATCCATGGATGTCGGTACTTATAAAAGGACTCGTTTGTCCCGTATGCCATAAAAAAGAACTTCGACGTTCATTAAGACATTTATGATATTATGATTATTATGATTATTAACAACAATAATTTCACTTCAATCTGCAAAAAATAGATAAATAAATATCGTGACGCCTTATCATGTTATCCGACATCAAATCACAATTTTTTACTTCGAAAACAAGCTTCTTTCAAGTAATATATGTATTTTAAATCAATAAATTTGTGGAAATAATATATTTTTAAAACAGTATATTTTTTGCTTAAGTATATTTTTTGCTTAAGCTACAAGCTTCTTTCATACATAAGATCTTAACAATGCTTGTTCTTCAGGTTCCTACTCCTACTCGAAGGCCGGTCTCCTATTCCCGGCCCTCATACACACAGGACACGCGCGCGAATCCCAACATTCTCGCTTGAGTCACGCAAAGCACGGACGAATTAAATTATCGCGTACATTCATGAATCCGAGTACGTCGTGACGCTACGTGACGCTCAAACAACGGGGAATATTACCGAAAGTGTCGCAACAGCTGAATTACAACTGCTTTGTCTTTACGAGAGGGATTCATTTTATATCAACGTATAGTTATTGTTTCAAGCTTATCATTGTTTGAGGTAGATGTGGAAAACCCGTAGCCGATCTGTATTGAGTCATCAGTTAACAGCCCTTATCGGTGGACATAAGCCTCTTTCAATGAACGCCAAGACGACCGATCTCCTGCTACTGGCATCCATACCGAACCGGCCACTGCACGGAGAACTCCACTCCAGAACCTTACTGGCCCATCTGCCATNNNNTACAATAAAAGTAAATGCTAAATTTTGAATCGAAATATTCATGATTGATGATCGGAGGCAAGGGATTTGCCTTAAAGTTCCAACTCACAATGTAAGGGCGAAACGGAAATCCGTTCGGAACGTTGAGACGCCCTAAAATCATTTCCATAATTGATTTCATATTAATTCCATAGTCAAAACTAAAGTGCTTATGATATGCTCATATTATCGTGACCACATCATTCACACGTCTATCCACATGCCTACATGAAAAATGTTTATCTATTGTCAATTTTGATTGAAATTAAAATATAATTAGTATTTTTAACGGTTTTGGTAATGATACATTGAAAAAATATTTAATTGTATCGTGATATGCAAATCAATTCATCACCAAAGTTAAAAGACGAACAGCATTTGAAAAATGGGTTCAAGTTAAGCAAATGGTAAAAAGCTCGTTATCTAATGTGAGCAATCACCCTTCAACTGATAACAGAGAATAATCGGTTTGGTTTTAACCCTTTCAATTAATCAAAGTGTTTGTACACGGCGGTGCCGATTGTACGAAATTTTTAATATTGTGTGATTTAGATATTTTCATTTTTGAAAGTTAAAATCTTTTTGGCGCTTTAGGGAGTAATGATGAGAGTCGATTTTTACGATGCAGGCGCATTCCGTCACGAAAAATCGACACCCCGAAGTTAGTCAACAATTTAGTTTTTCTCGTGTACATAAGTACAAACACACTTTTTTTTGTTTGTTTTTATAGCATATGAGGGCTAACGTGCAGTCAGATCACACGACAGTAAGGGATCACTAAGACCCACATACATTCTCGCGGATGTATCGCTGGCATTTCAGAAAGGAGTAAACTATATTATTGAAGATCCCAAAGTCGTATCGGTCCACCAAGGAGGACATCTTGATTCCATGAATAAGTTCCAAACAGCATAGCCATCACTTCAATCCAGAATCAAGTGGGCGAAATGTCTCCTCCTCGTCAGTCGTTCCGGCCTCATTTAGTAACTAAATTCAGGCATGACGGTACGATTTATAACTCGTAACGTACCTCAGTAATCTGTTTTCTTAGTTTGAACTTTACACTTCAATAGAAATCCATCGGTCATACCAATTAAAATATTTAACACTACAAATGGAATATCATTCCCCTTATAGCTGACGTGTCACCCGTCTGTCACCCGTGACGTCAGTCGCACGGGTGACGTCACTGGCGCACGAATCGCCTGCGCTTTTTGCTAACAGCCGTTAACGAAACACAATTACCCTTCGATCGCTTATTTTCTGACAGCGACAGGCGAAGGTAACTGAAGACTTTTATTTATTTTTGTTCGATACACTTCGCTTCCTTTTTTGCAATTGTCAGTTTCTGTTTTATTGGAATGAGAAGTGTTACAGTAAGTGCATTATATTTTAATAATCATTTATAAAAAAATCACCAAGCAGTACTGTTATTGTAGTACCAGTCCTTAGTCATAAAGTCAGTAGTATATGTTACGTAAAACTCTCGATTCTGGGTCTCATTCTCTCGCAGCGTATCGGATTGTGTCCAAAGGAACGGATAACGAAAACTAGGAAATAGAAAGTGACTTGTGATCTTTTATTTTCTTTCATAGTATGGCAAACGAGCACTCGGAGCCCTCCAACGACTACCGACGCCCATGAACATCAGCATAATTATCCCGATACGTTGCCCCGTCGTTTTTTAGCCCCCCCTCCAAAGGGCCACTGGCTACTCACAAATCACTCGAAACGTAACACCGCAGGTCTCACTTTACAGCGGTATCAAGTGAGCGAGAGGTACCTCCCCGGTCATACCTGGCCAATTCCGTTGCGTAGGAGGATGCAGTGTCATGCACCATGTATGGCACTACCTCCTCCTATGCGGCACGGCACTACCTCATACAAATAGTGGTTAGTAAACCGTAGTCATAAAATAATTAACGATTTGAATATGCTCCAAGCATTATTTTATACTCATTATATTTAGAGGCCATCGGCTGATCGAAATTTCGCCATCATTGTAAAAATAGTAAAATACCATGGTTATGAAAGTAGCTGTGTGGGTCGGCCTAAGAATACCCTCACCCTCAATCCAAGCCCAGGTTGACGTATAAGTTGTCAAAGGGCACTAGTCTGTTAATAACACAGAGGCTTCATCGAGCTGGTTGTTTGGTGTCCCGTCTTTTTCACAGTGACAGTGAAATAGACGGGAGCATCGGAAGGCGCTCGCACCGAGTAATGGCGATCCCATCGATGGGATCGGCGACAGTCCTAAACCTAATCTACGATTGCCAATCCACCTACTCAGCGTGGCAATTATGAACATTAACCTGCAATGGACGTCAACTGTAGAATTCTGCCCCTAGTTTACGGTAGTTCCACAGTGGCGGCCACGGTAACGAAGGAACAAAGGGTGCTAAGAATCTCCGGGCTACGGATTGCTACCACTGATTTGACCTGGCTACGTATAACGGACGAACGCTCAGATTAAACTAATAAAGATCCGATGGCACGTTTTGGGGCTATGTGAAGTCCAAGGACAAGGCGAGAACACCATAACTCTGCCTTCCGGCCAGATATTCTACTTCAGGGAGGCGACACCCCATCACAAGGCGGCGTGGATTCCTCTCATGAATAAGTCCCTCGTAGGTAATAAGAGGTATATATATATATATTTATATATATAATTTTATTAATAGTAACTTAAGTACCAGTTTGAAACAGCTCAACGCTAACAGGTCCGGCGGGAGCTACCTGCGTCTAGGATAATGGATTAAGTTATGTCGAGAACAAGCACCAACTCCAAGAAACACGGCTATCTTCTCATTGTTCCGATAGAAGTAAACTTCGCAACTTCGCGATCAATGGGCCGAGTCATGGCGTATTAATCGTTGTTAAACATTATGACATAGAAGATACATCTATATGTTCATCTATAGTAATATTATAAAGAGGAAATATTTGATTGTTTGTTTGTTAGCATTGAGTAGATGCCGAAACTACTGGACCGATTTGAAAAAATATTTTATCATTAGATTCCTACATTATGTCTCACCAGACAAGGGTTATAGAACAGTTTCTAAAATGTTAGACTGATATCTTTCATACTGATGTATGAAAACTTCAAATAGCTGCAGAAACTATTGACAGTGGTGTTAGGATGACAAACCCGCGCGACCCGATCCATTGTATCTGCTCTGTTATTATTTTCAAAGAAAAAGGGCCCCTTCGCTTAAGTTCTATTTATTTTTGTAAGAGGTAGTGTCATGATGCAGTGAAGCCGAATTGTGTCGGAACAACTAGGTACCCCTCGCCCATAGGAAGAGGAGGGAAGGAACGCAACACATCTGCATAATGACTGTGTAGATGTATATGAACGTACGTTGTCATTAACTACTTGTTTTCCCCTTATATTTTTAAACTTTGCACGGCCCTGAAACGATAAAGTTACGCAACTGACTTTGGGTAAAGCCATCCCTACTCTTATAAATCATATTTATTTCCAATGTAATGTTAAAACGAGACAAACTTTCCCTGTTGCCGTCTCGTACTACCTAAATGAAATTCGCCGGATCTGACAATTGCGGGTACTGGCTTATGAGGTGGTGTTGAATAATATCAAAGTGCTCGTCCTTAAATGTAAATTCATACACAGTAAATGTATGAGTACAAGAATGAGTACTACAACTGGTTCACATTGTTTTACGTCCTCGCATCTCTGCGTCGTAAATAGTACGCAGTACGCAGAAGAGTTATTTACTAAATAGGGCGAAAGGTTTTTTCCCTTCTATTTTGTATAAGATGGAACCCATGATAGAACTTATTAAGCATAAAATACATGTTACAAATGCAAGACGAATAGATGAATCTGTACGTGTGTTATAATGCAATAACAAATTGTATCCGCCAGTCGACAAGGCTTGTACGTTTTTACTTGTCAATAATGTTTTCTCAACGTATGTATGTATGTTTTAAGTATTAAGTATCGTCAGATTCGTATGTATAGCATGAGTGATACTGGGTACATAAATGTTTATTATAATTTAATCGATTGCTTAATATAAGCAATAGTGTTATATGTAAATAGGCTAATTATTATAAAATGCTGTGGATTGGTCTCATCATAATTCTCACAGAAATGAATCGATCTTTAGCGTGATTTTCACATATAAATTTAAGTTTTATAATACTACTGGCTATCCACGCCAGCTTGGCTTATGTATAATACGGTTCAGATTACTACCGTAACAAAATATAGTCTAGAACATTCCTCAGGAATCGCTCTATTCATCTTGAATACACCTTGACCTTGTTTTATAAAAATAATAGAAAAGTAGTAAGGGGCAGAGCTATGCAGCATTGCAACCGAATTAGGCCGTCGCGATCAGGTAGATTACTCTCAATCACATACCGCATCATAAAGATGGGTATGTTATTGCATTTCGTACGGTTTATGAGTAGCCGGTAGCTTACTGGGAAGTGTAAGAACGTATCTCCATAACCATTAACAGAAGATGAAAGTACTCCTACGGTTTTTTCCCTTAATATGCAAAAAGCAAGAAAATTCAGGTGCTAAAACAGAAAACAAAATAACATGCCCCAATACGGCGAACTGTTTTTAGCAATTGTAGTAGAAACATAATCAACAAATTACAATTACATGAGAAAACCAATGATGTGATACGTCTTTAGCTGCTAACAAAGCCGTTAGATATTGTAAAACGTTTACCCAAACTACGATATAGTTACAATTGCCTTCCTTGTGAATTAACTGCAAAGTAAAATTTGCAATTCATAAGGTCACATGTGCCACTCAGGCACGAGGCACAAACATGATACGAAAACGCCAGATAAGGGCAATCTGCCCGGCGTCCCTTTGATCGGACGTGTTAAATGACACTCGGCGCACTGGAGAGCTCTCGGCTAAGTTACACTTTAATGATCACATGAGTCGTTCAGCGTGTACTGATTTTGCTTACCGTATCAAAAGAAAAGACAAAAGCCGAAAGCGGACATATTGAGGACGTTCTAATAGCAATGGTGCCGATTTATTTTCATAGACAATAAATCTTGACGCCCGTTCCCTAACGGGGCAGACTTAATGTATGCCCATAAGATAAGGCTCCAATAAGTTCACGTAAGATTGATAAAGAAGTAATGTACCAAGTTTGTAAATAAAATTTAAGTGTGTGTCTGTTATATCAAAATGAATAGGTTTTTTTATACAATAGGGGGGCAAACGCGCAATCATAGTCTTTTTACGACTACCGATGCCCATGGAAATCAACATAATTATTATGCCGATGCGTTGCCCTCCCTCTCCCCCAATAGGCTACCCACAAACCGCACGAAACGCGACACTGTAGATGTCAATTTAAGGCGGTATTATATAAGCGTGAGGAACCTCGTCGGTCGTGCCGGCCCAATGCTGTAGTGTCATGCACTATGCATGGCACCACACCCTCCTATGCAGTACGGTACTACCTCTTCCTAAAATTGAATCATGTTTTTAGTAGTGTTCTTATTTTACAATACTAATTTAGGTATTAGTATTGTAAAATTAGAACTTTTGAACAAGCATTTTTTTAAATTTCTGTCTATTCAAGATCGGATCGGATGAACCGATTTTGATGGAATTAAGATATTGGGAGAAACCAAAATGTGATTGATACCTTGGAGCTCAGCTAGTATACGGTAAGTTAGGTCAGACTCCAAAGTCGGACCAAATATTTGTTATTTTCACAACTTACTTTGGGTTGTTTTATAATTACGAAACGGGTGATTCTACGTGCGTCAGGCAGCTATTTTAATTATAAAGTCATAATCTTAATTTATTACCTTGATGAGATGGAGGATGATGAGGTATAAATAAAGTATAGTTTAAGTTTCCGATTACGACCCGTACAAAAGCAGAACACACAATCAAATGGGAATAATGCCTAGGAGGGAGAGAGGGAACGAGAGTACTTAATCCTGCTTTATAAAAGATCAAGATCAAAACATTTCGGAATAAACTTTTGAAATATTTTCTTTTTGAACGCCGGGAGTTGTTAGAGTTTGCTGTAAGCGTTTTCACATTTCGCTTAGTTTAAATTCATCTGGCAATTTTATCTTTGTTTTCTCTTAAAAAAATTGATAAGCAAATTACGTCTAATTTCATTCATCACCAATAGCGATACGAGTAAAAGTATCGAACATAATATTTACCATAACACGAACAACTGAAAATTTAACAATTCGCAATGTTGCATTTGTAAACTTTTCACGAACATTACTGACAAATTGCTCGCACGTAAAAACCAAAACCCCGGACGCTTAGTTAATATACAAATCGCACATTTGCAACTATTGCCTGTTCCTTGGCAATCGCATGTCCGAATTTAACAAAAAATACTTAAGAGTACGTGAATTTAAAAGCGTTTAATATGCCTGCCATTATTCTAACGAGCGTACAGAATGGCCAGAGTCGTGTTCGGTTTGTTAGCCCCGCCTATCTAGTTATTAATAATATCTAGATTTGCATTTAATGAACGGTATAGCCAAAATGAACCGGCGGCGTTTGGCTTTTATTGCGTCGTGTATTGCGAATGTAAACTAGCGGAGCGTCTAAATCTAATCATTATTTGAAGTAGGTTAAAAAGAATATACGCTGGAAGTTTTGTCCCGGTGGGTTTAGCAAAGGATTCTATGATAGCGTAGGGACACGTGATGGTAAGTGATCATTGCTCATAAACTTCCTGAACACACAAGATTTCGCTTTTTGTTTGGTGTTATTTTGCTATGGACGTAGTAGGGCCAGCACGTCCGGGAGGTAAGTCTCGCTTACATAATATATGAATGGAACCAAATTCCTGAAGTGACACGATGTATAACACTCCGGAGGAGCCTTTACAAATAGAGCAACGTATCTGTGTTACTTTTCGTTATGCAGATATTTATTGGCGTCGTTAGTGCACCGAGGCCTTCTACTACTAAGTCTACTGGTTAAACTCCCTTTAGCCAGTAGACTTGTAGGAATAAAACGCTACCGCCTATCCAAGTGTACGGCTCTACAATATTACAAAACTATTGGAGTGAGCGTACAGCGAATATATTCTACAGCGAGTTAATATCAACTGTAAAGCAACCGTCAACTTTGCACACTGTACATACAATGCACATTTTTTTCCAGTAAAATTCGTCGATTTTTTATAAATGTTTTTAACGCATCGCAGTTTAACGAACCGTATAAACCGGTAAATCCGTTTTGCCCATTTTTTGTGAGCATACCGGTAACGTCATGTCGGAACAAAAAGCTCGTGTATCAAAATTCGTGTCACTTAATGTACACAGACAGACACGATAGAGCGTATTGTACTGTTCCTAATGGTTTCTAACAG
Organism: Eumaeus atala; assembly: GCA_017140195.1. Taxonomy (NCBI): domain Eukaryota; kingdom Metazoa; phylum Arthropoda; class Insecta; order Lepidoptera; family Lycaenidae; genus Eumaeus; species Eumaeus atala. Next base: position 53,734 of record JAFELO010001078.1, on the reverse strand, counting down.
TGATTCCCTCTTAGTTTAAAGCACCGTTGGAGCCGTTTCGGTGACTCATCTCCTTCATTGAACTGGAAACTCGCATACCGCACAAATCGCGGCATTGTCTCCATAATTTTATGGTGGAGTTGTGTTTTTTTTAAAGTATAGGGGGACAAACGAGTATCGGAGCCTTTTTGCGACTATCGACGCCCATGAAAATCAGCATAATTATGTCGATTCACCTCCCCCCATGGGGACACCGGCTACTCACAAACCGCACGGAATGCGACACCGTAGATATCACTATACAGCGGTATCAAGTGAGCGAGAGGTACCCCCC